>JAFBJZ010000408.1:2275000-2615000 GCA_016785225.1 Psettodes erumei
GTCACTCAAAGGGCTAGTGCAACTGCCAGGATGGCAAGCACGAGCATGTATGCACAGTCATGGTAGGTGCAAGGTTTACACAAACAACTCACAGCCCCAACCCCCCCCCAAAAAAATCTGACTCTGAGTCAGAGAAAGTAAAAGAGAGGGGGAAAGTCTTTTAATGCCACTTAACGTTTACTCTGACTATGTGGGGAAACAAATGGGACTTTGCTTTTTGCCAAAAACTTCAATTTTTTGTTTCCTGTTAGCGACTTGGCAGAGTGAAGCAGAACAGAAGCGAGGCATGACCAAGACAGAAACGGCGATTGAGAACGAGGTCGAGGAAAGACGTAAAAGGACGCAAAAATAAGGGGAGGTTTTTCAGGCCTTCCTCTTCACTGGATTGTTGGTTCTCCACTTTGGGAAATAAACATGTTCCTTTACAGATCAACACATAGTCTCTCTATTTGCCATGTAAGGGAGTGGGGGCAGCTAGCCTGGCTCTCTCCAAAACTAAAAAAACCTGTCCATGAGTGCTTCTAAGGCTTTCCTTAGAACATTGATGCAAGAGTGGTATCGAAGTTCTGTGAGGTTACAGAGCTAGTTTAGCTGGTTTCTCTCATATGTAGTACAGTACATATGCCATATGTGTGTGTCTCTGTGTATCACCTCATAAACAGTGGAAGTCTTGAATAATAAATTTTCTCCTCGATGTGGACACACACACAGCCAGATACACAGTCGCGCAACAATACACAGCTGCATGGATGTGGTCATTATAGCATGAATCAATCCAGTGTCTTTCATCATCGCATTGTCCCATTTATTAAGGTCATTAGTTTGAAGGGAAAAGGTGCTTGTTAGCAGTCAAATGTGCGTTCAAAAGTTAAAGGTAGTGCCTTAATGATGCAGCTGCACTTTGTGGGAGTTGTGCTGCGGTCAATACTCTTCTTTACAGTGCTCTGTGTTTCAGTACAATAAGTGGACAGGGTTATTGACAAAAGTGAAATGGATAAAGGGAGACCTGTTTGTAAAAAGCGTATAACCAATTATTCTACAACATCCTTTATAAATCAGCACAAAGTAGTAGTGATAACCCTCCTTTTTAACTATTGAGTGGGTCCAGAGGAGAACTACAACAGTTTTACAGGTCACATTCTATCTACAGATTACAGTAGAGTCAGTGGCAGCTGACACAAATGTCTGCAAATGTCACGATGGGACAATAGAATCTCAGGGCGTGGAGTTAGGAGTGAGTGTACCACACCTCTTCGATCCACTCCTCAAAGCTCTATGAAACAGAAGCTGTATGACAGCTCACACTCATCATTAGTCTGTGATTTTTAATGAATGTTTCGATTGAGATAATACACTGTATCACCGGATCAGCAACTTTTTTTTAATCACAGCTGTTTCATATATGCAACAAAACCCAGTGAACCACCAAACCTTAGTGTGTATATATATATTTAATTTTCTGCAAACTTTACATCCATCAACGCTTGTAATTAAAAGAAACCATGGTGTTGAGTGATCACAGAGATATTGTTTATACGTCTCTCTCTCTCTCTCTCTCCTCCGCTCAGCCTCTCTCGCTCCTGTCATGACCTGGCTCACAGCCATTCCTGCAAGCAGAGAGACACAACGTATGAAATACAGGAGTTTGATCCAAAACACTGTTTGGATGTTTCTGACAATTTCAACACAAAGTATTCGAAGCTCGTTCTCTGAGCACGACGTAGAGCACTTTCTGGTTGTTTCCAAACCTGAGAGAAAACAATATGTGTCATTTGACATCACGCTGAGTTATTACTCATAGCTGCTTTCAAAAAAAAGAGGTCATGCAGACACTGTGGGTGAGCTCCAAAAGAATGCACACGCACAGCACATATGCATGCAAATGTAGACACCATGAAAATGAATCCTCCTAATCTCCGCCTCCTGATCAATATGTCCCCCCCCAGGAACCTCCTTCAGAGCAATAGCACATTGCTGGCTGGGTGGCTTTCATCATTCACCACGCACACACACAAAGGACACGCATACTGCTGTTTCTTCACAATGTCATGAGACTACTGTTAGGCTTGCAGACCCACACCCTTTGGTCTTTTAAGGTGTATCCTGGTGGCCTCACCACCCTCTTTGTGTGAGTAGTTAAATAATTGCTGTTTAAATGTACGTCACAACAAAAACAGTCACCTCCCTGTTACATGAGCCAGCTCACATCGGGGGGGGGGCATATACACAAAATACAGTTTGAGGGGGAAAAAAACCTGCAGACAGACACACAAAGAAACGGACAGACAGAGAGAAAGACAGGTGTATAGTTTCATTTGTAATTCAGCATCTTTGCATTGTGCTGTGTTTCAATATTGTTCTCACTCTGTGTGATCACTCACCACTATAGTTGACTGTTGAAACAGGAAGGTGCTCCAAGTTGTTCTCCAAGAATGAGCATTTGTCACCATCTGTTGTACTTTGTGCTGATATTGTCAGAAACATCCAAACTATGTTTTGGATCTGTTTCCTGTATTTCTTAAGTTGGGGCTCTCGGCTTTTTAGCAGCGTCTGCTTTGTGGGCAGCAGCCCTGCCGAGTAAAAAACAAAAAAAGAGGCTCTTATTAAGTATTAAACACTCCAGGGGCCGCCAAGTAAACACACACACGCACACACACACACACGCATTAACACAAAGATGCACAAATGCAAGTTCACTCGAAGGAGTGAGAGTCACAGTGCAGAGTCAGTGGCTTCTTTTTCCTCCAAAGTGAAACTGGACCTCTTTCTCTCTCTCTCTCCATCCTCTGTTAGGAGGTTGTACACTTAAACACCACCCAGCCCATGTCCCTCTTGGCCTCTAATGGGTGGTCAGATGAATGACTTAGTAAGCAGAGTGCAAGCCAACCTGATTCAGCTCCACTACAGACAGCTGAGACCTTGAAACATGCTCTCTCTCCCCCTAGTGTGTAATGTGCGAGCATGTGAGCGGGTACAGAATTTAA
Source organism: Psettodes erumei (assembly GCA_016785225.1). Lineage (NCBI taxonomy): Eukaryota > Metazoa > Chordata > Actinopteri > Pleuronectiformes > Psettodidae > Psettodes > Psettodes erumei. The sequence goes on from JAFBJZ010000408.1 coordinate 2,277,985, forward strand.
GCAGTGTTCAAAAGAACAAGTGTTCACAATGCAGAACCTCTAAAAGCTGCAAAAATCCTGCGCTCTTACCTTTAACCTTCATCTGGAAAAGTCACAAAACTTATTCTCACATCATCATCGGAGGCAAAAACACACATGCTCTTCTTCCTGTTCTTGTTTCATTCTCAAACCTTTTTTTCCCCCCATTTCAGAGAATGCGGAAGAAAGAGGATACAATGAGGAGACCCGTGTTATTCTTTGTCCTCTTTCGCTCTCAGGGATATCTGTTTACAAATTGGCACCACAAGAGGGCCCTGTCACACAGTGAGAGTCTGTCAACATCCACACAGAACATTAACAAACACCAGCCGTGGAGAAAACGAGTGAGGATGTCGTAGATGGAAAACTTCATTTAAATCAATTTCTGTGTTGTTTCAACTCATTTCTTATCTTATTTTGTAACATCTTTTACTTTTACTACATAATTTCTGTACCTTTGATGGGGTCTGACCCCTAGGTTGGGAACTAATGGACCAAATAGTCGATTTAAAGTCAATTTAGCTAATAATATTTTAAGTGGGAGTTTAAATGCAATACTTAATTATGCCAACTGCTTTTTTTTAATTCAAAGACATGGAGGAACAGTGTCCCAGCTTCAGCCATTCCCATCTTAATCTACTTGATTTTTTTACACACTTTTATTTGTGTGCAAAGAAAGCCGATAAGGAAAAGAACTGGGGATATATTTTTACAGCATGAGACAGACGGAAGACCAACTTTGGTCAAAGTCATGAGTGTGCACATTCACCCCGAAGGTGAAAAGTTTGCCTCGATGTTTTCTTTCTCCACCTCTTCTTCTTGCGGAGCACTGACCACAGCCCACTGAATGACACAGAAACCGGTTCACCCAGGAAGGAAACTCCCTGCTTTCCCAAAGGATGCCTGTCCAAAGTCCACTGCAGCAGCTGTGCGTGTGTGTTTGTGTGCATGTGTATACGAGAGAGAGTACGAGGAAGGAGGTGGGGGACTGCGTCAATATACACACATCAGCTGACTCACTCTCAGTACCGCGAAAACACCAGAGTCTGAGATTCATACTGATACTCACAGCAGTTTGTTTTCATAGCAACAATGCCCCTCTCTTCGTCTCTCGCAGCAGTCACAGGCTTCTTTGGTATTGGGGGGGGGGTACAGAAGAGATCAGACGACTGCTGAAATGAAAGCTCCAGATAAGCACTTCCATTTAAGCATGACATTCATGAATGACTCACAAGGAGGGGGAAGGTGACACACGCACACAAACTCACACCATCCACCCTATTTGGACAATTAAATTTATGGATTGGCACACTCACTCACCCAACACACACAGATGTAGAGGTGATGTAATGGCCTCCTGGAGTTGCTGGTTATCCCACGGGAAATAAGTGAACGTACTGGAACTCGACAAACTGACGTCCAGCGCGTACGCTGGACGTTGAGCAAAAAGAGAAGCGAGAATCTATTTACACCACTCACAGCGCTCCTATTACGCACGCAGTATCGTATCCACTCCTCTGACCTCAGATGCTTGATCAGCGAGTGAGTTCACATGCACGCTGTAATGCTGCACACCGATCCTCACATTAAAAATAGATGCAAACACTAGGTTATTTTACTTAAACTCTAGACCACTTTTCCTATAAATGCTGTAGACTCCTTTTTTCTTTTAACAATGTGCCACTTGCATAAACCACAGATATAGTATGAAATCGGTAGGGAAGTCCAAATAAGTGTAAATTAGTGTAAAAGAAAGGCTCGGTATGAGCATAAGTAAACCACTATGCACTTTGAGAAGGCCCAGGCTGTGTTTTTGTTGTTTTGAGACACTCACTGTTCCAAACTTGGCTCAGGTTTGCAACAACAAAGGGAGTTCACACACAGAAGTCCAAAGCCAAATTAAAGCGGACGTATGCCATACCAGCCACACCAGACTAAAAAAGCGCAGAGGCCGAGTGGTAGGGTGGAGACTGCCCAGCGAGACGGCACAGTCTGGCAGAGCAGCCCTTTTATGCCCTTGGCCCCTCCCTTCTCCCAGGTGCAGGCATTTCCTGACGGCCATCACGGCGCCACAGAAGGAAAACAGCACAAGATGTCGTCACACTCGCGTTTTCTAATTAGCCAATTAGGCATATCATCCCTGTTTTCCCTGAACGTCGGGACCAGGCATCGTTAAAATCTAGCTCAGTAGCTAATTTAATATTAGTGCGTTCAAAATATGAAACAAAAAGTGAAACCTTACTTAGTACTATCTGTGTTATCACCTAATGTCAACGTGATTTTACTAGCTGCTGGGCAGGAAGGAGGGAAACTGCTGGGAGGTGAAGCAGAAAACTGATGCTGTTGATAATTTGAGGGATTTTCCCACAGATTTTCCCTGACATTGATACTGCTTTCAAACAACTACCAAACTAACTCCAACCCAAAGATTTCACTTTTCGAAACTCTCCCTCTTTAATAAATCCACAAACATGCCCCTCTGTTTTTCTCTTTGGCTTTGACTGCTCTCCATGTGTTTTCTTTGTCTCTTCTTTTAAGTCATGCTGCTGCCTCTAAAGGGACAAGATGATCCCGAAAACACCCAATACTGCTCGCAACGTGGTGATTACAGTCTTCTGCCCTGACCTCTGCCTGACAGGAAATGTAGGGCCGTCCATAAACAGTGGAAGCTTGAGTTATAAAGCTCCTTTTCAGGCCCTTTAATTCATTCAAATAATCCACTGAACAGGACAGGCCTTTTTTTTTTTTACACACCATTTTGCTAGTGTCTAAATTAGTCCACGCGGACATTACCTATTTTTGCATGGCTAACCTTTAATTATGTTGCGTTTTTGGAATACAGCATGTGCCTCCCAGGGATAGGGAGGCACAGGTTTTATTTCCTGTGATGCTCCATCCCCACAGGGAGAAGGACGCAATGACAACACCGAGGCAACGTTAGCCATCTGCAGTGATGCAGTGGAGCTTTTGCCAGACTGAAATAGAAAGTGTATTACCTGGAAAACGGAGTCGATTTACATTGGAGTGCCAGGTCGCTTTACATCAAACATGGTTCACAGTTGTTTCAGGGAAATCTAACCCGGGTGGAGATTCAGAGGAACCGGTGGTGAGCATGGGTGTGCTTGTTTGTGTGTGGGTGCATGGACTGGAAAGTAAGCTAAACCGCAGGATGGTATATCATTGTTACTCCTCCCTGCTGTAACCCTGAAGTCCAAATTGTGTTATTCCCCTGAATGAGAAGCACTGTGACTGAGAGTCCTTGAGATCAGTGACCCCTCTCCCTCTCTGCCTCCCTCGCTCTGTCTCTCGCCCCCCCCTTTCCCCTTTCCTACTCATGGGGAGGCTGGCACCGAGCCGGAGAGCAGCTCTGCTGGCCTTTATAAAACTGCAAAGTGCACAGCTGCTGGCACCCAGGATGTGGGTGAGAAAATCAGGGACTCTCCAGGACTCCTTGGTTAGTGGAAAAGGGCACAGTGACCAGAAGAGATAACCAAGCTTTCCAGACACCCTTTTGTGGCATTTCACTTTCACATTTCAAGGAAATATTTGTGTTTTTTTACTGAGATGTGTCAAGAGGACTGCAGTAACAGGTGTTCATGAAGATTACCAGTGCTTAAAGGGAAAGTTATTTTTCTAAACTTTCCGGATCATCTTGGAACTGGATGACATGTTCCCTCATTATAATAAACTGGGGCACTGTAGTCCCAATCAATCACAGCAGTGTCCTGCTTCTGGAAATGCTCACAAGTGCACTAAATTTACAGCTGAAAATAGTATAAAAAAACAAGAAAAAACAGAAAGAAAACATGGGTCACTGTGGGCTTAAAGTATCTATTGTGTGCTGACAGTCACGCTGGTGGTTGACTGGTGCGTAGGTGTCTGCTTGTGTCTGTGCGTGTATGCATTGACCACAAGGCCACCGATGGTCAACGTAAATGTTAGTATCGTCATGGGAGGAACCACGGGGTTTCCTTGGTTTATGTGCAGGAGGCAGCAAACGGATGTTTTCGGAAATCTAACTGCATGCTATCATTCCAGCCATGAAACCGCGACGGAAATGTTCGATTCCCGTTTGTCTCCGCTCCGAGCTGCACTATACGTCTCAATTCAAACATCTTAAAGTCACGTCGCCACACCTACAAGAAAATGTTCGTAGAATGCTAAACTAAAATGTTCCCAAGAACCTCAAAATGTCAGAGTAGTACACATGAAATTAATGAGTAAAAACATCAGCGCTTTTGCAACAGTGAGTGACTAGGTTTATGGGTATTGTGGTCTTAGCATGGAAAAACACTGGTCAAATAAGTCGAAGGGGTTTTTTATTTAGATTTTATCAATGTATCACCTACATTTTGTGTATACATTTAGAAATGGGGTTTAAAAAGAAGCCGCAGTAGGGGAATATTCCACTGCTTTCACTGCTACTGCAGCTGCTAGAGCGATGACTGAATGCTTACAGTAACTATTCAATTAACGTTAAGGTATTCTACTAAAGGAGATTTCGGTCAGTGTCCGGTGGTCTTATAACTTTTTACAATATAAATATATATCAAAATTACAGGGCACATGAACGATTTCCTGCTTGAAACTGAAATGGCAATTGTTATGAATTATTTAACAGTGCTGTTTAGCCGTCATATTTTAAGGGGAATAACTTTGCGTAAACACAAGCAGTACTTTTATATACTAAAAAGTATTTTTAAGACTACTTTGCTGAAGCAGTACCTCGTACCATTTTGTGTTCCACATTGATGTTTTTCCTGTAGACTCACCATTCTGCACCTAAGTTCAACACGTGCATTATTCATGGGGAACAGATGTACATGTCTATTTCCCATAAGACATGTATTTAAAGTGAGTGAGTAAAGAGACGGATGCTCACTTGTACTGAGAAACTCCACTGTTGTGGATTTTTCCACCAAAACATGCAACCGAGCGAATGTAAGGACATTATCCCCTTAGCCCTAGGTTTGTGGAGCAGCCAGGGATGTACAAGTGGAATGGCTAAAACTTAAGAGGGTCAAATCCAACAGTGAATTGATCGGACTAACGAGTGTCATCTTGTCAGTGGTCTGAAGCTCAACAAATGTCGTTCCTCTGTTGGTGGCACACACACATCCACATCATTTGGCCACACAGTCGCACTAGGTGATGTGTTCTCTTATCAAGATGAACATCTGTCCATTTGCTATATCGTTTATCCCTTCACGGCTGGGAGGGAGGGGGGTGCTGGAGCGTATCCCAGCTGACACATGGGCAAGGGCGGGGATCATGATGAACATGGGTAATGTAATTTATTTTGAGTCAACCCTGCATAAGCCAAAAGCGATGGACGTACTTGTCATTTCTGTTTCATAAAAGTTTGCTAAGATCTACAGTGCCCAGCCTTTTAGGCCTCTTTTGAAGTGAAAGTGATCCATTTCGGAAGACTGATTATTTATCCTCAGTGAAATGAGAGCCACAGAATTTGGAAGTGTGGAAAACAGACTAAAGCACTGCTGCAAATCACAGTCAATTGCTTTTTATCCCAAGGTGACATTTTCCTAAATGAAAAATGACCCCAAATTAACAACAACAACAAAAATCGACCACATCTGAAAAAGAAAAATAGAGTAATCACACTATGACATTATTCACAGAAGGAGGGTCAAAGCAAGACTAGCACTTCACTGGCCGTTCCTGTAGTCAAACAACAGTGATCTAATTCACGCAGTAACTTGCAGATTATTCGCACTGTGACATTCAAAATAGTGAAGTGGTCGCAATAGAAACAGGACGGTGTGACTGGTGGCTGCTAACTGCTGTTGAATTTAAAATCTCAGTTCTAGGTTGTGTTTCCACAGAGGGGATTCTGAATGCCTTGTCAAATAATGACACGTGCAAAAAACAGGAACACAGAAAGGTCCCTCTGTGCTATTTTTAGCCCAAAAAGTGACATATGCCTGTCTCTGGGTAGAGTCTGAATAATAGCTGGGGCCAGAAATAAATCATCAATGCTTCATTCTTCATTTGTCATGTGCAGTTTCGTAAGAGGCAGAATTGAGAAATTAGCCTATTCAGTCAGTGTGTGTATGTACATGTACTGTATGTAGGCCTTAACTGTTTTAACTGTTGTCAGGTTGGTGTAGGACGGAGTTGATAGTCTGATAAAGGGGAACTCAGTTCACTAAATGTCAAATGTTGACATATATTATGAGAGGGGAATTCAAATTTCTGTGTTTATAACTGAATAATAATGATAAGTAGCGTCTACAACTCTGCAACTCTCCCCCTAAATCACTACTCTGTGCACCCACGATGCTCGGTTTGGGCCCGATCGTGGGAATCCCCATTTGGGTTCCATCTCACCTTTGACCCCTTCTTTTTCGCTACTACAACTTAGCAAATGATCGAGTGGCTGAAAAGAGCGTGTGGGTGAAAAAATCTACGAGATGAGTCGACTTTGAACACTGATTCGGGAAATAAAGTTGGGGCAGGTGTTTGAGGGGGAGTGATATTTCCGAAACTGGACACGAACTCGGTTGGTGTGCGCGTGTGGTTGAAGAGTGACGAGACCAGACCAGCGTGATGGAAAGCCCAGCAGACTGCTAACACAAACACAGCGCGGGGAGAGAAAACGACAGGATGATTCGAGGGCAGGAAGGTTAGAGAAGTGGGGGAGGAATGATAGGGAAGAAGGGTGTTTATTGTCAGCTTTACAAGCGTGACAACTGTCATTGAGTTGCTGATGTTGGCCAGTATTGACAGGCCCTGGGGAGTGTTTACACTGGAGTCCATTATCAAGTGTGCTCAGCGGTGAACAGATCCATATTTTGTCCTCCAGATACCCCCCCCCCAACCAATCTCCTGCTATCCAGCAGCCCAGAGAGGAGGGACATGGCCTGGTTAGAGAGGCTTTATGGAATCTGGAACTCGGAGATGTTTCACACACTTAGAAAACAGTGTGGTGTGTGTTTGCATCATTACCATAATTGAGAGTGACTGCTGCGAGGGCACAGATGGGGAGGTGTTGGTGCCCCCCACCCCTCGCTCTGCCGGCCCTCCAAAAATTCCCTTTTGACAAATTATGTGAATGAATGAGAGGAGAGGCATAGCTGGCCCGGCTCCAGGCTCCTGAGCTTCAGATTTTTTTTAGCGGGTGGGGGGGGGGGGCAAACAGAGCAGATAAGTGTGTGTGGGTGGGCGTGTGTGTGTGTGTGGGGGGGTGAGCTCACTGCTGTGCACTGCTTCTGATTGCTGGCACAACTCACATTAACTGTTTAGGCTAGGCGCCAGGCAAAACACGTCTGTTTTATCTGGGAGACCTTTACCGGAGAAAAGCATCCGATCATGCCAAAGACGGTAGACTATCGTGTCCTTTGTCCTCGCTTGTCTCTGTTTTCCTCCAGCTTAAAATGTTGAGCTGTTTAGTAAGTCTTTGGCTCCTGCTCAGCGAAGCAGCCGGCGAGGCGAGGTTACTGCATGTCATTGGAATCTGTGCACAATGGACGCGAACCCCCCCCCTCCCCATTCTCCTTTAGCACCAGCTTGTGAACCCCTCTACAAGAGCTGTGGTTTTATTTTGACCCCCACACCCCCTCTTTCTTCTTTACCCCATTTCCATCTACAAACACCCCCCCACACACACACACACACACACACACACACACAGGAGCACTCAGTGCTGTAAAAGGGCTCCCTGAAGAAGCAATATAAACATCAGTGTTCAATTCAAGGACACGGTTCACTGGAATGCATCCCACCAAAACTCCTTGTAGTAAGCACTTCACATGTCCCTGTTCTCTCTCTCCCCTCTCTCTCTCTCTCGCTCTCTCCTTATTTGTCTCTCTTCCCTCCCTCCCCCTCTGATACAGCGTCGTTGCCATGGCACCGCCTTGCCTGAGTCAGTGCAGCGGTCAAAGCACGTTCACTCCGCCGCGTTGTAGCGTGGATGTTGTCCGTCAGCATGTCGGCGCGCCCCGGCTGAACGCAGCGCTGGTTGGTGCCCCTGTGTGCGTGTGTTTGTGTATGTGTGCGTGGTGTGTGTGTGTGCGCGCGCGCGCGTCTGTCTGTCTCTGTGTGTAGATGTCTCTGTGTGTGTGTGTGTGTGTGTGTGTGTGTGTGTGTGTGTGGGTGGCTGTGTCTGTGTATAGACTCAGCTCTGCTCTGTCCCGGGATGACAGACTTTGAGCATCAGCTGTGAGTCGAGGTCCGTCGTGAAAGCGGGGACACGTCGCACACCTGCGGCCGGATGGGAGTAGATGGAGGGACTTGCGCCGCAGCCGCTGTTGACGCCGCACTCTGGCGATTGCTTCACCTCCTCTCCGGGTCCACGGGGGAGCGCGCTTGTAAGCTGATTTGACCCGGGTGATGTGAATACCTCTCCGGGATTAGAAGGTTGTTTGGTGAACGACAATGCCCCGAGGCTCGGTCCGGCACTCCCGGCTATTGTTCGCGCGGCGGCGGACGCACGGCACCCGGTGTCCCCCGACTCGACTCCAGTAGCCGGTACAGCCTTTTCTCCTGCGCCTCCTCGCTGCTTCGCTCGCCCCGGTCACCCTGCCGGTGTGGATAGGATAATATGACTTCCTGGCTGCGCACACACGCCAGTGTCCCTCTGTGTCTCCTGCTCTGCTGCGCGGCGGTCGCTCTCTGCGCAGAAACCTCCGGTGCCGGTGAGTGGAGGCTCATTAGGGCCAATTACATCATATCCCAGCAATCTCCTCAGCATCTAACCGTCACTGCGCAACATCAGCCCCCATCCCGCATCATCTGTGCAGGGGGCCGATGGCTTCCCAAAACGGTTCATGTTATTAGAGCTTGTTATAAAGATTTTTTATGGAGCCTCTTTAAGAGCATTTTATGTTTATATGGCCACACAGCATCACATGCTCCAGGGAGGCTATGAACCTTTGAACAAAGGCTCATAAGTTGTCTCATTTAACAGTAAGAAACTGCAACTCATTTTTGAAGGAAACCTCTAAATCCCACGATCTGCGGGACCCGCTGGAACAATCCCGGGCCTGTTTTGTTTCTGCCTGTGTCGATCCCTTCTAATTAGAAGTTAAACGCTTCACCTATTCGGGCAGCTCGCCAGAGGCCAGGAGTGCTAATTGGGTCAGAGCTGCTTGTGAGTGGGCCGCTAGTGATGCTAGGACCTGCAGCTGTTCTCAGTCCTACATTCCAGCAGTGCAGCTCTCTGGGGAAAAAAAAACATGATTTCAGCAGATAAATCACGTGAATGAATCATTCATCCCACCAGAGTGAGCCTGAGGTCTATTTAGTATCTTTTGTCACTTTGTAAGATGTTTTTCATCTTCATCACAAACCCTTAAGTACAGCCTGCATTGCAGCTTGCCTGTCACAGTGCCACTTGATTAATACATTTGCTCACTGATGGATTCATGGTTAGATGTCCTCTGTGTGTGTGTGTGTGTGTGTGTGTGTGTGGGAGTGCTGTGGGAAAGGATCCCTTGCACCTCTCCAACAACTCAAGCACCTGTTCCCACACTCCCAGCCGCTTTTCCACTACATGTCTGGCTGATTCGAGCTGAACGGCCTTACAAGAGACGCTAAGTGGTGTTTCGATCATCGGGCATCTGTTCGAGATCTCTAAATATCCCCAGGGGCTCTCCTGCATGGCTAATGGGTGTTGAAACGCACATTCTTTCATATGCTAATCAGAGACTCTCTCCTCTTCTCCTCATCTCATTTCATCTCCACCTTTGTTTTCCTTTCACTGCCTCTTTCCATCCCTCTCCCCCACTCTTGGCCAGGTGACAGTGTGTGTCGTTCTCCCGGTATCGCTTCTTGCGGAGAGTGTCTCACACGCGGACCACAGTGCGCCTGGTGCTTCAAGGAGGTAGGGAAGCACGTAAAAGTGTGTGTTTGTGTGCGTGGCAGAGCCAAGAGAAAAACGAGAACGTGGCAGGCTTCTTCTGCAGCATTCCTCGGATGACACACACCAAAGCTTTGATGCTGTCCACACATGTGAATGCAATGCGTATGCTTCAGGCTCAGCGGCCTCCAGACACCTCACACGCGCACGCACACACAAACACAGAGCTAACCCGTGGGTAAACCACACTGCCAACATGTGTGTGTTTACAGACTTCAGGTGGTTTCCCACCCTGTGAACCCTAACCTTATCTGACATCACTTAGCGGGAACGTGCTCACTGGAGCGTGAAAGCAATCGGACACCACCTCGCTATCCTCTTACAGACACGCACACACGCACACACAGACCCTGAGGCACGTACTTAAAACTAAGCAGGTAGAGATGTTAATGCATGCTCGTGCCCTGGCAGTTTCCTTTTAATGCCAGCTGAGAGAGGCAAGCTGTGCAAGGAAAGTCCCGGGAAGTCGCTGAGAAACGTTCTGATATTCAGAGTTGTTACAGGACAAATTATAGTCACAGGGACAGCCATAAATAAACTGAATTCAGTCTAGCTTTCAGGTTCAGGCTGTGGTCACTCATTCAACTGCGTTTTCAGACTGTTTGCTGCTTTGCTCCTGTGCCATTTCTCTTTGAAATCCCAGTTAAATGGCCTATTTAGCCCTTATCTGTGTGATCTTGTTGGTCACGTTGCACTCTTTAAATGGACTTCAACCAATTGGGCCCGTGACATGTTGTTAATACACACATTTAATGGTCTACTTTTATGAGTTGTGTTTTTCACAGACTGAGGTACAGAAGGTTGATAATCCACTCTAAAGCTGCACAGAATGACACCGTTGTACTACGTCGTTGGGGCAGCTGGCTTTCAGGCCGTGGAGAGGTCAAGATTAATTCAACACAATGCCAATCAAATTATATTCTGTACTTAATAAGAAAATGTCAAGTGGAAGATCCCATCTTTTCTCCATCGGTCCGATTGAACTGTCCTCTCCTCAGTGATCCGATACCGTACCACATAATCAGATTCTGTCTCTCTTGACATCACAGACATGACAAAAATGACAGAAATGAAAAATGAAACCACAGTGAGTAATTGTGAAACCGGTTTAGATTCGCAGTGTTTACTTGCTTGAAATGAATCAGCGTTTATCAAGATTTGTCACACCGTGCTTTAGAGAGTCCAAAGATCGCAAAAATAAAAACAGCAGGGGAAAGAATATATGCCTTACTGAAACAGGAGCGCAGAGAGGCAGGAGATTTCTGCTAACTTCTGACCCAGAACGTTGGTTCATGCAGGGTAGGAACGGAAACGTTAAAGCTGCATGAGCCCGAAAACGCAAAAGAGATTTGACAGCGTATGCGGTACATGCGGAGGACGTAGATTTCTGAGCATCAGTGTCTCTGACTGCTGGGAAAATACAACATGGCGTTCAACTTGACCCACTTGTTTGTGTAACGAGTTCTCGTTCCTGAGTCACGATTATAGTGAAAACATCATAAAAGAGGGTTTATCCTTTTGTCACAGCCACCATTATGTTCTGTCTAGCTTTTTAGTTTCTCTTGTGCTGTTTTCCAACATCTGCGTGATTTTGTTGTTCGCCCTCTATAGGACCTTCTGGATGGGTTTTGGCCGGGCCGGCGCTGCGACCTGCCGGAGAACTTGCTCAGAAGGGGCTGCGGACCGGAGTTCATGGAGCAGGCAGAGGTCAAGGTGGAGGTCAACGCCACCATCAGCAGCACGCAGGTGTCCCCGCGAGACATCAGTATCGCCCTCAGACCAGGTAGACGGCAGATTTTGGTTTTTGGAAAACGGAAATTACCGGCTCTCCAGTTGCCACCACATGTCTCTGACAGCTGCAGAGGTAAAAATTTAAAGTTAGCTGTTTACATGGGTCATTTATGGGCGGGTGTGTTTGCATGTGCGCTCCTAGGCTCAGAGGCCAGCTTCTTCGTGGCTGTGAAACAGCTGGAGCGTTACCCCGTGGATCTGTACTACCTGGTGGATGTCTCGGCGTCTATGCAGGAAAACCTGGATCATGTAGGTGTCGCTGTTCCTCTCAGTGAGTCAGTGCTTAAGTTTAATCACTGGTGGACATGAGATGGCTACTTTACATTTGAGGTGGAATAAATTCCTTCTACTTCGAGCTATGGTTTTATTCTCTTGTGTCATATCTGATTTTGTTGTCTCCTCCGGCGTACCTTTCTTCGCCCATATTGGTCCCTTCCCGCCGCCCGCGGTCCAGCTGAAGACAGTGGGCGTAGCTCTGTCTCTACGCATGATGGCGCACTCCTCAGACCTTTGGCTGGGCTTCGGCTCGTTCGTGGACAAGCCCGTCTCCCCTTACATCAACGTTCATCCCTCCAAGATCAGCAACCCCTGCAGGTGAGACATTTGGGTCGTTAATAGCTGGTCAAACCTCTCTACAGAGCTCATTTTGTTAAGGTTCCTCTACGAATGCGATAGATGATCCTCAAACACCTTCAAACCCCGACTTGTCGTGTTCCTCAGCGAAGTTTTTCTTCTTTTAATGAGACACAAAGTCATTAAAAAAAAAGAAAGCAAGCTGCTCCCTTCAGTTGCTTCTAATTTGGCGTGATTTAGAGAGAGACCCATGTTATGATGATGATTTGTGGTGGGAGACTGAAACAGCATTTTTTTTTTTCCTTTTGGTGGTGGTGGTTGTTTTGGAGCTCTGAATTCCTGAATGTTGCAATTAAAATCTGCGACCGTCTCTGCCTCGAATCAGCGATTATGAGATCCGCTGTCGTCCAGCCCACGGCTTCCACCACGTCCTGAGCATGACGGGAAACATGAGCGAGTTCACGCGTGTGGTCAAACGCCAGCGCATCTCCGGGAACATGGACACGCCTGAGGGAGGGCTGGACGCCATGCTGCAAGCCGCTGTCTGCCAGGTGTGTATGTACGGATGCTAGGAAGTTTGGAGTACAACAGCTACATTTCTGAAACAAGGAGGTAAAGGGGGGGGGGGTCACCTAAATATTTTTTTTGCATACAGCATGTTTAGAAAAATGTGAGTCAAGCCCAAATTTGGTGTTAAGTCTGCATGCTGGTAAAAGAAGCATTTATTCTGGTGGTACAATGGCAGTCTGACTCAGCATTGGAAAGAGTCACTGGAATCCCACTATTTTATGACACCACCAGTGGGGTATGGCAGACACACACACACACACACACACACACAGTTGCTTATACTATGACTGCAGGAGGGCTGTGAATCATGCCATGCTGGGGGGCCCTGAGTAACCAGCCTGCAGGGAAACACCACGGTGGTCATGGGCCCAGAAATAGAATCTCCATTATGTCAGGCCTACTTGTAAGCTCACTGGGTTTTCCTTAAATACACACACATGCACACGCAGACCCGTTTTTCTCACACTGTCTATGACGAGTCACAGACATGCAGAGGGAGAACTCTGTGGCTGACGGAAGAATTTCTGCTGCTTTTCTTTTCTCATTAGGCGTCACAGACAGAGCTTATTTCCAAGGGAACTAATGCAGCTCAGATGAGTAACATGTCTGCATGTGCACTTTCCCGCCACATGTGTAAACCTTTAAAATGCGAAGCGCACAAACAGGATTTTCCACATCGGCATGTGTGAGTGTAGCCGATGAGTGATATAGGGGAATAGAAAATGACGTAATTTGCATAGCTCCTCAGAAAAGGAGACACAGATCTGTGGTGGTGTCTGGTTAAAATTAGGACATACGGGAGTTGTTGGTTTTTTCAAAATTTACAGCCATCACACTGATTTCTTTCCGTCTCTCTTTTAGAGTGCGGTGGGTTGGCGACCGGAGGCCAAGCGACTGCTCCTCCTGATGACCGACCAGCCGTCTCACCTGGCCCTGGACAGCCGGCTGGCGGGAATCGTCACGCCGCACGACGGCCTGTGTCACCTGGACAACAACGTTTACACGGGGAGCACCAGGATGGTGAGGGGAGGGGGGCGGACGCGCAGAGACGCAGCCAGCGCAAGTTGATTTACTCGTGCGTTCGTTTGCTGAGCCCTCGACGCGCAGTGCACCTTCGAGCTAACGTTCCTACGCTGGTTGGAGTTGAAAAGATTTTTGTAGACTTTGGATCTGACCGTCCAATAACAGACCTACGCTTTAAGACGGCATGCCAAAATAAGCGTATGCTCCAAGACCATTCTGGTATGATACTTCTGGGGCGAGGAGACATAAAAGCTCTGTAATTCAGTTGGTTGCTCTCCCTTCCTCAGGACCATCCCAGTTTGGGTCAGTTGTCTGAGAAGCTGCTGGAAAACCATATCTACTCCATCTTCGCTGTGGAGAAGCAGCAGTACCAGTGGTACGAGGTAATGTCTCCCGCACGTTACGCTTAACAACATACACCCAGATTTTTTTACCGGGACAATGTCACACACAGGTTTTAAGGAAGTATGTTTACCCTACAACCAGTAAACTACAGGGCCATTCCCATTTTCTTTAGGGAGACAATGAATGTGCCTGTTCCAGAGCTGGTCTGCACTTTCCCCTTTTTCTCCCTTCAGGATCAAATGTTGCTTCAGAACATGATTAATATTGCTTCTGACACGTCAGACTTTAGTGCTGGTGGAATGTTTTCTTATCAACATTAGGTGGAATTCATTCAAGCATCAAAGCATTTCTTTATTTCATTTTTTTTTTTTAAATCTTCGTCTCCCTTTCCTTCTCTAGGAGTTGGTGCGCTTGCTACCTGGTTCCTACCTGGGAAATTTAGGCCTCTTCCACGCTCCGAACCTGATAGAGCTTGTGGTGGACACGTACAAGGTACAGAGCACTACCCCCCCCAACTTCAAAGGATGCTGTCTTTCTGCCTTTCGGATCCCTTTGCTCTCCCACAGTATATTATCGGCCTTTAAGACAACAAAGAGAAGCACAGAGACAAGTAAAAGGTTAGCCGGAGCAGTACAGAGGCACAGCATGAGCTGAATTCATGAGCCCACGCAGCCCGGGTTCAAAAGTTTCTGAGGCATTAGTCCGCAGATCTGCTGAGTCAACATGAACTGGGTTTTCTTTTGTTCTCGTTTGATCATGCAGACTGACCAATAGCACATTCCTGTTCGCAGAAAGGGCTTGTGCATCGGTGACACTGCTGTATGTTTCGGAAAGGGCCTACAGCTCGCACTGTACGCGTCCAAGACCTTCAGGTTTGGATGAGAAAGATTTGCAACGCAGTTTAAAAAAGGATGGGAGAGAGCGTTTTGGTCGCTGAAGGCCTAATGATACAGAATAACAAAGATGAAAACAGGAGGTTAAGCAGGGGGTAAGGCCTTCTCTGCATGGATGAGTGTATGAGCTTGTGTGGATGTGTGTGTGCGCGTGCGTGTGTGTGTGCCTGCGCCTCTGCGCGAGACTAGGCGTTTGTTCAGTTGGCAGTAGTCTAGGCTATAATCTTGCTTCAGGCACAGCGCTCCATTGTTTGCTTCGAGAATCTGCCGAATCCACGGATCCGGGTGCGCGGCTATAGACACACACGCACGCACGCGCACACAGACACACACGCATACACAAGCAGCAGAGCCCCAACAGAAGCTGGCATTATAATAGCTATCAGATCCCCGCGGAAGCCATGTGTCCTAATCATGGACGAATACAAAGATGCTATTTCTGGCCCCACCTCCTTGTTCCCATAAACGCCCCCCCTGTAGCTATGTCAGAGAAAAAAAGAAAGGTTGACAATGAGGGCTTTCTGGGGACATGTGACAACTTCAATTAATCACAGTTCTCCCTTTCTGTCTCGCTTTCTTGCTTCATTACTTCTCACTCTCGCAGACTGCATCCGCTGAAACTCCAATTGTCGCGCCGCCCTCCCCACTCTGCTCTTATCTTAACCTACGTGCTGGCTTCATCAGCTCGTAAATTTGATGTTGCACTGTCATCTCTTTTCCCAACCCTCGCTGTACCCAGAGGTTGCTGTCCGAGGTGTCGGTGTCGGTGTCAGTGGAGGACAAGGCAGTCGGCAGGTACTGGGTGTCCGTGTCTCCTCTCTGTCCCGACGGGTCCACTGCGAAGGACGAGAGCTGCGCGGGCGTGCAGCCCGGCCAAACGGTAAACACAAAAACACACTATACAGACACATGAGAGGATGTAGCCGAACGTCCCTTGGTTTTGTTTGTCCTTAACTATTTTGAATTATGTCAGGGGATCTTTATTGGGTGGATTGGACTAATGTGACACATGCAAACGCAGAGACATCACTTAGAGCGTGTCAGAGAAGATTTGGGCAATAATCCGAACTGAGCAGCTTACAGGGCGCGTTTACCGAGAAAACATTTCCATGTGATTTCATGACCCTTGCGTCTGAAAATCCCTACCTTGCCTAAAATGGGAGCCTTTATGTAAACAAGTAGGGCATTTATATTTAGACATAAGTCATTGGACAACCACAGCCATCAGACCTGATCCATTTATCCACCTAGAAAAAGTTCTACATTGTCTGCAACACTGCAAACATCAGGGTTTTTTTTGGATACTTCTCGGCTCGACACAGGAACTAATTTGGCACCAACTGAAGCATTTTGACCACATTTGGAAATTTTTCTTTCTGCTCACTCCCTAAACTGCCTCTGAGATGCCTCTCCTCCTTAATCATTTGGGGCTCTTAACTTTTTCAAACACAAAGCTGCTTAATCACTGCTCTATTAGTCCATTGTACAAAGTGCGTGAAGTTCAGCCGTGTAATCCATGGGTGGATTAAAGTGAATTATGGAAAGTACCCGCACTTACTAGAATGGTGATAAAACTCAAGCGAAAGGCCCGATTGTGTGAATCAAAGGCTTTGCGTGCGCAGTTTTCCCACATAAACCACATCGGCAGGATAATCATTTAAATGCAGCGAGAACACAGTTCGGTATTCAGCTGTTTCAACAGAAAGTGTCATAATTATGCAGAGAGGAGTAGCTCATCTAATGTCATTGCTTTGAAATTTACAGCAGCAGTTTTCTCGGGGAGGGATACGTTGTTTTTTGGTTTTTTTTACCCTGTTTAAGTCTCCTGGAACCGTTCTAGCATCTCTGAGGCAACAGCAGACTCCCCAGAAAGAAATGGTTGTTAAACAGCCGATCGTTAATCTGTTCTGTTGGTATGTTTTTTAACTTATCCCCGCCATATGTGTAGATCCTACACACTGTTTTCCCTTTTTAACTGGGACAACGTTGGAAACAGGCGTTCAAGTTTATCATATATTTTATCGGCAGCAATTAAGTTTTTCCTGTATGACAGGACTGGGTGATGGCAGTCTTCATATTTACTGCAGCACTGTCAGGCTGTACATTGGCACAGGGGTGCTTTGGGCTAATTGCAAACATCAGCGCGCTAACATGTTCAGAATAACGCCGCCGTCATGCTTAGCGTCAGCAGGTACAATGTTTACCACGTGCATCATCTTGGATCGACAAAACAAACCCACAATACTAGCACTAAAGCATCCCTCAGAAGCTGCTACTAGCCCTTCTGTCTTCCCGTGCAGGTTTACTTCAACATCACCGTCGGCCTGCGCTCTTGTCCGGATAATGGTGAAGATGAAGATGTACTAGTGACGGTTCGCCCCGTGGGCTACAACGAATCTACCGTCGTTAGGGTTCATTCTAAATGTCGCTGCAAGTGTGGACCAGCGAGGAACTGTCAAGACGAGGACCAGTCACCGTGTTCAGGGACCCGGGACGGCGCCAATCAGGAGCAGAGGCCTGATGGTGGACTGATTAATGACTCAAACAGAGACTCGAACCCGATGTGCAGAGCCGATGGGTCCGACGTGGACTGCAGTGGTCGGGGAGCGTGTGAGTGCGGGAGGTGTGTGTGTGAACGGAGCAGGCTCGGGACAGTTTACGGGAAATACTGCGAGAGAGATGACTTCTCCTGCCGGTATGAGGGGGGACTTCTGTGTGCAGGTAAGAGGACACACTTTAAAATTATTAGTATATGTATAGTCTTATGTATATTTGGTTTATAGAGATAAGACAAGAAAATAATGAAATAAGACTACAAATATGTGCAAAAGTGACACAAGGCATACATGGTCTGTTCACCTCCATTCCACTTTTCTTCCTGTCTCCGTCTGTCCCTCTCAGGGCGGGGCGAGTGCGTGTCGGGTGAATGTGTGTGCGAGGACGGCTGGACCGGCGAGAGCTGCGGCTGTCCCGTCTCCAGAGCAACTTGCCAATCGGCCAGTGGCTTGTTATGCAGCGGGCGAGGGAGATGTGTTTGCGGCAAGTGTGTGTGTGATGACGCCAGATACTCTGGAGATTTCTGTGAGAAATGTCCTGCTTGCCAAAGCACCTGCCAGTCATACTGGTACTTGTCAGTTTGTTATTGCTACCACAAAGCATGATGCGATCTCTTACACAGCCGCTTGTAGAATCAAAACAGACCCGTGTTTTGTCTCTTTCTTCCAGGAAGTGTGTGGCCTGCCACCTGTCTCACGGTCTCACACAAAAACAGGCGGGACACTGCAACGACACCTGCGCCCCGCTGGTGGGCTACATGGATGATGTATCAGGTGAGCTTCCCTTTGATAAAAACAGCTCCTCATTTACTAACTAAAAACTACAGAGCAACTTAAAGCAGCATTTCACTTGCACCAGTAACCACAAAAACAAAGACGTCAGTGACGTCGCTGGTTAGTCACACACCCAGGAGTGAAGTTCTACATTGCTGCAGCAAGTTAAACCACATGCATGTCGTCAAAACAAGATTCTCAGATGGTGCTTATAATCCTGGATCACTCACAACATTTAATGGTTTCTAAGTTTGACCAAGAGCAATCTCTGATTGATTCATTCCCTTCATTACCTTTTGTAATCCTCCTAACAAACACAGCAAACCAAAAACACAATTCATCCTTGGGGGTAAACAGAGCTATTAAAGTTAGCAGGAAACATTAACTTTACAGTAAATACAGTAACAAATCCTCCTCAAAACCATACAAAACTATATACAATGACACCTGGTGGGCAAAGTAGGTGAGTGTGACTAAACATAATTAATATCTTTTAACAGAGGCAAACACATACCTGCAGAGGACATTGTTCAATTTATCGTTGTCTAAACTCTTGTCTGCAACGCTGCTCCGAAACACGCAAAAATAACAGTAAATACACCCGGAAACGCAGACGGAGCCTCTGAAGTGCTACATTGGTCACATGACACATGGAGGCTTGCCGGAAGTAAAATTGCGCCAAAAACTGTTACCGACTATAAAAACTTGTATTAGCAGCGGAAAACAACGTAAAAAGCTTGGTACAACGGTAGTATTGACAGCAAAAATGGTGGGTGAAACGTTACAACATAAACAGGTCAATTTATTAAGAAAGCGATAAAATAGCACAGCAGTATTTTCCGACAAAATTTACCCTCTGCAATTCAAAACAACACCATGAGGGGCAGAGGGGAGGAGCTACGGAAGCCCAGGAGGGGCAAGTTGCAGGATGGTAATTGCTGCAGGAAATATGAATAAAAATAAACGAATTGAGATAAATTTCACAAATGTTGAACAAAAGAACAGATGAAAAATAGCACAATATATAATGGCACATTTTTCACTCTTTTACAAATGGATTTGAAAAAAAATTTGCTTGACTTTGGTCTCCACCAACTAATGAGAAACTGGCTCTTTAGCAGGTAACACGCAATGGATTTACCGACAGCATTTTTTACTTAAAAAAATTTGTCCCCACCAGTGACACCTTTCACATTACACATCCATGGTTACAGTAGTATTAAAATATTGATTACTGCAGCTTTATGGTGAGAAAAAAGAGCTATTGAGCTCTTCTTTTAAGATTTTCAAAAGGGCTTTGAGTTCATCTTCAGTGAATCAATTCTCTCTTCTCTCCATCTGTCCATTTTTTTTCCATTTTTAGGTCAAACAGGGGAGATGTGGATCCAGTGTATGTACATCAGTAATGACAGCTGTCGCTATCGCTTTCAAACCAGCTCACATTCTGGTCAGACCCAGCTTCACATTAGCACAAGAGCAGGTATAATGTCAATACACATACACACACACACACAGATTCCTTCATTCGAGGTCACTTCCGTTGCTACCATTGCTGCGCTACTGCACCCTGGTGTATTTTAGTCAGCAGGTCTGCTGTCAGTGCTACAGCTGTATTTTACATTTCCCTTCAGTTCCCAGCGTGCTTTCTTAAGTTCCATAACCCCACACACACACATACACACACGCACACAATCTAAACCCACAGGTTCACACAGGCCCTGGGTTACACACGCGCTCACATCATTGCACATCCAAGTGTTACAGTTCATCCCGCCTTCCCAATTTTTGGAACAGCACTGCTCATTGTGCGGCATCCCCTCCCCACCCCAAACCTCCCCCTTATCTCCCCCTATCCCCTACAATACCCCCCCCCCAAACCCCCACCCTACGGGACACTCTTTTCCTGCTCACGCCCACCCCTCCCGGGTGCAGCAAGAGCCAGGTCTCCATGGTAACCCTGTTACAAAATGTCAGAGCAGTCTTTGGGCTCTTTGTGTTGTGCGATGGGCCTGTCATCCACACATGCTCCCCAGCAGATACACAGCCTGCTAACTTTTTAGTGCAGAACCACCGGCACAGCAGCAATTGTCTGAGCTGCTTGCACGTGTTTGGGTGGAAAGTATCTAAGTACATTTATTGAAGTACTGTAACGAAGTGCAATTTTAAGGTACTTCTACTTACTTCTACTTTTTTTCTGCTACTTCATGGTTTTGGTCCACTACATTTCAGAGGGAAATATTGTTCTTTTCTTCTTCCATTACATTTAACTAAGAGCCATAGCTACATAACAGTGTCCTTCTTTCTTCCCAAAACGTCTTAGATGGATTTTAACTGTCCAAGGTGTAAAGAGGTTTTCCCTTGCACCATATTAATCGTCATATGACCCCTCAGATTTTCCCTTATGACCCTTAAGAGGAGGTCTGACCCCTAGGTTGGGAACCAGTGGCTTAAATTACCAAACTAAATTAAAAACTACTAAAAACGAGCTCTGCCTCAACAAGCTACAAGAGTAAATGCTGCTTGTGAGTGTGGATGTGTATATGTGTGACCTTATGTCCTTAATGTCCCAGCTCTCCACAGTCAAACCTCATGTGTGTGTGTATGTCCACAGAGTGTTCCAGCAGTAGCCGGCTGGTAGGAACGTTCCTCAGCGTGTGTGCTCTGACGGTGCTGTGCGGGCTGGTGGTGGTCGCCATGTCCCGGTTGCTTCTACAGAAAAGAGGGTGGTCACCGGGGGACGTCGCTGAGGACGGAGTTTATCACTGCACTGGGAAGGTGAGCTCTCAAAAGTCAGGTAGTGTCTGGAAGTGTTCATCAGTAATGCAGGGGTTTAATTGAGGGGAGGCCGAAGTGTCCCTCAGAAGCTTTGGGGAACCCTTTAATTCTTACAATATTTTGTTAGCATGATCTGTCCGTTAGAACCAGGAGTGAGATATTTGAGACTGCTGTTAGAGGTACAGCTGTATTTTACATTTCCTCTCAACTCCCAGCTCGCCATCTACAGCGTCCAGATTTGTGACCTTCCAATGATGTACAGCACCTTTGAGAAGCAGGAAAGGATGGAAATGTGAGGGGAGGGGGGTCTTTCTGGAGATATGCATGCTTAAACTGGTTATACGTGTTTGGAAACCCCTCAGTTGTTATTCATCGGTCGCTGCACATCATCTTAATGACACCACAGATTACAGACAGGTCACAGTGTTTCCACTGTAACATAACACTCTCCGGGGGAAATGTGGTGCATATTTTTACATTATCTGGGAGTTTTGCAAGTGCTGAAAAGCTGTACCTACTTCCTCAGGGATGACATAATATAACAGATGGTTACCAACTACTTCCTAGATTGAACATTCATGAAATTCACCTAATATCAAAGGGGCTCTATACTGTTTATGTTATGTCAAATTCAATCTACTTGTCACTGGGACAACTGCACAGTATGTGAAAACAGTTGTGAAAGATTCTCTGTGGCTGTGGAGGAATTTGTCTGGGGAAAAAATTATCCAAGTGACATCAATTACGTAATCCTGCTTTGGGATTACTTAATATTGTAAATGCACAGTATTTTCAACCTCCGCATTAACAACTCTGTAATCATACAACCGTCCTGAGTTGTCAGATGACTCACAAGTCGTAAATATGGAGAACTTTTCCATCACTGCCACCCATCCCATATGGCATGATGACACGAACACAGCATTATGAAAACATGCTTTTTAGTTGCATTATGGGAACTGCAAGATTCTGTGTTTGTGTACTAAAGGTCAGGCTATTTCAGCCTCTGCTGCTTTGTCTCATAAGTGCAACACTGCATTGAGTATCATGTAGCATGCCTGTGTGGATGCATGTGTGTAGGTATTACTGAGAGCATTTTTCTGTCACCCTTCAGGACCTGTCATACATTCCTACAACCAATGAGAAGACAGTTACCTACAGGAGGGACCATCCACCTGACCGCCCTGTGGAGATGCACATTCAGGTTCCCAAGATGCCCCTTCGAGACCCCTGGCAGTACTAAGTAGAGGTCAGAGGTCATGGGAGGAGGAAGGCAAGTAGACATATAGAAGGACAGGTAGACTAAAGGCTTCTTTTCTGTCTCCTGGTCATCCTAAAATTTCAACCAGCTGTATGTGGAGACTGACAATGGTGAATGAAATTATGGCAACCTCCATGGAATCACATTTGTAAAAACAAACTGACCAAACTCTTGTTGACTGTGTGACTAATGTGGCCAGTACCCTGGAAATCAAGATGTAACAAAGAGCACAAGTCCCCCACCTCTTCTTCCTGTGTAGCAGCAGCGGGGCTACTTCTTCTACAGGGTAAAGGGTGATCATTCCTTGCTTTTTAGCCATGCAGCATTATTGCTCTAATTTATGATCGCAGATGTGTGTGTGTGTGTGTGTGTGTGTGGGTGTGTGGGTGTGTGGGTGTCGTGTGTATGTGTGCGTGTGGTGCAGGTAGATGAGTTTATGCTCTATCTAGGCTTTCTATTTATAACTTTGTGGTAAAAACACTACATGTTTTGGGTTCACGTGACTGTGTGACACTGCAAAACTTCAACAATACTGGTTCCCTGTCACAGTTTGCCCCCTTGTGGCCAGCTTGAGGTACGACATTTTCTCCCCAATAATACTGTCTGCACGTTAACGACCTCAGCAGTAGTCTTTGGATTTAATTCATTAAGCACACCAGTGACTCTGTCTTCTTTTTAGCTTCTTATTTTGATTAGATTTTCAGTCAGTTTTCGCCTACTCAAAGTGTTTTTTTAAAATGCATTTTCATGTTTGTTAACAGATCATCTGCATTGCAAATCATGGTTATTTTATGGCACTTTTCTATCATGATAAGTGAGAGTATAGTTTCTTGTGATTGACAGTTGTTAATAATCTGGTTAGACTTGCACTAGAACAATTTGTATTATACTACTGAAAACTGTGGGGCATCTGGGACGAGGAGAGCTGTAACGGTGGGTCTGAAGTGATTGGTCTGCTATATGTTGGGCATTAGAGGGCACCTACGGGCATTTGAAGCTAATGTAATATTAACCACAACACTGGAATAACAATGAACTGAAAATCCACATGTAAAATACAGACATACGAGTTATTAATAGCAACTGTATCATCAAACACCTGGACATGTGACCTCTATAACAGAGACAGAACTGTGTGTGCATGCATCTGCTGATCATCCCAGAGCCACTGAGACCCAGGACTGTAGGTAAACTGATTTGTTTCGACTCTAAGGCCAACTCCTGGGCAAAGGTACAAATCAGCTCTAAAGGTACTGGAGGCTGGAGGTGCACTTATCCTCCTCACACTCCTAATGCACTAGATCCTGCCAGTTGCATGGCATCTTGTGAGACTTTTGCTCGCCCGATCCTGTTCTTTTTATGTTACTGTTATTATTATTATTTTTATTTAAAGCAATATTGTTTACAGCAATACCTGCTCTATTTTTCTGTAAGTCAGGAACACTAATTATGATTATTTATTGTGATTTTCTTATTGTTTCTTTTATTCTGATATGTCAATTGTGCTATTTTATGATAAGGCTACTTGAGTAAGGGGTACTTAAGTACTGTTTGTGTTTATGAAGCGAGGCCTCAATTCCTAACCATGAGAATAATTCAGCAATAAGGCAATAATCATCTCATCTCACCGGGCACTCAGTTCGGAGTAACAACAGCACTTTTCGCTGTAGTTTTGCTGTCGGTTAATGTGACTAGTTGTGTAGCATGAATGATTTCATCACAATAAAAATGTGCAAGATTTTTTTTTTTTAAATAATCTCCCGAGTTCTTGAATGATGTAAGACCAGCTGGTCTGAATTGATAAATAATACACTGTAAGTGTTTTCAGTTCGGTTGAATTCAAGGTTTTCTGTAGATCATTCATCAAGATCAAAACATTTTTTATACTGTGTGTGGCAACAAAATGTACAGCAGACCAACTGACCAACTTTTGCACTCATCTTCAGCATCCAGAAACCATGTGCTCCAAAAACAATAAAAACATACACAGATGACTGTATAAACTGAACACTAGGTGGAGATATACACATACTGATACGTTAAGTATTACTCACCACTGTAAAAAATTTGCAGCAGCTGGCAACATTGGCCGTGTTCATGTAAATGAGCAAAATGCAGCAATAAATGACATCATTCTCTAGCCCCAGTGCAGGACGGGACTAAAAAAATTTCTCTATCTTGAGCACGCAAATTTAACGTTTATATGTAAACTCAACAACTCAACTCAACACAATTAATAAATGAAGTTGTGATTTATTTAGTTTGTAGGCCTGCACCAAAACTTCCAATGGCCAATTTGAAAATAATAAATAAACTTCAAGTGGCTGACAAAAACGTTCTTATATACAGCGTATGGATGGTAGTAATAAGCTAATTAATTGCTCCTAGTTTTGCCTGGTTTAAGAATAATAAAGATGGATATTAGATATTTGTATTTCACGGAAAAAAGTTTCTCAAGGGACAAATTATACACACATATATATATATAAAGTGCTTTGGCTACATCTTACGCCTGGCAGGCCCAACGACAAATAAAAAATGTACCAACTTTTTTCTGTGAGCCTAATGATAAGAGGCAGAGGTTAGATAAAACAATTTCTTTCAACGAAATACTTCAGATAACCTGTAAGGAAAGCTTCGACGAAATAAGAAATAAAGATGAATGAGTACTACTTGGGCTACTTGTTTAATTTTTTTTTAAAAAAAATGTAGAGTTTGAGGAATAAATAAGGTGTGCAACATATCTTCAAATAACACAAGTTTGATAAACTGTTGCGTAAAAATTTATTTTTTCTTAAAGAAGGCTACAGATAACATATTTGAGGTAAGGACACAGTGTTCATCCACAGCTGAAGTTCATGATAAAGTGCCATATCAGTTTTTTTTGCTTTTTGTTTTTGAAGTGTACAGGAAACCACACTGCACACACGCTTGTACAGTTTAATCGCATGTTCACGTGTTGCTTTGATAAATTATTCCACCGCTCTCTGTCCCCCTCCGATGTGTACGGTCCCCCGCGCGTGAAGCCCGGGAGACTGGCTCGGGCTGCCGGACAGGCTGTTCTCCGTGTCGCTGTTCCCTTTGCCGAGTCCCGGTTCCCCGCCGTCCTCCGAGCCCTCCGCGCTGTGCGTCCTCACGTGCTTGCTGAGGTGGTCGGAGCGCATGAACCGTTTGTGGCAAATCGAGCACTCGAACCGCTTCTCCCCGGTGTGCGTGCGCAAGTGCCGCTGGAGCTCGTCGGAGCGCGTGAAGCGCTTCCCGCAGAAGAGCCAGTTGCAGACGAACGGCCTCTCCCCGGTGTGCCAGCGCAGGTGAGCCTTCAGGTGAGAGGTCTTGCCGTAGACTTTACCACAACCCGGGATGTGACAGTTGTGCAGGCTCCTCCGACGCGGGCTCGTGCCCCCCTGGCCAAGGCTCTCTGCCTCCTGGCAGTTCGGACAATCACACGTGGCTCTGCCGGAGTAACGCCGTGAGGAGGAGCGGGAAGTTGCGGGCAGAGAGACGACGGGGGTCGCTGTCAGCGCAGGCGCCCCCGTCGTCGTGGACTCTGAGTAAGGAGCCGGGACAGGTGGCCTAAAGCCCTCAAACAGGTGCTGTGTGGCGGGGAGCAGGTGCTGAGAAGCACCGGGGCTGAAAGCGGAGCTGTAATCAGTGCTGTAGCCATTCAGAGGAGAGGTTAACCCGGTCGAGGTCTGTGCGTCCACCCAGCTCGTGCCCATGTCCCACCATGAAGAAGACCCATTACCCACATCTGCCACGGGTTTGAACCATGACTCATACGGATGCGCGTGCATCCTCGGATATATCCCCGCAATTCCCTCCACCGAGGAGGGGAATTTGGTCAGAAACATAGGCCGCTGCGCGTGTGTAGGATCAGGAACGTTGTTTTCTGATGATACAGTCTGGTACATCGAAAAATCGTTCCCCAAAGCAGAATTGGCAGTGGTCACCGAGAAAGCGCTTGAGGTGTCCGTCAGTCCAGTCCCGCTGCCTCTTGAGGTCCCGGAGGGAACCCCGAAGGAGGTGAGGCAGACGCCCAAGCCGCTGCCGCCCGGGGTGCCCCCCCTCCACGGATGAAATCCCTTGACGAGTCCCGGGGCTCCATCGGAAAGAGCAGGGGAGCACGACGGGCTGGGTTCACCGATTCTGCTGCAGGTGGCAGCCAGCATGGCCAGAGGAGTGCTGCCGAGCCGGGGCTCCTCCTGTGGGGAACACATGGACATGAGTCCCGGCTAAACATGGTGTGCGTAAATACGCGCAAAAGTTAGATGTCCCGAACACTGAGTCACACTCTACACAAAACTTTGAGCCTTAACGGCTGCCTCAACGATGCATCGATGCGAGTAATGTAAAATGATAATGTACTATGTTTTAACTTTTTTACAAACAGTGCGCCTCGAACTTGGATCAAGCAGTGATAATGAAGGAGCGTATCCAAGAGTTGTCTGACACTGCAGCAGGTAAACCTTTTAACATTATGAATAACGATATATGGATAAGCCTATTAATGACACCACTAAAAATAACATGCTGAACTGTGCATTTTCTTTCCACTTAAACCACAAGCATATTCTATACAAGTTTCGCTAACTCATTAACTCTGACAGGATCAGTGAAAACTACAGGGGGAAGAAGACTTGCCAAACAGATCACATAGCAACTAATCTATGACATGAAATCTCTTAAGATGCAAATATCCAGTGGATACCTGAAGTGTATTTGGATATTATATGCTGTGCTGCTGTTGTTTTAAGTTAACGACAGCACTGTAAAAAAAACATTGGAACTAAATTAAACGAGTATTTTAAGAATTTCTGAGTAAAATATGTTTCAGCAATTAATCAGTAAAAAAACAAAAACCTTACCCCTAGCAGTGTAGCAGCCATGGTGTGTGCTGTGCTATATCTTCGGCTGAGTGTGTGTGTGTGTGTGTGTGTGTAAGAGAGAATGCGTGTACGGGGGTGACTGTGACGAGTGTGCGTTTCCTCTCTGGCTGCCGTAGTAGTTGTAGCTTCTTCGCGGCTTTGAAGTGCCGCTGAGAGCCTGAGGACCAATCAGAGGCCAGCTCAGACTGTCTCTCGACATTCGCAGTGGAGGTCGTCGTAAATCTTGTCGTTGAAGTCTCGCGAGGCTCGCGCTCTCAAAACTCCAACAAACAGGAGACAATGTGAAGTAACAGATAAATCAGAAAACATGAACTATCCGGTCACGCTTAACTGTTTTCTGTCTTACATTCAAAAAGACGAGCAGGCGTATTTTATCATTTGGTTAGCAACTAAAGTAGCAATTTTATTAGAAACTATCTATTGTTTATTTGTTAATGCTGGAGGGTTTGTATCACAATTTATTTACTTGTCTATAGTGCTCAAACAGCACTTGGCTCCACTATGAAATTAGACAATGTGCAATCGCAGCAGAGGAGATCAAATATCCAGGCCACTGTGATAATACAGTAAAATGCTAAACTTAAATTTGTGTTAAAATATGATGCCTACAGTTAAACCAATAGAGATGACACTGAACATTTGAAAACTGAAAAGCAAAAAGCCACTTTTCCGATAGAGGGACACCTGTTGTGGACAGTTTAAATATTGAATTTCAATTCAGACAGTCTTAAAGCACCTCATGGTCTTGGAAGTTTAAGGCAACCTGGTCTGATGTGTCAGACAGAAAAGCTTTGTGTCAGCTATAAAGCCTGTTGTTTTTACTGACGTTGTGAAGCCGTGCAATGGGAGAGGCTGATGAATGAGAGGCTGGCCCGGTCCGTCCCATCCTGTCCCTGGGGCGTATCCAGTCAGCCCTGGGGGAGGAAAGGGAGGAAACTGTCACTGCCTCTGCAATTTCATCTCATTCAGCCGAAAAACAAATGTTTCTGTTTTTTTTCCTCAGTTTTATAAATCATTTAAATACAGACTCCGACTACATACACAGTGGGGAAACATTTTTACAACCTGAATATGGAGAGGAAAACAAGTAGTCCTATTTTTGACAGTTAGTCAATACAGTGACACACAACCTGGAAATAATCCAGAATGAACTAAATGTAGCCTATGAGCAAAACCACAGAGGGGACATTTCATTTGAATTTCAAATTTAATAAAACAGCAAGATTTAATCAATTTCCTCCATTTGTTTGGTATTAATTGCTTCCCTGTCCTTTCTTCATCTCTCTTGTCCTATGAGCTGCCAGAATGAAGTTGGCTAGACACACACAGACAGAAAAGTTAATCATATTCCTCACCACAACCATCCCTCCCACACACACACACACACACACACACACACACACACACACAAAAGGCAACCCACATTTTACACCATGTGATTGATAGTGCACAAGATTAATTTTGGTGATGCTCTGCAAAGACAAACAGTTCACTCCATCAGAGAGCTTGCATTTCATAGTCTATTCTTTAAAAAATGTTTTAGGATTTATTTTTCAATATCCATAAAGATGAATGGGAGAGTGAGCAGGCTATGTGTAGTATCCTACATTACATTATTCTTGGTGGCTAAAGCAAGTGGGTATAATGAGTGAAATACTGTTGCAATAGGATCAATTCTTCCCACAGTGCTCTTGCCTATGTATTTAACTAAAATATTTTTACTAGTTAATAATTTTGTTTATCTTTAATCTGTGGGTGTTAAAAGCCACTTTGTGCAACAGCCAGCTCGCCTACGCAGCAAAAATAAAGGAGCTGTGTCAAATGAAAGCTGGAAACCAGCCTGAAAACTTTGAACCCCCTCCATTCCACTTCACTGCTTCGTAATTACTGTTCTCATCTTTGTATACCAGAACTGTCCAGTGTAGTTATTATCAGTAAATTTGAGTTTTGGGATTTTGAAAAACTTTTACAAGTCAGCTATTAGTATTTACAAAGATAAAATAATGTTAAAATGTGGTCTATTATGGATGAGTTTCACAGGTCTCATTTTGGGAAAACCCTCAACACTACTACACACCCCATCCTCATGCACCGAAAATCACAGGCTCCCACGCTGCTCCCCCCCCCCCAGGCATGGCCGAATGCACAGGTGGAGTTTACAGTAGGCCATCATCCCTTTAACCTGATCGCCATCCTCACAAGCCACCCAAACAGCTGTCCCTCTTTTAGAAGCATTCTTTTCCCACACTGCAAGTGTGTGTGTGTTCATATGTGTTTTTGTGTGTGTGTGTGTCTGTGCTTTAAAGGCCCCCCAATGAAACCTTGTCTGAGCCCCAACCTGTTCCTTTAGCAGCAATAATGACCACATTATTACGCGCCATCGAACGTCAACAAAAAAAGATTGTCGTGTGCTTTCCAATCACTTTGTGGGCACTGAGACAGAATAAAGCAGAGAGAAAAGGGTGAAATAAAGATCTGGCACTCCTCTGGGACAGGAGGGGGGTCGGAGTATTTTAGGTTTTTTTCCTCACCTCCCCTTTTGTTGTTGAAGCATAGTCACAGTGGTCCAGAGGGACGTGCAGCCATCTTGGTCAGTTGCCCTGCTGAGACAATTAGCGGGAGAATCACAGAGTCAAAAGACAAGCTGCTAAACATGACACAAAAAATATTCATTACAACCAGGGGGTTATCCAATCAATTTGTGAAAAAGAAAGAAAAAAAGCAAATGGGTTCCAGATTCTGTGCAGTCATTTGCTATGTTTGGGACAATAATGAGCCACTTGGTTCAATTCAATTCATTTGTATAGCACCACATCACAATTTTACAAAGTAATTACTGGGTTAAAGGAATAGATGGCTCAATAGAACTTTGGCTCTCTGTCTTTTATTCTTAAAGGATACAAACAGTCATATTTAACTAAAATATGGCTCCCACTGACATCATAATTGCCACACTAAACACACAGTTGTTCATATCGAAAGGCACACTAAAAAACCTGTAACCACTGGATCTGAGACATAATTCAAGCTCCCCTCCCTCTGACTGACTAACTGACCTGAATTTGTCTTTGATGCCATCCAAACTCAACCACTAAAACAAACTGAAGTTATTTTACAGGGGGGGGGTCATCCAGGTGAGAGCTGTGTGCCAGGATGTGCCTGGAGCAGCTCCGCCCCGGCTTCCTGTAATTACTGCGTGGAGGGGGCACGTCCGCCGTCTGTCAGCGCGGGGCTGATGGACAACTGCAGCGGCAGAGTCAGGAGGACGTGTTCAGGTTGCTATGATGGAAAATTTCACATGAACGATTTACGAGATCCCCCTTTCATTTACACTTACAATAAAGGATCAGTGAGGAACCCCTCTTTTTGTCAACACACGTAAACTCACTTTCTTTGTATCCTGTGCAAACTGTCTTTATTTTCTCAAATCAAATCAGACGCACATCCTAAACAGGAAACTAATCGTAAAACAAAACAACACAAAGGCGTGGTCTCATGGTTTTTCTCTCATGTTGCTGCATGCAGGTGCATATTTTTCAGCCAAGAGAGCTTTTTGCGCATTCTTCATCTCTCACACATAAAAACACACGCAGGGGTTAGAAAGGCCATCTCTTGCCAGTCGAACCACGGAGCGCACTGAGGGAATCCTGGCCAATGTAATTACACTGTAGAGGTGGCTTCATTCACATTCATGTATACAGCGCATCTACATACGCCAGGAGACACACTCATTCATGAAATGAGGGGGGACGAGGTGGAAGGAGGATTGATTCATGTAAGAGAGGTGGGGAGAGGCCTCCGCCGTATATTTGTGTGGCACAAGTTTGGGCTGAAGGTGAATTGAAATTGCACTTTATGAGCATCTCTTTTTCTCCTTGTTCCACACACACACACACACACACACACACACACTTAGGTTAGGGTTGATGGATGTCTGGGGTTTGTTAAGTCATACATCACAGAGGTCATTTAACCTGCCAACACATCTGCTGTCTCTGCCCTCAGAAAGAGAGGAAGGGGTGGGGAGAGAAGAAAGATTTATAAAGGCGAGGGGGAGAATTATGCAGGGTGAGAGAGAATGAGACTGTGATTAGTAACTGGAGTGGATGAAAAGCTCTCATTCTGCCTCCCTCTGCTTCTTCACACACACACACACACCCACACCCACACTCACACCCACATTGTGCCGCAAAGCGGTATCTTTTTAACAAGCGTCCCCACCGAAGCTGCTTGCGCTGTGAGTTTCTCTGCACCTCCATCAACTTTCGTCTTGTCTCCGTTAACTACTGACAATAAAGTTGCTGATTTATGCCAGGGAGTCATTCTGCGCGCCAAGATATTAATGAGATGCTTCTGAAGGAGTAGCCTTCATTGATTTCTTCAAATGCTGTTGACGTTTGCGAGGTGGCTCCGTCTCAGGCATTTCAAAGGGAGCGCATGTGTGTCGATCGCAGATCAATTATGCTGCTCCCTGTTCACTCACTACAGTTGCCTCTTATCTTGTCTACTAACAAAATCACAGCTCACATGAGGTTTTCATATGAGGAATATTCTGGGGGGGGGTTTTCTCAAGAAAACAGACTCATCTAACAATAAAAATCTTTGTGTAAGGCAGTGGACGGACATTATCTTATTTAGCAGCAGCCTGTGGCATTACATCAATCTGTTTGTGCCTTTTCACAATAAAATATGGGAACCCCACGACTAAAGTCTGTCTCAGTACTGTATCAGTGAGTATCATTCACCTCCTGTCGCTGGGACATTCACTCTGTCACGCCCCACAATTTCATTTTTCATATGATGAGTGGGGTCAGGTTGGTTTACAGAACATTACAATTTTTCTGATCGCACACATTCCTCTCTCTTCTCCTCCTTCTATTCACCTTGCTGCCCTTGCATCTGACTACCTACCAACTTTACCACTACCAACAGTTAACTGTCATTATCATTCACTATGATCCACGAAAGCAGATACCTATTAAGGCCATATTATTGCCATTTATTGCAGGTCACATATCAACATTGTGGCTAATAATAAATTATTATAAACTTCATTCTCTTTGACAAAATGCACTGTCAACTCTTCAAGTGGACAAACCGTTATATGGGAGCACTTTTTACGTAGCATTAGGCGACTGCTGCAATGGCATGACAAAGAAGAGCAGATGCAGCATTTAAAGTCTGTTATTATAACCTGTTTTCCACAGCTGACTCTGACACACAAGGAGAGAGGGAGATGAGGAGCACGGGATGAAGACATAAGACAAGGAAGGCTGATGATCCTACATGTCAGACGTGTTTTGATTTCTCTAAGCTTTTGTTAAGCTTCACAAAGATTTTTCTCTCCAGCTGAAGCTGGTGATGTCCCACGGTAGCAACCGCTGAAGAGCTCTCAGATAAACCTCACTACTCTCCCGCTCACACACACAAACTTGCTCTCACTCTCTTTCCTTGATTAAATCCCACTCTGACCGTGATCTCTGTTCTTTTCGCCAATAACACTGTTCATCCCTCTTTCCTCTCTACACACACACACACACTTCTCAGACAAGGAGATTAATTTACTCTGGTTCATTTTTCAAGTGCTGCGTCTTCTGTGTAATGTGTGGTCAAATGTGTGTGTGTGTGTGTGTGTCTGTGTGTGTCCACTGATTGATGCCTAGAAGCCCAGGAGCATAATCATACACTTCCAGACGTCATTTTTCACTTTCAGTCTTGATGGATGAACTTGATGTACTTGATCACTGCTACCACAGCGTGGTGGGTCTAGGTCATCTACGAGTGTGTGTGTGTGTGTGTGTGTGTGTGTGTAGTCCATCTGTCTGTTTGAGGCAAGTAGTGATCAAGTAGACAACCCCGCCATCCCCACCAGAAGGTCTGCATGTGGGGTAACTCTTGCCTGTACCCGCAGGACAAACAGGCATGGCAGCCAGGTGAAAACATCTGCGAGTGTGCTTGAGTGATTTTTTTTAAAGATAAAATTATTTGTCATAACAGATATTTTTGTCTATATGACTATTTATCATAATATAATTTTCTGTCAGAGATTAGGAAACAATGGATTCCAGCAAGAACAATATAGAACAACATGGGATGCAAAGGGCAAGCCTGCCGCTTTCCAAAAAACTTAAATCAGAGTAGCCATCTGAACTGACAGTTAGACTACTGTACCAGTTACTGTCAACACCTGCCTTTAACACAATTAACACAGTTATTTCCAGTATGAGCTGCTTTCACAGTTTACACTTCAGCTGCTTTCGATGCTTACATTTCACTTCAAGTAGCAGTTCAAGAGCAACACTTACAATTACCATATCTCACTGACATATCAGCCGTTTAACCACTTCATCTCCTTTCAGTGCTCAACTGATATATAATATACTGCATAGTTGGACGATATAAAGTGTTTTTTAGGTTTTGCAGTTCTGCTGCTATGACACTTCACTTTTCCTGTGTCAGATAAATTTGACTTATCTTGTGTTAGCTTCGCCAACATGTCATAATAATCAGATTAAAGGTTAAAATATTTTAATCTGCCAATATTATTTCAAATGTGTCTTGTGCAAGTTTTCAGCAGAAGGATGTTCACATAATGTTTCTAGCGAGCTATGTTTCAGTTTTAATTTTTTCTTTCTTTAGTGTTGTGTGTTTGTGTGAGAGTGTCTGCGTGTATGGGTTTCCATGACTTACTTTAAGTGAGCCAAAGAACTTTTCAATGCAACCCCATGCAATAACAAGCAGCCATGAGCATACATATGCATGCACACACACACACACACACACACTATCTGTGCTATGTTCCTGGATAACTAGAAGCTCCTGCCAGTCACTGCGTTTCACCATCGCCACAATGCCTGCCATAAAATTCAGGGGCAGAGGGACCAGAAGAAGAGAGGGGGTTGAGAAAAGCACTGAGAGGCAGCTTGATGTTAAATTGACTGGAAAGAAGCTGCTTGCTTTTTCATGCTAATTGCCACGCAACAAATTGTTAATTTATTCCACAAAGGAACGCAAAAAACACCCCCAGATTTGGCTGAAAATGTCTGCAGCTTGTAACAGGAGCAATAAGTGAATCAAAAAATTATCTGTGCATTTTCCGTTACACTGATGCAATTCCTCACAAATTAACACACTGACCATCTCTGCCCGCACATACAAATTCTGTTCTTCATGGTCATTAACCAGGGCAGGGAGGATGGAGGCACAAAACAGATGAGTGAAAAAAAACGCATCCTCAGCTCTCCTTTCTTGCTCTCTCTCTCTCTCTCTCACACAGACACACACACTCTTGCACACATTCCGACACACTTGTCTCAGACCAGGTTCAGGTGGTTTTGCGGTGATTTCATGGTTGCTCTTTTTATTGATGGTTCCCGTCAAACATGAAACGTTTCTTTTCCCGCCTAACCGCAAACACACATGCACTGCCTCTGGGCTGTCATTCAGGACATACACAGACAGTAAGAAACAAGTGGCTGGCGTCAGCTCGAGTAGGCCCGCAAGTCATGTCAGGTCCTGCGCTGAACTACACACACACACACACACACACACAAACACACATTTGCACACTTATCTTGGATCTTTATGGCATGCTGCACCCTCCACTTAGCGCTGCTGTAAAAGGTCTTCCTGAACTTATACAGGAGTAGCGTCTTCAAAGAGGTCCACGCACGCACACACAAATGCACACTGAAGAGCCACACAGACTTCTAAGCGGACTTAATCATTTCACATTTAGCTTCAAAGAGACTGTTTAAACACACGCTTGTTCACTATCTGAAAGCACAGCATGGTTCCCGGCCTCTTTGACCGTTTTTCCATTCCGCTTGAATCTGCATCTAAGTTTCGCTGCGTTAACTAAGGATAACGGAGAGTGCGTTTCAATGCATCGCTCAACAATCTGTGGGCACAAACCGCGATTCATAAACAGGGCGGTATGGTTTCAGTGTGTTGAGCCATAAGATACACCACCAAGAATCTTGATTTTCTTGCAGAGTAGCTGATGGTAATTAAACGTTTGCAACCTCCTGTTAATCATGAATCCAAAACCAGAATCATTCATTTTATATCCTGACTTACATTTAAGTACACGGGCATGATGGATATATGTGCTTTATGGGGTCATAGTTCAACTTAGAGTTCACTCTCAGTTCACCGTTGTGTTCCTCTGTCTTCCATAATGATGTTACACGTCTGTGAAGATTCTCAGTCGTCCAGGTCATGCTTGCCCAAGAAGAGTTGAGTGTAAGGCAGCCGGACTTGGTTGGAGATACTTAAAGATGGAGTCCCAGGTATTTAACCTCTATGGGAACACCACTTATCCCCTACCCATTGCTGTTCTTTCATCCCTTCCCAGGAGATTTTACAACCTTTCACACTTGGCCTCATGTGACACGAACGGCCGAGAGCACCGACAAACCAAGCGACACCACTGGCCTCGACAGGGACTCGCCATACACCCGGGGCTCCCCACCAGTCAGTCAGAACTGAAGGAGCCCTTCGGATGAGACGTGAAACATCGTCAAGCATCTACAACCAAGTCCAGTTGCCCTTGATTCAACTCTTGTTGAATAATGATGTCAGATCTTTTTGAGCATCTCATCTCATGTCCCCAGGAGCTCTGTCTTTTGACCTTTGAACCCTTGCGAGTCACATAGTTTTGGAGGCTGACCGCAACTTGACCCCCCCCCCCACCACCACCACCACCACCACCACAACCCTCTTTGTGAGGCTGTAATATCTCCAGTGTCGCCTGTGCATGTGTGTGTACAGGCGACACCCTGCTGCCTGGTGTATGAACAAACACTTGTTGAATGCGCGCACACACAGTGCAGTTTAAGAACGCGTAGTAACGACTGGCGGTTGTCGCCAACATGCGCATTCTGCACATTCTGGTCGTTCACCCGGAGTCTTTGAAGATGTCCTCTGTGTCACAGTACTTGTAATTACATTCAGTCCTTGGACTCACTGTTGTCGGGACAAATAATTGTCGACATGAAGTGCAGTAAACTGTTTGGTCGTATTTGCACTGCAGTCCATTAAGTGTGTTTGCACGAACACTCGTGAAAATGGGTTCAACATTAGACAGGATGTAAGTGATCTATGCATTTAAGGCATGAGCATTTCACAATCAAGCATAACTTGTGCATCAATAGTAAAGGAGTTGCTTCAATACTGAGTCTTAAGTACTTGCTAGATTAATGGATTGGTCTATACAATATCAGAAACTATTGGAAAAAGGATGTCACAATGTTCCCAAACCAAGTTACTTGTTTAGACCTGGCAATATCTAAAACCAATAATCAGGAAACTACCACTCTAAGTCACAAAACACTGACACTTAAAACACTTAAATCGCTTTTTTATGAGGGTAGGTAGAGAGACAAGACACACATGGAAAATAAAATAAGCACACAAGCAGACCTTGCTTCACTTTAAGATGTCACAAGCCAAAAAGGTTGGTAACAGAGAACGAAATATCACTCATCAGCTGACTTTCAAAACAATAAAATAAGTTATACACTGTGAAATCACACTGTAGCATGCAAACTACAGGACAAGTCATCCAGCCACAAAAAAAAGGTTTGAAAAAAGTTTTTTTTTTCCTGTTGTAAGTGAGACATGAATCACCCACACCCCATACTGGCACCATGCCCAATGAGACACACCGGCTGTTTTCAGCTTAATCCAGACATCAGGATGCATCAATCATTGCACTGTCATTAAAGTGTATCGCTGGCAGCTTACACAGAGCATCATGCAAGTCCAGTTTAGTGTAATGTGGTGTGTCATGTTTCCTGGAATATTATTATTATTTTTTTAAGATCTTCTATCATGCCAAGCTATGTCTTCTCAGGTTACTCTTTTCATACACACCTAGATTTATGAGACAATGGAAAAACGATTGACGTACTGCACCTACAACTACAGTTGCTCTATTATCCAACATTGTGTGTGTGTATGTGTGAGTGTATATCTGCTGTAGTGTAATGCTAGACAGAAGGAAGAGACGTAAAGGACTGATATCACCTACTGTCATTCACATTTATAGACACAAAAGGATGAGTATATTTCTCGATCTATTCATACCTACCTGATGATCTATCGACTTATAACCAATGCTTATAGCTGGTTATGGCAGAGTTATGTGAATCGTGTCTGTTATCACCTGTCAGCAAGTTCTCCAGGTCTGTAAGCACACACACATAATGGTGCAAGTCATAAATCTGTCTTTAAAAACTAACCTTTAGGAAATGGAGACATCTTGACGCCGAGTTTGCATGTGACAAATACACGCCTACGCACATGTGAGTGTTCAGAAAGCTATTGGATGTCACGCAAAAAACACACAATTGCCCACAAGCATGCACTGACACACACATGCAAATATGCCCGTGGTTGATGCACGATATAAACCCTACATTCCCGGACCTACGCACACACACCCTAACATGTTTTGGATCCATGAGACATCTCAAAGTCAAGTAGACAGTCACCTCAAGCTACAAATGAAATACACCAGAGCTGTCTGATGTGGTTCTCGGTCATTCAGAAAGGAACTATTATGTCAAAGAACAAGACTCATGTCTGGACACTTACTCTATAAACCACTTTTTCCCCACTTGGATTTGGGCCGACAAGGATGTTTATTAAGTTAAAGCTAATTTTGGCTTTGATCAGTCGTCATCATAAAACTAGATATATCAGTTCATTGGCACGCACGGTTTCAAATCTCTGTAGTTCAGCTGATTCTGGGCCCTTACCATGTATCACACTTCACTTTCACAGTCAAATCTAAGGTTTCAAAAGCAGTTTGCTTTGCTGGAGCTCACAGGTAAGAGATGCAAACTGCCTACAGTGAGAGTGCGCTGCATAAAAGATAGCACGTAAATCCTGCTGCTTGCTAAAATGTGATGAGAGTTACTCTGCAACCCAACGAGTGGCACGAAAGTAAAAAAAAAAAAAAAATACTGTACATACTACACTGCTTTTGTGAACAGCTATGAACATTTAGTCTTTTCTAGTCTTTCTGTCCTAATGTAATTATCTGTCTGTTCTAATGTAATTGCAATGTTATGTTAATCAAAAAAACACATGTGCTAGAGAGGTATGGCTTTGAATGAAAGGAAGCAATTTGATTTATCGGTTAGTTCCTCATGGAGAAACATGATATGTTCAAATCAAGTACAACACCACCGCTACTGTGTTGGTGACAACCGCAAGTACTGTTCACATACACAGTTAACTTTGCAGTATTTTCTTTTATGCTACTTTATACTGCACTAGATTTCACAAGGAAATACTTATACTAATAGTTGCTTACTTTACAGAACAAGGTTTTACATTTAAAACCGGATCAGCTGATAAAATTGACGATTGTTATAGATTTAACTACTTAACAGTCTAAATAGTGCTGCTTGTGTTACAGCATTAATGATAATAATAATAACAATAACAATAATAGAAAATACTTCTTCTGCATAATGAGTACTTCTCCTTTGAAACTTTAAGTACATTTTTGTTGCTCCACACTGCAATACAGAACTCATACATGTAAAAGAGTATTTTGTTTTGCTGTATTGTTGCTTTTACTTAAGTAAAAGATCTGAGAGATCTTCTTCCACCACTGGGAAAGGTGCAGGT
Source organism: Psettodes erumei (assembly GCA_016785225.1). Taxonomy (NCBI): domain Eukaryota; kingdom Metazoa; phylum Chordata; class Actinopteri; order Pleuronectiformes; family Psettodidae; genus Psettodes; species Psettodes erumei. The sequence continues at coordinate 2,316,969 of JAFBJZ010000408.1, forward strand.
GTCGCAATACAGTATTAACTATGAACGCCCAGCTGATATATGGCGCCATCTAGCGGTAAGAGTTGGGAAACAAGTATTATATATTTTTCACTTCCTTTGCATTGTGGGAATGGTCTTTTTTTAAAGCTTTTTTTGCTCGTGATTTTCACCTTTTGCTGATCCTGAATTGATCTCAGTTGTGTAAGTGCCTCTATTACTTTCCTTACTAATGCAACCAACAAAAGGCTAAACACAAATTTATTGAGGGTTGATGTTGTTTTGAATAAACTCCTCACGACAACACACAGCGTAACATCACTAAATACTGGAAACTAGCTTTTCCTATACATGGTGCAGTTATCTATGACAGACCGTGGCCTACTCTCTACCACACCCCCCTCCCATCAGCACCACCAAACACACACACAGACAACACCCCTTCTTCAGACCAGGCCTCGTTGCCTAGCAACGCCCTGCAGAGTGGCCCAGGGGGCGGGAGCAAGGCACTCGAGCTTCCGCAGTAATTACAATGCATGTGTGCATACATGTAGGTTTCTGGTCCACCACAGGTGTGTGTGTGTGTGTGTGATTGTACTTGATGTGAAAACAATCCTAGGCTACTAGCGTTCCCATCACCAAAAAGAAACAGAGGAACCGCACCAGCAGGAAGTGCATCAGACCTGCAGCAGCCATGTTCAATACAGTTATTTCTCTTAGGGCCTCAGTGTTACACTAACACATGAGGAACTGAACTTTACCAGTGTATATATTTTGAAGTAAAAGAAAGATGTATATCCGCACTTAGGAAATTTAAATACAATCCTGACTTAGTGTGAATGTACTGTACTTGAAGTATGAAGTACTGCCTTGGCTGACAGCCGAGAAGCCTAAATATTTCCCTTGTGTGCCAGGGGCATATCCTCAGTTGGCCGCCTGCTAATGATGTTTTCTGCTCACTGAACCAAGACCGTGACTCCACTTGGCTAAAGTCACTCCTAACACCCCCTGTCTCTGACCATGCAGGCTTACTACTGTACATCGACATGTAGCTCTGCTGCCACGATGAATTTAACATACAATTTCCCTTTGGGAGATTTAAAGAGGTTTTGACATTTGGGTAGGAGACACGACTTCTGTTCCAGACCATTACAAAGGCAAGAAACTTCTGTGTGATAACTGGCAGTGCAACAAAGAACTTTTTGTCAGTTATATTCTCAGTGGCTTTTCTCCTCTTCAAACTTCCGTCACTCAGGCCTGAATCCTGCCCGAATGCCTTTAAAGTAGTAGCAGTGATATTTTTTTATGTATTAAAAATGTCTGATATTTTCCCTATTGATAAATTAACTGTTTCGACTTTAAATGTCAGAAGATAGTGAAAAGTTACAAAGTACTAAGTAGTTACTAATTTCCTAACACAGTAATTATTTACATTAGAGAAGGGGGAATCAACAAGTTGCAAAGCATTTGTGCTTCAAAATTAAAAAAGACTGATAACTTGATTAATTTGCAGAACTCTAATCTATATCCCATAACACTTTTTGATTTGACTTTGATGTGTTCAATTTGCCATTTGTTTTATCATTATACTAAACAGGTTGCAATCCAAAGATATTCGCTTATATATAATACATATAATCTCATCAGAATTGTTGGGTATTCATCTTCTCTTTATCAACTAATCGATTAATTGATTAATTTTTTTCACCTTGTATTGCTGTGGTAAATTACTGTTTTGTACCAAGTGGAAAGGGGGCTGATGAAGGGAAAGTTACTGCTGAAAATATACTGTATTTCAGCAGAGGCACCATTGTTAGACTGACCTGTTCTCATAGTTAAATTGTTTCAGTAGTTATTAAAATGAACGACACTTGCACTGCTTTGTCTTGTGCAAGTTCTTCTTTGAATCCGGGTTGTCATCCGGTGACACCACAAAGTGGAAACAAACGCACACGCGCGCACACACACACGCCTCCCTTTCCCGTTCGCCCAACCCCCCACAACACTGAAGTCACCGCCCTTCCCTCTCGCTCTCACACGAACATGACTACCAACACAGCCGCTCCAACCGCGGCAGACGCACCGGAGCATCATGGGACTTGTAGTCCCCGCTGCCCAATCCAGTTCGAGAAGGCGAGGCCTCACCAAAATACAACTCCCATCTCGACCCTCGCACGCCGAGCTCCGTCGTCCAATCTGAATATGTGGGAGGAGCGCGTCCGCCCACAAAAGCCACAGCTATCTCCCCGTATCTCCCCCGTAAAAAAAACCAATTGTGCACGAAAAAAACGGGAATACGCGTAAAATACAAACACTGGTGACGGTTTGTTTTCGGTGCACGACGGACGGCGACGAGGCGTCCCCGTGTCGTGCGGCGAGAGAAACGGCGGCGACAGGCAGAGGCAGCGGAGAGGGTGTTGTCCTGATGCTTAAATGGAAGTGGGTGGGCCTCTACGGTCACACACCGCCAACTTCTCTGTGGATACCGCTCTGACAAGCGCTAATTTGCTCGTTTATGGTCTGTCTATCCGGTAAAAGAGGCATACGACGGGGCTGCGAGGGGGCCGACGGGCCGGGTGACGGTCACCGTGCTCTCTGTTATTTCCGTTATTTGGAGGCTGCTTGATTGTGCCTGCGCTTGGCACCGCCCTTCCTGGCCGGTGGGTGGTTTCGTCAAAACGGGCAGATCCGCCACGGCCCAGCGCCGAACATATAGGCCGTCCTCCGCCTCTGTACCCGGCCGGCCTTCTACCGTGAACTACACCCTCTCCCTCTCGGTATATGAATGCGTTATGAGTGGTAGGTACCCTCCCCCCTCTCCACCCCTCTCTCTCTCTCCGTTTGATAGATATGAGGCTCCAAGCCCCCTTTGATATTGAGGATGAGGTTACTGGTTTCTCGTCTGCCTTTACTGATCACCTTTGTCGTGCCGTATCTGCATTATGATCAGAGTCTATTCAGAGCGCATGCAGTGCCTGCTCACCCTGGGACTTTGCACTTTTCAGAAATGCTCATGTGATGACAGTATAACATTTGCCTCTCTTTTCTTCCCACAGACTCGAAGAAGGAATCCACTGGAACTGAAGGAGGGAAAGCGTCTAAAAAGGGGAAAAGTTCTGGATCTCAGGTACAGAAAAGACACGAGAGTTTATTATAGTTCATTACTTTTGCCTTGCCTGTAGGCCAAAAATGTTCTCCCTCCCCTCCCAGCCAGCCAGCCAGACACCTCTGGGGGCGTTTCTCTAGTGAATTCAACTTCCTGCTTCTGTGCAGTCCTGCTGAGAGCCAACCCAGAGCCTCATGAATAGGCTTACACGGCTGTCACACTAAAGCCACTGTACTTTTGAATTGTCCATTTGAATTAGGTTCAAAATGATTTAATTCTGCATATGGATTTATTTTAAAGACCTGCAAGCATTGGTATGTGTGGCTCTTCAACTGTGGAATTTCTATTTTTAGCTGCTCTGTAGAGGTTGTTATACATTTTGGGGATTCTTTTCAGCCAGGCAGTTATTCTTAAGTGCATCTTTTGTGCGTCGAATGTGTATGGCAATCGTTGCCGCTGTGTTTATTTCCCCTTCGCTGTTGTGTTTGATACAGAAATCAGGCTGTTTCCGTGGACGGTTGAGAGACATATAGCAATAAAAAAAATTTTGCCTGCGACCTAGTTCCTTTCAAAGGGAGGAGAGAGAGAAAAGGCGGCATTTTCTTTTAGTGTTCTGAGAAAAGAGAAATGTGGTTCTCACACGCCCACCCACTCGCTTCCTGTAATACCGCCCACTTCCACTGACAGCTCCCTCTGTTTCTTTTTTCTGCACCATGTTTTCTCCACCCCTCGCTCTTTTACGCTTTTTCTCCATCGATTCAAATTTTTCATTGTGTGCGTGTGCATAATATCTGCCCATCCCTTCCCTTCGGCTTTTTTTTTCCCCTACATGTTGGACTTTGTTTGCATGCACGAGCTCTGTGTGTCTCCTTCTGTCTCTAATCCTGACTCGCCTCTTTTCCCTCCCTCCCTTGTCACTCCTGTTTAACCGTCCCCCTCTCTCTCTCTCTCTGCCCCTCCTCTCCGTCCCTCCGCCACCCTCTTTCTTACCCCGTCTCTTCCAGGATTCCTCTCAGCCCTCTCCATTGGCTCTGCTAGCGGCCACCTGCAGTAAGATCGGAGGGCAGGGGGGAGTGGAGGGGGCCCAGGCCCAGGTCCAGGCAGGGGCCCAGCAGATCCAGGTCCAGGCCGGTCAGATCCAGCTGCAGGCGGGTCAGCTCCAGGGTCAGATAGTGGTGGACGCAGCTGGGGGTCAGGCCCTGGTGCCCCAGCAGCTGGAACTGGTCCCAGCTCAGTTCACTGGGAACGGCTGGCAGATCATCACAGCGGCGCCTACTATGGCCAAGGAGAACACCAATCAGCCTGTTGCAGTGACGGTCGCCACCACCTTAGCTAATGACAGCTCACCTGGCGGACGCAAGGTGAAGGAGGTGGGGGATGCAGTGGGTTTAATTCAACTTTTTTCTTTTTTAAAATCTCTCAGTGTTTGTCCTCTTAACTGTATCACTTTTCCTTTCCCGTCGTGCAGATAAAGGCAGTGGGTGGGACCAACAGTGTGGCAGCCAATCAGCAGCAGCAGCAGCAGCAGCAGTTCCAGATCATCCAGGTTCAGAACCTGCCCAATGCCGGGGGCGGGGTACAGTATCAGGTCATCCCTCACCTGCAGACAGCAGATGGACAGCAGATCCACATCAGCCCGGCTCAGACGGCCTCCATCGGGGCTCTACCAGAGCAGGTTCAGCTCATCCAGACCCCAAGCCCAGGCCAGACTCAGGCCATCCTTCAGCCAGCCAACCAGCAGGCCATCCTGACGAGTACAGCCAATCAGACGGTCCCACTGCAAATCCGCCCTGCGCAGTCTTTCCCACTGCAGCTGCAGACGCTGCAGGGATCCCAGACTCCTGTTATGACCACAGTACCCATAAACCTCGGTGGCATGACCCTGGCTCTGCCTGTGATCAATAATGTCGGAGGAGGTGGGGCCGTGCAGCTTATCCAATCGGCAGATGGCACATTCTCTGTTGCCAATGGCAACCAGCTGGTGACAACAGCGGTGTCAGGGGTGGCTCCTCCCACGGCATCAACTGGCTCAACGGCAGCATTGGCTGAAGGTGACAGCGTGTCTGATGGGGCACAAGTGGTTTCCGCTGGATCAGATGGGGGACCAGGGGACACCCAAGTGCAGAGCAGTGAGGCGGACTCTCAAAGCCAGAACCAGGCCAACGGACTGCAGACCCAGGCAGATACTGCAGGAACCATACAGCAGGTGATTGTGGGCCAGGTTGGGCACCAGTTGGTGCAGCAGATCCAGCTGCAGCCACAGGCTCAGAGTCAGGGTCAAGCCCAGGGCCAGCAGCAACCTCAGCATATTCAGACCCTCCAGCTAGCCCCTGGACAAACCCTCCAGCCCATCCAGGCCTTCCAGAACCCAGCCCAGGTCCTTATTCGTACCCCGACCCTGTCCCCCTCCGGGCAGATCACCTGGCAGACCCTGCAGCTGCCCGGCGGAGTCTCCCTGCAGGGCGGCCTGGGGACAGCTGTGCCGCAGCAGCTCACACTGGCACCGGTGGCTGGCGGGACAACAGTGGGGAGCGGAGGCCTGGTGTCGCTGAGCGGAGCTCCCCTGACACTGAGCGCCGCCCAGATCAACCCGGGGTCTGGAGTACAGACGGTCAGCATCGCCGGGCTGGGCACCGCTGGCGTTCAAGTGCAGGGTGTTCCCCTCGCCATAACTGGTCTACAGGGTAAGGACACACACTAACTGATAGCTAATCCGTGACCGATCCGCCGACATGTGATTAGAGTAATCCGGGAGACCACGATGCCCTAATGAGTTTCCCGTTCCAACTTTCCATCATCCTGTTCTGCGTTACACTACTTCATAAAATTCACCATTCATAGCTGAACTATTCCAGGATGTCCTGCTGGCATCCACTGCGCTCGAGACTGTTTTGGATCTTGCCCATTCAGCTTTTTACGCTGTGTTTTCATAGGACTAACCCCACAAACAATAGAACTCTATTTTATGTATACGCATGATGTCATTTACAAATCACCTTTCAGGTCAGCCACAGGGTCAGGATGGGGTCAAAGTCCAGTCGTCACCCGTGACGGTCGCCGTCGGCAGCGTGGCGTCGGGCTCGTCGATGAGTCCGGACCAGCTGGGCTCCGTGCAGAGCTCCTCGGACCAGGAGGGGCCGCCCAGCAAGAGGCTCCGACGCGTCGCCTGCTCTTGTCCAAACTGCAGGGACGGAGAGGGGAGGTATGGGAAACAATTCACCTATCAGTGCAGGGATCCCATTTGTTTGAACGCACGCTAAACTCGGGCGCGCGTTGCAGGAACAGCGGGGACCCCACCAAGAAGAAGCAGCACATCTGCCACATGGAGGGCTGCGGGAAGGTGTACGGCAAGACGTCCCACCTGAGGGCCCACCTGCGCTGGCACACCGGCGAGAGGCCGTTTGTCTGCAACTGGATCTTCTGTGGCAAGAGGTTCACCAGGAGCGATGAGCTGCAGAGACACCGGAGAACACACACAGGTACGTGGGGGAGGGGGGCATAAAAACTCAGTGGGAGCATTAATCCCAACTCTTTTAACCTTTACCATGTAGGTGTATTTAGCTGTAATGATTAGCATGGCCAGTTTCTAACAGTACTCAGAGGACGCACTGTGATTTCTTATCATTCTGCTCCTTTTATCTTATCATTTGACCTTTGATCCCCCCCAGGAGAGAAGCGTTTCGAGTGCCCTGAATGCTCCAAGCGCTTCATGCGCAGCGACCACCTGTCCAAGCACATCAAGACCCACCAGAACAAGAAGGGCGGCGCCGCGGTGGCTATCATCACCACCGATGACATGGAGGAAGACGCGCCCGAAGGCCTGGGCGCCTCCCCTCAGATTGTCGCCGTGGCGACCCTCTCGCGTGACTCTGACCCCGCTACGCCCACCACTTCCAATCACCTGGAGGAAGAGGAGGAGGAAGAGGAGGAGGAGTTTGAATAGGCGACTGACTGCTGTTTGTTTTGCGGAGGGCCGACTTCCTGTTTCTTTGGGAGTCTCTGCAGGGACCGTCAAGGTGGCAACTTTTTCCTTCTTTTTTTTTTTTTTCTTACTTTTTAATTTTACATCATTTCAAAAATGTTGTTCTCTCATGAAAAAGGAGTCAAAAGAGAGGCGGGGTCATGAAATGAACAGAAACAGAAAAATATAAACTTCAAATCCAAAAAAAACAACCTAACACATACAGTATAATAACAAAAATTTAGCCTAAACATACAAAAGATTAGTTTGGCATTTATAAAATGAAGCTATAATAATTCCATGTGTGGTGGGGAAAGGAATGTAAGTAGTGTCATAGATTAGCACAAGACAGGGGGACCTGCTGAATCTAAAACCATCCGATAGAGAGACTTTTTTTTTTTTTTTTTTTAAAAATCGCAACAGTATCTAACTCTATGCACAAAGTTGTGTTCCTGTTTCACACCTGTCCTACAGTGCTGAGGGTCAATCATGGTACAGGACTGTTGCAGAGCAGTGACAGAGCAGGGACGGTCTTGGGATGGTGTGCGTGCGTGTGTGAATGAGTGCGCGCCTGTATTCCCAGGCCGTCACGGAGAGGATCTACCTAATTTGAGTTTTATTCATGGTTCAGGTTTAGTCCTCCAATCAGATTCAGGTGTTTCGACTCCTTCGAGACCAGATAACGGATAAACTGTTATTGGAGAAGAGAGGGGAGGATTCTAAGAAGAAAAAAAAAAGAGACTAGAGTAAAGCACATATAAAAAAAAAGATTTATAAATGATGCATTCCTAATGAGGTGCAGTGGCCATTAGAATAAAAAAAAAGGTTTCTATAGAAAAAAAACAATCTAGCTTTCTACAACTTTGTTTGTGTAGTGAAAGCAATACTATAACGACAATCCTAGTGAAACCATGTTTACATTGTCAGGGGATGTTTTCTCTGTTGATAAAACAAGCCAGTTCGCTCGAAGAGGAGGGGGAAACATCCGAAAGCGGCGGCGGCGGTTTTCGCCGGGACGGCTGCACCTTCACTGACGTTGCCATTTGCTTTTTGCGCCGTGCCCCCCCCCCTTTAAAAAATTAAATTAAATTAAATTAAAAAAAGAAAAAAACACTCTCCACCTCTAACCCTGCGATGTGACCGATGTACTACAATTGCCTTAACACAAGCTGTTGTACAGAGGGAACTCCAGAGCGAGGTGGACGGAGTGAGGCGGCGGCGGCGACCCCGGGCTGCCAGGGGAGGGGGGGGCACAGCACAGAGGAGTGAGGTGAAACGGCGGGTGGGCATGGGTGGGGGCTATTTAGCTGTGTGGATATTTGAGATGTTTTCTGGTGGTGTTGCCCTGTGTTAGTTCAGTGCGTACATACTTTTTAAATTAAGAGATGCTTTTATTTTATAGAATTTATTCATCGTTTAAAGAAAAAAAAAAAAAAGCCCCCCTCCCCCAGTATTGTTAACACACAGCACCCCACTGTGTATGGCTAATTTATTATTTTCTTTTTCTTGATTTTGTAATATTTGCCTTTTCGCTGGACTTGTATTTGTGTGCGTTGATTCTGAGGTTGTGTACAGCATGTTTCAGTTTTTTGCCGTAGTGCTGCTTCTCTCTCTCTTCTTTACTCTTTGTGCTTCTGGGATTTTTTTTCTTCTTCTTCTTCTTTTTTCTCTACGTCTTACCATTGCTGTTCATTTCCTCTTCTTCTCTTTGCGCCATAACATGATTTTTTTTTTTTTTTGGAGAAAAATAAATAACAAAAGAAGAAGAAAGCAAAAAAACGTTACTATTGTTTCAAGTTGAAAAGGTTGATACCAAACAAATTTAGATGTTTTTGGTAATATTTTGTGTGACGACCGGCTTTTCTTTTCTTTGATATTTTGTAGTGACATCTCATTTGTAAATCCTTTTTCTAAAAGATGTTTGTTCGTCTCCATGACATTTGATAATGGGTTTTTTGCCAGGTTAGCCTCAAAGGCTTCAGTTTATTGATATTTTTAAAAACTGGTTTGTACAAACGTGTTATGTCAATTAAAAAAAAAAAAAAGAAAAGAAAAAAAAAAGGACAACTTCAAGCAGAAAAAAAATGCTTTGCCTGCATAACACTTGACAATAAAGTGATTAAAACTGTCTTAAATCCCTCTCTGATGCTCTGGCGTTCGTGTGTATCCATCAGATGGAAAAAGCGGTTAAAAAAAAAAAAAAAAACACAAATCGGCAAACAAAGCCCTAACAACATGCACACACGGTACTCTGACCTCATGACTGAACCCGTGGCCCGGTCTGTCGCAGTCACAGGTGATGAGCCTTTAAACTGCCTTCTCGAGAAAACGCAAACTGACCAGACAAAGTGTACCGCGCTGCTACAACCAAAGCGTGACTTGAAAGGGGTCGCCGGCGGGTCGCTCCGTCAGGCTGCAAAAACGACTCGCGCAGCAGGCAGCTCGCGCACACCTTTGAGGCACCCGAGTCTGCAACCTGTCTCTGCAGCTTCGAGTGTTTTTGCGGCGGTAAATTAAAAAAAAAAAAAAAAAAGAGTTGAACCTAAAGAAATCTCGAAGTATAAGACGGAGAGTGCACTTGAACGAGAGTGGGTGACTGATAAAAGCTCCGCCACTTCCCTGGGGAAACCCTTTCTATTTGTCACACGCATTTCACGGCAACGGTGCCTCGTGACGGCCCCCGCCGACCTCAGGTCGACCCCTGGCCCGGGGACCTGGTCGTTACACAAAATCAGCCGACACGACCCCGGGAGCCAGCTGACCTGGACCTAACCCCCGCGCAACTCTGGAAATGACGCCAGGTACGTACTCGCAATGACCTGCCCCGTCCTGCTCGGGCTCGCCGCCCGCGACCTTTCGGGCAGCTACGGGGCAACGCGCCCCTCCCCTACACATGCGGTAACGTTAGGCTCGACTCTCCTCTTCAAACACGCCCGCGAAAGGTGAAACAAGCACGGAACGGATAAAAGCCCGCACGGATATAACGTGGCAAACCGTTTAGATAATGCCATTCTTTATTTAAAGACACAGTACAGTGGACTGACAACGAAAGCTGGGCCGCTTTTCGAAAAGTACAGCGGCGGCGCCGTTTGACACAAAAATAAGCCACTTACATTTGTTCTAGCGAGCATCACCAGCAGAAATATCCCGACGACGCCCCGCGACTCAAGAACCGAGTACTGGCTTTGGAACAACAACAAAAAATCCCTGCATCTCATGCAGTCTTACAACCGGTTTATATAAAACGTTAACAGTGTATGCGCCTTTTCTTAAGGTGACATAAAACAAACAGCCTCTTTGTTTCTAAGTTAGACAAAAGCTTGATCTAAGCCTAAAAACGTGTATTAAAATGAATTCTACAGTACTGTGCGGAACCAGAATTTCCTCCGGGTACGAACAGGTTTTCTCCACTCGCCGGTCCGCGCCCCTCTCCTACTGCAGCTCCTTCTGAATACTGTGATGGAGAGAAAACACACAAGGCGTGAAGTGTACTCGCTTGCTTCTCGGCCGGGGACGCTCCCGTCCCGCACCGGGCGACCCACCTCTCCAGGTACTCGTGGACGTTGTCGTGGCCGTTGTAGCGGGCCAGCCCCACCAGGATGCCGGTGGCGCAGCGGCCCTCCTTCTTCCGACACAGGCTGCAGTTGCACATCCCCCGGCAGATGGGGCACGACCACGTCTGTGAGGGGAGAGGTCCGAGAGTGAGGCGGGCGGACGAGCGGGTTCTTACTTTGCCCGAGTGCGTGCGCGTTGAGGTTGAGGAACTTGTTGGTTTCATTAATAGTATTGATATCGATTAATAATTTTGATTAATAATATCCTAATATCTGTTATGTTTTTGTGCAGTTCTGGCTTGGACACAGTATCCGTCTGCTCTCTATAGCTCTTACTTTTCCTTTCTGTAGGGGGCGCTCTTTGCTTTGCGTTTTTTTCCCGTGTTCTGGAAGACCCCACGTTCGCCCTCGAGGTTTCCAAGCCCACAGTCCAAGAAAACGGGAACTAAAACATTGATTATGTGTGTGTGTGTGTGTGTGTGTGTGTGTGTGTTAGCACTAACCGGGTCCAGCAGCACAGTTTGTACGTCCTCTCCGTAGCGGTTCTTCAAGCACGGTCCGCAGAACTGACCTTTGACCCCCACGCAGAAACCGCTGCGACACACTGTCTTGGTGTCCAGAGTCTTCTGTCTGCATTGGTGACACGAGCTACCCTGGAAGGGGAAAAAAACAACAACAAAAAAACAACAACACACACACAAACAGTGAAGAGACATGCAAGTCTGACAGCACGGACAGCAGTGGATGGTAAAGGTCGGCTGCGACTCACGTTCTCTTTGTCCCAGATCTTGTCTTTGCTGCGATACGCTACGTTGTCCAGGTCTTCTTTGGTGATCTCGTCGACTGACCTCACCACGTACTGGCTCCGCCTCGCGCTCGAGCTCGTCCTCTTTCTGCGCCCCTCGCCGACATGCTCCTCGTCCACCTGCCCAATCGCAGCAGAGAGACTGTAGATACGACCGAGGGGACACAAGCAAGGCATATGCTATGCAGCCAATAAGGATTCAACACGGAGTTTTGAACGTAATAGCACGTGTCCACCCTCTTCGAAGTACAAAACAAAATAACTTAAAAAAAAAGGGTGTGTTGCATGTCGTACCTCCACCAGCCTCCTGATGTCTACAGTCCTGGGGCCTTTGGGGGTGGCTGGCTTGCTCTTTTCCTCCACCGCAAAGTTCTCAGGGGGACGAGCTTTACGGGACGGGTTCCTCCTCTCCGAGCCCATCTCTGGTTCAAACTTGCGTTTCCGTGGCGTTGCCTTCTGCAGTGATTGCTTCTTCTTCTTCTGCAGAGACAAACCAAAAGACGCCCTTTGCAAATCAGAACAGTGAAAGAAAGTCTGCAAAGGTTACTGCAAATATACAGTATATATATAAACCGGTGCTGGTGCGTGCGCTCACGTGAGGGGTGCTGGGCAGACTCAGGTCAGCCATGGTGGTTAGATCAGCAAACAGCTTCGCCAGCTACAAGACAACAACAGAGAAGACCCAAGTCACAGGATGGCTGACAAGCAAGGGAAGTGGTCAAATTTTTGAAAAAAAAAAAAAAAGTCCACAGATCACACAGCAGGTCAGAAGGTGGAGAAAACACAAAGGGTCGCAAGGGTCCATCACCATAGCCTTGTTTTCTTGGATGTTCTTGTGTCGTTTCTGCAGACTCTGAGGCACGAGGTCCCCCTCGTCTTCTTCTTCTTCTTCTTCTTCCTCCTCCTTTGGCTTCACCGCCTGCCTTCCTCTGGCTCTCTGTGAAGAAGGAGCTTCCTTGACAGGCTTTTTGAAATTTTGCTCCTGTGGTTCCTTTTTGGGAGTGGACAGTCTTTTCATGGGAAACCTGAGGAGCAAGATCAAAATAAGATCATTGCTGAGTCTCTGGAGACTCACAGTCTCGGCCTGTTCAAGAAACATCACGTGTGCCTTTTTTTTGCGGTTTATGCCAGCGCGTCCCACGGGTCTGTAAACGCACCTCAGGGCTACTAAAAGACTCCTCCTCTTCGGCGGGGGAGCGTCCTCGCCATCAGAGTAGAAGCCCGTGTCCACATCGCTGTCCTCCCCGGAATCCACAGTCTGGAGAGAAGAGGCGAGATAAAGCATGCAGGCTGGTGCTTTCACACACGTTCATCGAGTAATGCAGCCACCAATAGGCAACTCATACCTTGGCCTTTGGCCGTTTGTCACAACGTTCTCCGTCGCCCTCATCCTCGCTGAAGCCCTCGAACTCCTCCTCGCTGTCTGACTGGCTGAACAGGCGAGCCAGCTCAGCGGTGATGAACTTGGATTTAAAGCGCGGAGCCTGTCGGCAGACACATCGGGCAGCATAGTGAACTACTTAAGTACGCCAGTGGTGCTGCTGCACATATCAAAGCCACAGAACAGGAGCCGCGCATCCTGGGCCGTTCATTAGCCCGACCACACAAGACCTGCTGTAAAAAAAAAAAAAAAGAAAAAGTCAAGCCGCGGGATCATTCCTCAGACACATCGTTACGCCTTCCACCAGAGGGTGCACCTTGGTCACTAAGCAAAAGCTTTGTGAACAATGAACTGACCGGTAGATCGGTTGTGTCAGTACACTTCGTGTCGGGGACGGCCAATCGATCGAATTGTCCTCGAGTGTGAACTGATACACCAAACTAGGTGTCCGCACCACAGGCCCGTGCAGCCTGTCAGCCGCGGCTGAGCAGAGCCAGCAGAGACCAAAGACACAGTGAAGCGGAAAACAAACATATAATGGCTTTCCTTCCTTGTTCTTCGGGAGTCCACAGACCTCAAAGCGGTATGCATAATCGATAAACACATAATCTTTTATCACCGCCTCAAAAACGTGGGTGCGACAGAGGGATGGAATACGTGAAATACACAAAAGCAACGATTTTGGTTGTTTTATTTTATGGGGGGTGTGAACGTAAACATTTTCATTTGGGATTTGGGTGGGGTTCTGCTGAGAAAATAAAGTACTGTCCACACCGTCAGAGATTTTGAGCATGTAAAAATGAAAACATAAACATGTGACAAGTGTTGTTTCCATGTCATTCTTTAATGGCCTGTCACGACAAAAGGTCTTCATCGAGAGGCCAGATTTATATTCTCAGTAAGCCCAGAATCTCTGACGGATATGCGAGACTGTCATTCTGTGGTGTCTGATCTGTTCAGGTCCCGTGTACCTGCTGCAACATCCCCTCCAGCTGATGGGGGGTTGACCTCTGACCTGTCCAGAGGAGGCCGCGTCCCTTTGTTTTGGGCGTCTCCCCGCTGCTCAGGCATTAAAACCCAGCATGTAAGACGCTCCCTTGAACGCCGATGTGATGCGGATCACGTGTAAGCTAGCTGCTTCTCCAGGTCAAAACAAAAGACGCGAGACAAACTCCGCACATAGAGATGAATGCATGATGCTGCGCCCGAATGCCCGGGTGACCGCGGTGAACTGACCACCTTATTCAGATGAGAAAGTTACCGTGCGTTTGCAATGGAGGAGACTGTATTCGGCCGAGCCTGCAGCGTTAGCTGTTAACAATGGTGTTCGTTTTTGACTCATTCTGAAGTTCCCTCCCCACACAAAAGCCGACAGAGAAAAGAGAACTGCGTGTAAACGCGCTGTTCCGCCGCTTACCTTCGCCGTGAGCGTCATTTTATCTCCGTTTTGCGGCAAATCTCGATCCAACATAAAGTTTTGTCTTTTAACGTGAAAACCAATGAGTAGCAGTGGATTTAAAAGTTAACCGCTAGGGAGGTACGTTCATTTCAAAAGCAGGGATTTAGCCGCCGGTGGGCTCACGTCTAAATTTGAAGTTAAGTCCAATAATTTCAGTTATGAGAATACACTAACGATCGTTCATAATGGAAACGCTAACTTCACTTGTATTCTTGGCAATGGGGATTTACTATGTCTTTAGGATTAGTCTCTATTCTGAGTCTCCCCCTCCACACTTGCAATGGTGCAGTCCATCCCTTCGCGCGAAAATGGCATAGGGGCGTGGTAATCGTGGACAGCCAGGGACCCGCCCCTGTCACGCTACAGTATTGTGAGTTTTCCTTTCTGTTGTGTTGCTTGTGTGTGTGTGTGTGTGTGTGTGTGTGTGTGTGTGTGTGTGTGTGTGTGTGTGTGTGTGTGTGTGTGTGTGTGTGTGTGTGTCAGTGCATTATAAATGAAAACATTTGTGTATCATTAACAGCTGTTAACAGACTTTCTGTAATGGTGAAATGTACATCCACTGAAATACAATAGGCCTACTGCCGGACTGGTTTCGTTACTCTTCTTATCTACTCCACTATATTTTATAGGTAAATGACCTTTGGTGCTTTTTACTGCACTGGATTTATTATACTTTATAGTTATTTTGTAGATTAGGATGTTAGGGGTGAAAGTTTTGATATCAGGTAGCAAGTGTGATCACTACACAGCACCTAAGGCAAGCCTATCCATTCTGTTTGTCTCACATTTCTCTTTACTTCATCCTTCACTGTTGTCCAGTTGTCAGAGGATTTAAGGATTAAAATCTTTTCACTGTAAATAACTTTCAATGCTCCTTATAGCACTATACCACTTATAGTAGTTTATTTTGCACATTGAAAGGAGATTAATACTTTTGAATTTTTTTTTTAAAGTGTGGAAATATTTCCTTCCATCAGCCTCCGGAGCTGCCCGGTGTGTATCCAACATTTATCAAAATGTAGCTGGTGAAATAAATTCTCTACATAAGTATAGAGGTACGTATTTATTATCTGTATTGTGGAGGTCTAATGCATGTCACCAGAGAACAGATGAACAGTGACCACAGTGAATCAGACAGGACAGTCTATGCGAGTTGCACAAACAAATGGATATGTCAGAGAACACTGGGAGTCATTCCATGTCATGTCTGGTGGGTAGTTGCTCTCAACACAGTCTTCAGCTCCATTATGTCTGTTGTCTGGCTGTCCTCTACCCCAAATAGCAAACTTCACTGCACAACCATCAGACCACATCCATTCGCCTTCTTTATGGACATCACTGAGTCCAACCCAGGCACGTCCCTGGGCGTGGTCAAAGTTCTTGATGAGGCTTTTGATGAAATTGTGTTCTTCCAGACTGTGGACGGACACCAGGTTGGCTCCCAGTGACACACAGTGGAGCTCTGCATCAGCCCAGGTCAAGCGTGTGGCGACATATTTGTAGCAGCGGCCGTTGTAGCTGAACCAGAACATGGGACAGTTTCCACGCTGTAGCTTCAGCTCATGTTCACCTGAAGGAACCACGTCACCCAGAGCCAGACCAAACAAGAAGAGGAACAAGATCATGCTGGCGTCTGTCTTTCCCAGGAGCAGGACAACGGGTCGGTTGATGTGTTGGCTGGAGATGATCGGCACCGTTAGGTGGGACTGAGACCCTGAGTGAGACATGTGACAGGCTGGTTGCTTTTATATGCTTTCAAGAGGGTGTCTGCACTTTTGGTGTGATACCATTGGTCAAACGAATTTGGAAATTTGGCATGTTTACACAACTACACTATCAGTGCATGAGACAAAATCAACCACCATTTTACCTGGATATGCAACTCTGAATGCCGGTTGACTTTTCTACATTTACAACAGATAACAACCTACCAAACATGGATATATTTTCTGGTCGGGATCAGAAGGATTTCAACTTTGGAATTATTCATTCCTTCAAATTTGAAAATAAAAGTGTACAGACAAAGCTAGGTGGGAGTCGGGATTGTGAGCTCAGTATTTCTAAAATCCTGACTATGAACCTGCTTCCTAATGTCTACTGCATCAGTTTCTGCATGATTTTCGCTCACCGACCACTATGTCAGATTCATTCTGTCTGTTTTTTGTCCCACTTTTTACTTTTCTCCTCCTACTTCATCCTTCACTGTTGTTTAGTTGTCAGAGACCTGCATCAGGATGACTGCAAAATGATAGGAGATAACAGCATCAGGAAGCCGTACTGCTGCACCCTGCATCTATACAAACACTGACCAAACCTCCCCATAAAACACACACACACAAAGCACATGGTGCACCCAAATTGAAATGGTCTCCTCTCCCTTTTTACTTTTCTTCTTAAGTCAGTGGTCCTGTAACTGCAGCTGATCCTCTTGTTTGGAGGCATTTAAAGGGGAGCGATTAAACCGTTCCGGGCTTATGAGCTCAGTAAACGACTATGAACCTGCTCCCTAAGGTCTACTGCATCAATTTCTGCATGATATCCACTCACTGAGCACTATGTCGGCCCGTTTTGTCACACTTTTTACCTCTTCTCCTTCATTTTTACTTCATCCTTCACTGTTGTTTATTTGCCAAAGACCTGCATCAGGGTGACTGCAAAATAGCATAACAGCATCAGGAAGCTGTACTGCTGCACCCTGCATCTATACAAACACTGACCAAACCTGCACATAACATACACACCTACCCACACACAAACACATGCACACAAAGCACATGGCTGACTCTCCACACAGTTGATGCCAGTTGAGTTGGGACGGAGGCAGCTGTTCACACACTGCAAAATATCTGTCTTCCACCTCTCACTAACCTTTTGGGTTTTAAGTCAAAAGGTCAAAGTCATCTTTTAAATTGAAATGGTCTGTTTCACTTTTCTTCTTAAGTCAGTGGTCCTGTAACTGCAGCTGATCCTCTTGTTTGGAGGCATTTAAAGGGAAGCGATTAAACCGTTCCTAATTTTCCGTCATATACATAATGTTTCAATGTTGACCGCCCCTATTAAACATGGCAAAAGTTCTGAGTAATGAGGGAAATGTATGTAAAATGTAATCTCTGTGGCACAAAAGCTTTAGTGTCAGAATTGCTCTGAATGCAAGGTTGCAGCGGTTGTCTGGCTGTCCAGCATATTAATAATTAACAGTGCAGGTATACAGTTGTGAGTCGAGAGCAGAATAACATTTTGGTAGTAACGTTAAGGTTTGTATTTCCTGACAGCATTTTACACACACACACACACACACACACACACACACACAAGCACATAGTACATAACACAAAAAATAAAATATATACACACATGCAAGGTGTAAAATCTGTGGATTGAAATTGTTTTACTGTCTATATCTATAATTTTAATTCTTCTTGTAGTACATACTTATTTTGCACAATGAAGGGAGATTCATTTTAGTGTTGAAATTATTTTAAAAGCTGTGTGAAGATTCCCTTCCATCAAACACTGAAGTTACCCGGTGCATATCCAACATTTATCGAAATGAGGTTAGTGAAATGAGTTCTCTACACCAACACAGAAAGAACATTTGAATCTTTATTGTTATGGTGCAATAACTTTCATACACAGCAACAGGTGCAAAGTTAACACACTGAATTGGACTTAATTATCTCACTTGCTGAGTACAGCCTATGCGAGTTGCACAAACAAAAGATCTATTTAAATGACATTGTGCATCATTCCATCTCTTTGCTTGGCCATAGTTCTCAGATACACAATCTTCTTTTCCCAGGTAATCATCTGGCTGTCCTTCATCCCATGAGGTAAAGTTGATAGCAGACCCATCAGACCACATCCATCCTCCTTCCTTTTGTGTGTCGCTGAGTCCGATCCATGTGGATCCCTCAGCAGGGTCAAAGTTCTTGATGAGGGCTTGGACAAATTTGTTTTCCCCAAGACTGTGGATAGACAGCAGGTTGGCTCCCAGTGACACACAGTGGAGCTCTGCATCAGCCCAGGTCATGTGTGCTGCGACATATTTGTAGCAGCGGCCGTTGTAGCTGAACCAGAACATGGAACAGTTTCCGCGCTGTAGCTTCAGCTCATGTTCACCTGAAGGAACCACGTCACCCAGAGCCAGACCAAACAAGAAGAGGAACAAGATCATGCTGGCGTCTGTCTTTCCCAGGAGCAGGACAACGGGTCGGTTGATGTGTTAGCTGGAGATGATCGGCAACGTTAGGTGGGACTGAGACCCTGAGTGAGACATGTGACAGGCTGGTTGCTTTTATGTGCTTTCAAGAGGGTGTCTGCACTTTTGGTGTGATACCATTGGTCAAATGCACTTGGAAAGATGGCACGTTAACCAAACTAAACAAAATCAGGACAACAAAGTCAGTCACCGTCTGGATATGCAACTCTGAATGCTTGTTGACTTTTCTCCATTTACAACAGATAACAACCTACCAAACATGCACATAATTTCTGCCAGTGAGTAGAGGGCTTTCAGGCTTTGAGATTATTTAAACCATCGAACTTGAAAATAAAAATATATAGACAAGATAGCTTAACTGACAAGAGGTGGGAATCGGGGCTTATGAGCTCAGTAAACGACTATGAACCTGCTCCCTAAGGTCTACTGCATCAATTTCTGCATGATATCCTCTCACTGAGCACTATGTCGGCCCGTTTTGTCACACTTTTTACCTCTTCTCCTTCATTTTTACTTCATCCTTCACTGTTGTTTATTTGCCAGAGACCTGCATCAGGATGACTGCAAAATGATAGGAGATAACAGCATCAGGAAGCCGTACTGCTGCACCCTGCGTCTATACAAACACTGACCAAACCTGCCCATAACATACACACCTACCCACACACAAACACATGCACACAAAGCACATGGCTGACTCTCCACACAGTTGATGCCAGCTGAGTTGGGACGGAGCCAGCTGTTCACACACTGCAAAATATCTGTCTTCCACCTCTCACTAACCTTTTGGGTTTTAAGTCAAAAGGTCAAAAGTCATCTTTTAAATTGAAATGGTCTGTTTCACTTTTCTTCTTAAGTCAGTGGTCCTGTAACTGCAGCTGATCCTCTTGTTTGGAGGCATTTAAAGGGAAGCGATTAAACCGTTCCTAATTTTCCATCATATACATAATGTTTCAATGTCGGCCGCCCCTATTAAACATGGCAAAAGTTCTGAGTAATGAGGGAAATGTATGTAAAACCTAATCTCTGTGGCACAAAAGCTTTAGTGTCAGAATTGCTCTGAATGCAAGGTTGCAGCGGTAATCTGGCTGTCCAGCATATTAATAATAAACAGTGCAGGTATACAGTTGTGAGTCGAGAGCAGAATAACATTTTGGTAGCAATGTTAAGGTTTGTATTTCCTGACAGCATTTTACACACACACACACACACACACACACACACACACACAGAGGTTGGTGTGAGGGTCACGGTCTCTCAAACAAAAAGGCACAGACTCCACAAGACCTCTGAGGGTGTCCTATGGTCTCAGGCACCAAGATGTTAACATCAGATCCTTTAAGGTCCTGCAAGTTGCGAGGTGGGTCCTCCATGGTGTGGCCTTTTTTCTCCCAGCACATCCTCCCTCAGATGCTAGAGTGGATTGAGATGTGGGGCATTGGGAGGCCGAGTCAGCTCATTGAACTCTTCGTCATATTCCTCAAACGCCTCCTGGACATTTTTGCAGGGCACCATCATCCTGCTGAAAGAGGCTACTGCCATGAGGTACCATGGGGTACTTGGTCTGCTACAATGCTAGGCAGAAAGGGTCAAAGTAAGATTGATGTGAATGCCAGGACCCAAGGTTTCCCAGCAGATCATCACACTG
This sequence comes from Psettodes erumei, assembly GCA_016785225.1. Classification (NCBI taxonomy): domain Eukaryota; kingdom Metazoa; phylum Chordata; class Actinopteri; order Pleuronectiformes; family Psettodidae; genus Psettodes; species Psettodes erumei. Next base: position 2,337,078 of record JAFBJZ010000408.1, read on the forward strand.
CCTCCCCCGGCCTACCTTCTTCCCATAGTGCACCCTGGTGTCATCTATTCCCAAGGTTAACAAAGCACACGCGATGTAAAGAATAAATGTCTTCTTCCACTGCTCCATGCTCCAGTTCTGATGCTCAGGTGTGCTTTGTAGGTATTTTCAGCAGTGGACAGGGAGCAACAGGGGAGCTCTGTTTGGTGTGATATCATTGGTCAAATGCACTTCACTTTCATTTGTAGTATAGGCAGTTATACACCTTCACAGCGTTTTTTCTGAACATAAGCAGTGCAGAATCACCACCAGCTCACCTGGAAATGTTGCATTCAAACTTTAATACGTTACTATATTTAGAGAAGACCACCCACAGTCGCTGAACACAAGCAGAAAAAAAACACCAGCTCACCTGGATTGTCACATAAAACCTATAATTTATTCATTTTCAGTAAAATTTTGACATAGGAAAACTCAGCTTTAGAAAAGACATGTAGCTTTCAGCTGTCCGAAGGTTGAGGGGACACGAGGGGAGACGTATTGCTTTGTGGTTGACGTTTTCAATTTACAACTGATAAATAATAACAACATACCAACATAGGCATATATTTACACATCAACAATATTACAGTAATACAAAGCCTTCAATGTGTCCTTTTTCTTGCATTGTGAACTTTGTGGTTTTTTTTTGTTTTAACATGCAACCAGAATTTAAACAACATTGTTTTTGTTTGTTTTTTTTAAAAATGCAACTTTACACAGTCATGATGAAACACTAAATACAGCCTCCTGTTGGCTTTCCCTCCATTTAAGCGTTTGACTACAGAGGAAAGAGACGAGCGCCGTCACTCTGACTTTGCTCTTCCGCTGCCCTCAAGTGGCCACAGAACATAACAACAAGTACTTTTACATTCCGGTATCGCAGCTTCAAGCCATAAAACATCTCATCTTCTCACGTGTGCACCTCCACATTGTTCAACCTCTGAACGTGGCACACAAGCTGAGACATTTTGTCACCTCTGAAGTACATAAATAACCAATACATCACAATAAATAACTAATATAGCACAATTATTCTGCTCTTTTGACGTGGTGAGCAGAGGTGTGTCTGTGTGTGTGTGTGTGTGTGTGTGTGTGTGTGTGTAATGTACAGGTTAATAGTAAATAATATGACCACAAGGCCTTTCTAAACAGACCACGGCTCTGCTGTAAGAGCTTCTCGCAGTTGAAGAATCACTGACGTGGTTTCACAAAAAGCATCTTTAAGATGCGACTGTGTGACTTTGAAGAGAAGAAATAACAGGGTTCCATTTACAAATAAAACGCCGGACTCAAAACCAATAAAACACATTGTTCCCCAAATAACTCAGGAGTCTTTATCACTTTTCTCCACTTGTGCTGCTATTATGGTAGCTTAGCTTTTTAGCTACAGGCTTTTAATTACTGTTTGGCACAGAGATGAATGGCAAAACTGTAATTTGGCATTCGGCATCATCCTATAGTTATTTCTGTCCAAATTCTCTGCAAATTTGAAACAAATACCCAGAGAATGGACGTTTTTACGAATTTAAGTGGCTCCACATTCAAGTATCACAGCATCTGCAGAAAGTGCCAGTGACAACAACGGCTTACAGTGTACTTTTGAAAAAGCTTTTCCGCACACATGTTTAAGATCACGTGCAAGGGGAGTATTTGCCTTGAGATCACCTTTTCATTTCTTCGTGTGATGAACCAAAGATGCTTTTGGCACTAAAACAGTTGGGGGAAATTCCCTCATGCAGTAGAATCGTCGTGGTCTGCAAAAGAAAGCAGCGCTGTGCTCTGATAGGCTTGGTGTTGAAATGATGGTGGTGATAAACACTTGTGGCAGCAACATTTCTCCTGTATTGCACTTCATCCCCCCCGTGTTTTGTAACTCTATCTAAACAAAGCGAGGCATGCATCGCTAAATAACATTTAGGGATCACGCCCTTGGATGGTTCCTCATACAGAATTTGCACCACTGAAGTGACTGCCTGAACAGACTGAGGGTGAGGACAAAATAATGCAAACAGCAAAAGGGTGTGCCAAACATGAGGACTGCTCACGGTTCCGAACAATGTGCTTCTTGTCATAATTTGTGTGCATCGTCCAAGTGTTTCCTTGGCTTCATCCCGCGGCTCATGGAGTTGAATAACAGATAGATGCGTTTCACCTGTCAGTGCTGTGTCAACAGGGATCTGTTGGCAAAATGTGAGAACTGATTGGATTGGAGCGGGTCATTTGCTTTGCCAGCATGGAGTCAGGGGGCCAGAATTACGAGGACCAGAGATGAAGCGATGAATAATGAATGGATTAATCAAAGCTGTAAAAACCCAACCGGACAGTCTCACTGTAACGGAGGAAGTCTTTGCCATCGTGCTTCCATTATTCTGTCCACACCCGTGTCTGTTTCACAGACAGTTTCCCAAGACCGCTTGTGAGCGAAGTGATCTTTTCAGTCAGTCAGAGCAAATTCTCAATAGCAGAACATGAGCATGACGTTGCAGAGTAAAGCTATTTCTAACAAAGTTCTGTGGCGCATCTGTTCACATACGAGGATTACAAAAGAAAGTGGGGAAACAACACTATCATGTGGCTCTCAATAGGAACCCAGAATCAGTGGGATACCATCATACACAGACACACACACACACCCTGAAATCAGTCATCATAATCTCAAAAAGCATCACTTAGAGGAGTCAGATCTGCTTTACATAATCAAGGGCCAGCCGTCACTCATTGGAAATCAAAAATTTGGTGATTACCAAAAAAAAGACAGTACATGTATGCTGCAGGACTCAACGTGACATTTTGGCACTGGAAAAAGTATAGGTCCATATTATATACAATGTAAAATAACCATCGGTATCTATTCACGAAAGAAGAGTGCACGAGGAGCGTTTGGCAAAGAGTAAACCGGGACTTAAATGTGGAATAAATGTCAGTGTCAAAGAGAACCTCAGCGTCGCGAATCTCAGTCGGTCAGTGAAAGCCTCTGCATCTTTCACATGGCAGGTACAACACAACGTCCATGTTGCAACTCGCCGTCACGCGCTGAGGCTGAACTGGCCTCAGTAAGCCAAAGGTAACAAAAGCTATGCTAAAATGTTGCGCTGCTCCACTACTGGCTGCTGCTTGCGTTACATCATATGCTACGGCGCAATAACCCGAAAGAAAGCTCCACGTCATAACACCCACGGAACTACGGCGTGTATACTGCATCGACATGCGTCACGAAGCGGGCGTGTGATGTGTAGAAGAAACCAGTACGAGACCAAGTTCCAAGACCAAGTTCTAAACACATGTAACTCCTCTACGGATGGTTTTGTGTTGGTACCTGAAATAATTTTGGGGGGGGGGGGCAACAAGACTTTGACAGAAGTAAAGGAACATTCCACCTGCTGAACAGGCTCATAAATAACCGAAAGGTAACCACAAGAACAAAACCAACGGCATATTCAGTCCAATAGATACTGTACAAACTAATTACAGCCTCCTTTACTCTCGGTCTCGGTTTGGCAAATCTCTGCGTCGCTGCGCAGGATCTCTTCCTGTAGTCAGTCCACGAGTTCATAAATCCTTTATACGCACGCGCTCTGTGTTGTGAAGCCTTTAACGAACAGGCAGCGCTGTGTCTTCATGGGTTTGTTTGGCAGAACACATGGCACCTTATTGTCCACTTGTCACCATTGCTGGTGGCATGATTTTGCTGCAGTGTGTGTGTGTGTGCGTGCGCGTGTGTGTGTGTGTGTGTGTGTGACGTTTTGCTGTACAAAGCGTCCTCTGTGTCACACGGTGCTTGCATTTCCTGTGCGCTGTTTCCGGGGTGTTTTGGGTGTCTGTCTCCGTGAGCGCGCCGAGCGCGTCTAAGCGCGTGGCTCCAGTTTGTGCGACAGTTCGAAAAGAGTCTGCTGATTGTCGATAATGTGTAGGTAGTTAACACTCGTCCTCACCTCCGCGCTGTCGACCCCGATTACCTCGTTGCCTGAGAGACAGACAAAAAAAAACAAAACAAAAAAAACCACCCACATTAGTCACGCAGAAGAGTTTTTTTGTGGAACTCAAGAACACATACCTTTGGTACAAACAAAGCCTCTATTATGGCCATATAAAGAAAATAAGAGACTGTCTGGAAACGGTTGCTTGGAAACTGTAAGAGAAAACTGAGTGGGAGGCGCAGGAACAGGTGCAGTACGCAAACTCAACCGCAGATGGCGTCAGACTCCTCACGATCAAGTGATCCGCACGTCAACGCTACGTTCAACACTTTGTCAAAGAGGGGAGACAATAACCCTTTAAGAGCCTCTGCAAATATGCCTGTCTATAATTTAAACAAAAAAACCTGCATATTATTATCTTTGAATTCACCCAGAAACAAGAGGACTCACCTGGTTGGTCGCTTTGGCAGTGGCGTATCATTCTCACTGTGTCCGCAATCATGTGCTGTTGGTTAAGAAGACGTCATGTTGCATTAGCGCAATGGCAAATTGTCAAAATGCAACATTTCAGGTCAGATCTGTACTGCCCCGTAGCCATGGAGAACTTCTGAATAGCTTTTTTTTTTTCAAATTCAAAGCGATGCAAGGCTTATTTCTGGATGACAAAATGTGCAACAGGTGTCGGACTGAGATGAAAGACACCAGGTAAACAAAACAAAAAATAGACTTTCGAGTTTTTCGACTTTTCGAAACGAGTTTTTATCAAGGTAGCTCACAGGATAAGGTCAGGCTGAAGCTCAGTCGACGCTGGCTGATAAAGCGGGACAACGACCCTGAGCGCTGAAGTAAATCTACGACAGGATTCGGTGACACGTCTCGTCTTATTATCCGCGCAGATACCAGATGACAGTCAACAAACACGGAGAGACAGAGCTGACTCAACTCACCAGCTTCTCAAAGTTGACCAGGTTGTCATGGAAGGTTTTATTTCCCTCGTGGATAAAGGTGATATCTAAGAGCAGTGGAAAGTCATATTAAGGTTTCACCCACCAAAAAAGCAATAAAGTCTTGGTGTGTGTGTGTATGTAGGGGTCAGATATGATACCTTTCAGCAGGAGAGGCATGAAAGGTATCTTGGGAGGTTTCATCCTCTTGAAGGCTTCTCTGTAGGCTTTGTGGTTCAAAGATGGATCCTGGAGCAAGATAGTGGGAGGGCGTATATAAAAAAAAAATTACGGGAAAAGGAGGAGAGAGATTTTCAAATTTGATCATCGCATAAAAAATGGAGCATGTTTCACGCCCCGCATGTTAGGGCTCCCGCTTGCTAAATCTCACCGTGATGAGCTCCAGCTCTGAGAAAAGCTTCTTGAACTTCCCCGGACATTTCTGAAAGGAGGTCGTTCGGTCAGACGCATATTTTAAAGTAGTGCGCGTACACACCGAAACGCGACAACAAACGGGCGCGAAGAGACGCACACCAACCTCCCAGGTTTGGTTGAGTCGGCTGACGGCCGCTGTGTTGAGCCCCATGATGATGGCGAACGCGGAGTTCAAATTTCTTTGGGCTTTACAACTACAAGAAGACAAAAACGTGACAAATGTGATCAAAATGCAGAGAGCTTTAGAGACGGCTTGATATACTCTTTTGTGTGTGTCACCTTTATTTGTGTATGTTTGCGTTCGAGTTCTTACTGAGCAGCAATCTTGATGAACTTCTTGAGCAGCTGCACTCTCTTGGTGAGCGACACGCACATGAGCACCTCGGACATGACCCACTGCTGGACCTCGTTGCAGCGCTGGAGCAGGACCGAGAGCGCCGCCGTGTGGCCGGTCCCGGGGGCGCGGCTGAGGGTGTAGTACACCAGCTCCTGCTGCACGTGGGAGGGGGGGGGGGAGTGTGAGCGGAATAGACGCTGAACTTTTCAGAAGAACACGCCCAGAAAAAAAAAGAAAAACCCTCCTCCCTTTAAGATTGTAGCTGCCACACCGTTATTTATGCCGATTATAGTTTTCCAGAGGCCCACGTGGCATCTTAATTTGATCCAACCAACAGTACATGAAGCACAAACACCGAATCCCTAAAGATACGGCAACACCCGACATATCTGCGCTCTGCTTCCGCCTCTTCACAGCAAATATTCAGCCTCAGCTGTACTCATAATCCAGCAAGCAGAGCGTTTGCATCTTTAATACTTATGTTCCAGCAATCTCTGTCCTGAGTATGAATTTATCATACGCTGCCGTATGTGTGCGAGCTCGTGTACCTCGTGGATGGATTTGAAGAGGCTCCAGTCGAGGTGTGTGAGAGCGGCTGCCACGTCCCAGGTGTTGATGCCCAAGAGTCGCACGGGCCTCCTGCTCAGCTCAGCGCTGTCCGTCAAAGGAGGCTGCACGTGCAAAAACGCAGAGAAATGTAAGGCCCCGGCGTACGCCGTGTCATTTCTGCTCAGAAGTACTCTACATACCGCACAAACAAGCCGGTGCTGTCTATCTGAAATCGGGTTATCTCTAAATACAATAGCGACAATGCCTAAGCTTCGCGATAAGCTACGGAACAATGGGGCTGGTGGGGGACTGAGACACAATCCATCTTTCAAAAGAAACAATATAGCGTAGGGCCATTAGAGAGAGCGCCTTTTGCCGACATGCACGCAGGACTGAAAGCTGATAGGGGAGCCCCCCCAAGCAAGACTGCTACAATGGGCAGCAGATTTTTAAAACCGGTCCTAATGAAGAGAGCCCGCCGGTTTGTTAACGACTGGCTGCTAGATATACACATCCAGCGACGATCCAAACTCCCTGAAATTCCGGTGCATAAAATGTCCACAAGTGCAAAATTATTTGAGGATTCGCAGCTGGTGCCCCACTTTGAAAACCACGCCACTGCAGAGCAACACTTTACCCTGATACAGCACTTACCCATCCCTGCCGTCACGGCTGGGCAACAAAATAACTGCGGCTCACACCCTCTCCCTCTATCGAGTCAAAGTTAATAACAATCACCTAGCTCGAGACTCTCCGGCTTGCTTATAATGCATGACTCGCTGTAACGCTGCGAAAATATGTCAGCTGGGGAATTAGAATATTCGTTTTCAGGCCTGATTTACCTGCAGGACGACACAAAGGGCTCTAAACCTGCGAGCCGCGCGTTTAGCGGCCAAACGGCCCGAACAGCGGAGGCGCAAACAGAACAGTGAATTTCCGTACCAAGATCTCAGTGAGATCCCTGCGACAGGCCACAAGCTTTCCCTGGGGGGTCAGAGACTCTGAATACACGCAGTCGCTGGGCTGCAACACTCTCCGCTCTGCAGAGACAACTATATAAAGAAAGAGAGAGAGAGAGAGAGAGATGAGGATGATAATTTCGAGCCAAGAGTGTAGGCGTGCTCATGTGCTGTGGAAGATGGGCGTGACCCGACCCAGGAGCAGCGAGTACTCAAGCCTTCAGCCGCCGACTATCCAGTGGTATAAAAAATAGTGTAACACTACTGACTTGCATTAACAGTGTTAACATCCGGTCGCAGGAACATATTCAGAATAAACTGGTGGAGTCGCTGAGTCTGGGCTCCACTAGACCGCGCAGTGCGCGCGTGCGTTTCTTTGCGGGTTTGTGCGCGTACCTCCGGCGTGCGAGACCACAGCCAGCACCATGTCCTCCTCCGCCCTGTCCATCTTCAGCCCCACGATCCTCAGCAGCTCGTGGGCCTCCAGCGACGGATGCGTGTGGACGCTCAGGTAGGAGTCGGCGCTCACGTACACGCAGCAAATTACTGAGAAGGGGCGTTGGAAAGGTTCAGACGGCTCAAACAAAAACACTTTAAAAATCACAGTGGCACAAACACAGAAAAGAGCGACGTGTTCGCGGGGGAAAGTACTTGAGTTTCGCTTTTCTCAAGCGCTCCACCGGACAAAGAGACGAAACGCGCCGCATTTAAGCAATTTGCATGTGCACACTGAAATTAAAACGCGCAGACTGTCATTATGCATAATTGCGTACCGTCCTGGGCAGCCAGTTTATGTTTTGTTTTGTGTATATGCTGTGTGCATGCCTTTAGGGTTTCGTCACTCACCCTCTCTAGTATCGGCCTGTGGGCTTCGGTGATGCAGACAGTTTTCCTTCAAACTCAACTGCTGGTACATTTGTTTACTCTGACAGAGGAAGAACAGTAGAATCGCGTCATGAATCGTGAATAATTGTCTGAATTCACGGTGTACTATTGGCGCGAACGACTGGTTTTCAGCGCAACTCTAACATTCACCAAAGTCGTATCTTTTTATATCATACAACTGTGAAATATAGAGCTGCAGACTTGATGTCGCATCAGTAAATTGTAGCTGACAGCGTGAAGCAGCGCGGGTGTAGTGAACGCTTCCTCTCATCCACCGGTCGCTCTCTCCCTCTGACTTACCTTTTGGTTTGGAGGACAGTCATCCACCGTGCTGCAAGAAACAAGCACACCGGTGAGGAGGGATGTTGGCAGGCACGGGGGGAAAACAGAGAGACCGAGAGAGAACAAAGGCCAGACAAAGCCACTTACTGTCTGCGACGCAGAAGTTTCTGGAACTCCTTCAGATCTTTCTCCAGCGTGGGGAACTCGTACAGATCTTCTAGAACATACCTGTACAGGGTCTGACAGGGAGGGAGGAAAGAAAAGCGAGATCCATCAGGGTGCGCTCACAGTCTCGTCCTTGGCGACGGACGCCCTCCTAAGAACATGGCTGAGCGGAAGCGGCTCTGAAAAAAAAAAAACCCTCCTCCGAAGAAGGTTTGACCAGTGAGTCCAAGGTCTCACGTACTTATTTCCGCCAGCACTGTAAATATTCCATTGGTGTCTTCAATATAGATTGCATTTGTTCGTGTGTTATTAGCTGCAGCTCATTTTGTTTCTTTACAGCGATGATTTAGCTCAGACCATATTGTATGGCCAATTAATGCAGAAAAACAAGGGATTCCAAGGGGTTTGAATACTTTGTCTTGCCACTGTGCAGTAAGACAAACAACTGAAGCGAAGAAGATGCTGCGAACCTGTGAAATAACGCAACAGTCCAGGCTGTGCAGCTCATTTACCGAGTACCACGCCAAGTGTAAATTATGCTGCGTGGGTCGATTACATTAAAAAAACATCAGACAAATCCTGTACCTTGCACTTCAGCGGGTGCTCGGCACGCTCTGTAGCGTCTGTGCGTGTCTGTGTGTGCACGTCAGAGCATTAGCGCGTAGCATGAAAGCTCAGGAGAGAGGAACGGGAACAACTTGCAAAGATACAGACAAACACACACATTTCCACCTGCTTATCACATGTCATTGACCCAACCGTAGCCTCCCATCCCGATTCCCCTCTCGTTCCTCTGTTACTAGGCAACTATCACCTGGGTAACACACTCCATATGAGATTATACCCATGCCAACCCTCGCACTTTGGTTTCCGTGGCAACCCGGCACCGAGCAATGGAGCCTTCAGGTTACAGGGGGACAAGTGATCGGTGAGTCTATGCAGCTGTCGTGGGTAAGCGCGCGGATGTGCGCGATTATGTATATATGATTCATACGTCATGATTGTGTACCCCATCATTCCTCATATTGTGAATCACGGAAGGTGCCAGTGTTTTTTTCTTCTCCTTGTTGCTCCTTTGTTAGAGAGATGAAATTAAAACATCAAAAGGTTGCCCCCCGCAAGCTCAAACACTGTTCATTTTAACAGGAGATGTAGCTGACACGGAGATCAGAAAGACGCATTTGCATATCCTGCAGCTCAGTTATCCCGTTGTGCGAAACTTGAGAGAGCACAAACCCATCTCAGAACAAGACAGAGAGACAAACGGAGATGAACCGGACTTCTGACGTGTGACGCGCGGGGAAAGACAGCAGAGGATCAAGCATGTTAAATCTTTGAAAAACGCACGCAGCAGCGTCAAAGGAGGGATTTAAAAAAAAAAAAAAAAAATCCGACGCGGCGACGACGGGGAGTGGAGCCGTACCTTCATGAAGCTCCTGACGTGCTCCTCTTCCTTGAGGAAGTCCTTGTAAAGCCTGCTCCAGTGGGACACCAGCTGCAGCACCTTACGCTTCCTGAAGAGGGCGTCCTTGCCCTCTTCCTGACCCCTGCAGCGGGCGCTGCTGTAGGTGCGGCCAGTCAAGGAAGCAGCGGAGGACAGCGCGGAATGCTTAGAGGATACGAGCGTGATCATGTTTGCGCACGTGTAAGGATATTGTCCCAGAAGGGCCTGACAGAGGTCATGGGTGGACATGAACACCAGGTAGGTCAACAGGAAGTCATCCAGCAGCATTTCTGAAACAAAAGGACGTGAAATTTTCTCCTTATTTGCAAAGTTATCGTGTGGAAGGTCACAGGAACGTCGCTTTTAGTTTCAGCCTTTTCTCCTCCTTCCCTCCACCTACATAACGAACTGATGAATGGCATCCTCTTCGCGTCAGCCACAGCACAAAGCACTTTCACCCCTTAACAGCTTTAAAGCCGCCACAGTCAATCATTACATACAGGACATATGAAGTGATTGCGAAAGGGGTCGCTCATAAAGATGAACCTGCAGAGAGTTATCTCCCCTGACCTGTGTCTCTTTTCTGGGTTTAGTGTGTTTGCAGGGCATGAATGTGGCGTTGAAGAGGTTAAAGGTCACTTGCGTTGGCAACCGCTGTCAATCAAATCTCTTCCAAATACGCCCACATAGCCCTGATGAAGGTTTAATACGTGACGCCAACAGTTTCTTTTTTTATAAAAACAAACATCAGCTTTTCTTGGTGCTTTTTTGGTCGAGAATATTTCATGTTACAGGCAAATAAAGACCGGGAAGTTTTCAGCAAACATTTACAAAAGATATTGGGTCTTTCTTCCTCTTGTCATTTTCTTAATGACTTCAAAAACTACAGGAATTAATCAGGGCAGAAGAAGATAATGTGCAAGCGAGGGTGTGTGTGTGTGTCTGTGTGCGTCTGTGTGCGTATGCGTGCGCGTGGGAGCCTCAGCAGGTGTTCAATGGGTAAGAACCGAATATAAACAGCCCTCGTGGCAGATGGGTAATGAGTCATTGTTGGTGGTGTGAGGGAGCTGTGGTTTGTGTGTGTGTGTGTGTGTGTGTGCGCGGCATCAAACTCTTTTCCAAGGAAAGTGTGTGACCTAAATATGGCTCTTTCAGGCAGAGAGCAAAGAAATCAATTATAGAAGACTGAGCGGAGGCCGCGGCATTAATATTTGAACAAGTGTGTCTTCTCTTTAGAAATAAAAACACAACTTTTTTTTTTCCTCGGGAAATACTTCCAGGCGGGTCTAACCGAGCTCATCACTTTTTCACCACGCCGGCGACTCGTCGCTCCCTCCTTTCTGAGCCCTTTCTCCTCGGTGGATGTGGAGCTCTTTCTTGACCGGTTATCAGTCTTTTCCTCCGCCCGCCCCCCCCACCCCCCTTTTTCATTTTCTCCTTCTCTTTCGGTTACGCCCCCAACCCCCCACCCCAACCCCCCACCCCACCCCCTGCTAGTACTCTCCTCCTACGCTCGCCCTCTCTTAGCTCTCAGTGATGATAAATATCCATTTTCATCTTCAACATATGCCCTCCGCTTTCCCCCGCTGGCGCACACAAATTCAAATACGTAACGCACGGCAACGAAGCAGACACGCGCGCAACCAAACGCACACACAGCCCCCCCGATGAATAACTCATTCGGTTCTGACCTTGGGGAGTTTATCTCTTACGACGACACAGGAAAGGAACAAGAGAGGGGCGATGTGCGTGCGTGTGTGAGCCGAACTAATCGCGGTAATCTGCTGCTGCGTGTTTTGTTGTGCGTGTTTTCGTGCGCGCACGGCGAGGTGCGGTTGGCGTAATCTCTCTCTCTCTCTCTCTCTCTTTCCGCGGAAGCGTGTCCGAGCCTGTTCAACATGCTGCACAGCTAAGCCCGCTAAAACGGCGCGCTGATGCTCAACACCACCCCAGAGGGCCTGAACACACGCACGCACACCCTCATGCTTATTCGGTGCGCACAGACCGAAACACAGACGCACAAACGCAGAGGCGAACGCGGCCAAACTCCATCCTCCTCATCCGCCTCTGCCTCTCCCTCCACTCCCCCTAAAACAACAACAAAAACTACAACGAAATTAAAAAAAAAAACAACCCTCATCTCTCTTTTCAGCGAATTTATTTCAGGCGGCCCTCCTCCACAAAGACCATCTCAGTTCTCCCTCTCTCCCTCGCCCACACTCCTCCCTCCCTCCTTCTTCGCTTCCTGCAATTCTGCGAGATGGCTCCCCTGTGGACTGCTGGGAACTGGCGGCGCTGAGGAGGTGATGCATAAAGACGCCTTGTCTCGAAAACAAGCGCAGGGTTTTTCACAAAGCGCAGGTTCAGACCCGGATGACCCGCGGATCAGGTGCTCTTGCACTGGACCTGGGGCTCCAGGGTGATACCGAATTTGTTTGGGAGAAAGCAACCGTGACAAGAATTTAGTTTTTGATAACGTGCGTTTTCATTTTGTCTGTGCAGGAATTGTTAGCTCGCATTTACTGTATTTTAAGACCCAGCGGGGCACACAGTGTCATCTGTGCAATCTCTGCCACAGAGGCATCCCCGTGTTTTTTTTTTCTGAACGCCGCTGTCATCTCGACTATGAATCAAGACATCGTCAGTTTTTTACTCCCCTTTTAACACTTTACAAAGTAAACGCTCAACCGGCGACACGCGAAATCAGCATGTCCTGGCTGAGCTGATGTTAAACAAACGACAAAACGCATTCCTGAGGTAGAAGTGTGCGGTCGAGTCGCCACAAAGCTGACATGGGGGTTTGAGAGAATGAGATATGACAGTTAACGGCCCGCCGAAATTGTCTGCGGCAGAAATGCCTACAGCCCCCTGAGGGGATCGTTTCCCAAACTCATCAGAGCATCTAACCTCTCGAACGTTTCCCCCGTATTTACGGGCAATGACGCGGCTGAGCGAACCAACCGACGCGCACCTGGTCGTGGCGTGAGGGCTGACTGACTCATGCAGCCGCAGACGGACGCACGCACGCAACGGACCCGCACTCACACGCACGCAGACAGCGTAATCGCATACCTCCTGACACTTCGGGGGAAGCTGAAAGAAAGAGAGGGGGCTGGGCTTTGTCGCAACTCGTTCTGCGGCGCAAAAAAAAAATGAAATTCCTCGGAATGAGAGGGAGGCGCGGCGCCGAGGTTTAAATATACCTTTTGTCGGGCGGGACGGAGATAAACATCTTTTTTATTCATCTGACAAACTGGACGTTTTACTCAAATTCTTTCTCAATCTATCTTTTAGGGACACATCCACGTTGCTGTATGAGATGTGCGTCTTTTTGCACAGTGTCACCGAAACTTGTTCACGAGCGTGCGTGTCTCCAGACTCACCACTCTCCCTGCTCTCCGGCGCCCCTCTTTGCTCGTCCAGCCGCAGGTCGCTCAGCAGGTGCTCCAAGATCTTGAGCGGCGTTCCCGACACCACCACGTACCTGTAGGACGCAGAGGCACGACAGTCTTCCTCACTAGGGCGTGAAAACCACGTGCGACCGATTCCATCCCTCCGTCCTCCCGCCTTTTCCCCCTCCGCATCATCATCGTCGTCGTCGTCGATGTAGCGGATGTGGGGAACATCGAAGGCGCGGATTTCCGCACCGCTAGCGTTATTCCCGTCCTCCTCCTCCTCGTCGTCATCGTCTATATCCTCCTCTGCCTCTGCGAGCGTAGCTAGCTCGGTGGTCATCGTCATATCTGAACACTTCCGGAGGTTCAGCCCTCATTTAAGCCCTGCACACCCAGGAAAGGGTGCTCTCCCTGTGGGGTAATGTGCCTTCTCGTCGGCTCCTGTCAGCTACGGGTCCTTCGGGGACTAGAAACCTCTCTCTGACAGCTCCGACAGTAGCACTCAGTGGGAACTGATTGCTACTGATGATCCTGAGCACTGTATATGCAGACACACACACACACACACACACACACACACATACACTTAACCTGCCTGTCACTGACACTCCCTACATTGTGCCTTAGGTCTTGGCACATACTGGCTTAAAAGCACAAACAGACTCCACACAAAAGAAATCATCTTTCACTTCCACACGCAGACGCTGGCAGGCAGGCACACGCACGCACACTCAAACATGCAAACACACATGCATACACACACACAAGATCTAAACACATGCACTGATCTGTGGAAGGAAGTAAAGCAGTCTTGGTGTCATCTTTGTTTCCCCTTCAGCTGAAAACAAAAAGGCCATTCTCTTCTTCCCGCTCGGAGCCAGAAGCTAAAGCATACATTATCTTAGACACACACACACACACACACACACACACTGTGTTGACACCACTACAGCTATTTTCCATGTAAGTGCAAGAGTGCGTGATTGCAACCTGAGATCCCGATGTAAAAAAAAAAAAAAAAGGGAGGAGTACTGTCATTATGTCTTAGTTGCTACTGTTGGTTTTGGAGGGCTCTCATTATGTAGGGGGGAGGGACTGACCTCTTGTCGCAATCGTCCTCCCTGCACCCGCCCCCCGACGACGTGGGTGAGGGCCGGTCCGACGGCGACGTCACTGATGAGGTCACTCTCTGCAACACCAACACGTCCCGTCCTCTCTCCTTCAGACAAACCCTCCCCACCGCCTCCTGGGATGGAAAGAGAGAGGTGGGGGGGGGGGTCAGAGGTGTCACAAGGTGAGGCAGGGACGACGCAACAGCTGGGCGGATGTTTTGGGCCTGCTGTAGCATCTTAAAAGAGATGCAGGCATCGGTCACAAGAATTTACAGCACAGAAATGACAAAGATACGTGTCAGATAACTTACAGATAATGTTGCCGTGACAACGTATACATTTGTATCCACCTGACAGCGCTGGAAAGTTGATTTATTTCCATACTGTCTTGCTCAATTCAAGCTGTCCCGTAGATAACTCTTCATTAAACAGATTTGAGGCATCGGAATGCAAAATGTTTTATTCGGTATCTTCATTTTGAAAAGAAACAACGAATATCGGAAAATGCGTCCATCGTCCAAAGTCCAAAGTCCAGCATCAGCTGGGCTCCGCTGTTCAGACCCTCTCACTAGAGGTCAAATCAGTTCTCCGACACGTGAGAGTAAATGCACCGTCACACCGACAGCGGGTAGTATTGCATTTCCTGCCTTTGAAAGACATGGTGTTGTAGGATAAATGGAAATGGGGACAAGTGGGAATGTGGGCTGACGCTTGAAACAATCTGTTGTTCCAAAAAATGAGCAGCAACTCGATCCGTCGCCGACACACACACACACACACACACACACACACCTGCACTGTCAGGGCAAGGGGGGACAGAGCTCCAGATGGACAAAGGAGCACAGTAAGAAACAGCCTGAAGGAGGGAGAGGAAGACGAGAGGAGAGGCGGCGATCAAAGGGAGCAGGAGGAGAGATGAAGCAGGAGCATCTCTCCTCCAGCTGCTCGCTGCAGTCTGCAGTCACGCAGCCGTGTTTGGTCGCATGTCGATTCTCGGATATTCACGATTATATCACAGTGGGGACGTGTGTTTGTTTCACTGAAGAAAAAAACACAAACAGCTGTGGCTGAAGTCCTGAAGTTGGAGAAAAAGGGAGCCAAGGTTCATACAGAGTGGCAGCAGCCCACTAATCAATAACAGTGATTGCTACATTTGGCATCTGTTTTTTTTACTCTTGACATTGTGTATTAAAGCAGATTACTGGTAATTCAGTCAAAGATACATTTCTTATTCTCCTTCTTTCTTAAAATGTCAGTACCTCATTCTCTAATTTTAGATTTTCTTAATTCGGCTATGAAGCATCATTCACTTATGCCGCCACACAAGTTTATAAATCACCTGTGGACAACGCGCACTTGCCGCTTCCTCATTTACCACGCTGAAATTAAACGTCCTCGGGGATTATCGACCCAGAGCGTGCAGCGCGTGCAGCCGTTAAGTAAGGCAGCGACGGCTGATGCAGAGAGGTGTGACACTGCCTGCCGCTGAATATATTTGAGGCTGGCAGCCCGCTCCACGCCCAGCGGCCAAAAGGATGATGCCAAGATAAGAAGTTTTTTGGGGCTAAGTGCTCCAGAGGAGACATGCCATCAGACCACTTCATCCAGGGTGCAGATGCTTTATCGCAAGTCTCCTCCCTTTATGGCCGCCGCACTTCCGCTTTCTCTCACCACACCAATAACTACCTAATACGAGAAAACTGCCCTGGAGACACGGAGATAAAAGAAAAAGAAGGAGATTATGTAATCAATTCTAACCACGGTAAAAACAAAAAGGAGAGCGAAATGTTTTGCCGTGGCCCCGATAGAGTGGCAAACTTGATCTCTCTGATAAGACGGTCGCTCTCTTTGCACAGATGCCAAGGAAAACAACTCTGAACCGCGGACGGAGGAAGGCCGCGCTGGAACACATAAACGCTCGTGATCAAAAGGCTTCAAAAGCAAAAGTAAAAGTTAGGGCTGCCCACTGCGAGTACGTAACCGCGGTACGCGCGTATAAATAACGTCGAAAGGAATAAGCGCGCACGGCAGTTCCCAAGAACAACATTAATTTAGCCTGAGAAAGAATGCAAACCACGTAAAGGACAAATATACAAAGTAGGCTCTCTAACACTGCGGGGGGGGGGGCAGAGAGTTACGTAACACCGCAAAATAGAGCGAGAGAGCAAGAAAAGGAAGCAAAGATTAAAAAGGCAAGAGACGGGAGGGAAAGTGAAAGACAACGGAGGAAAGGTCAAGGAGAAGTGACTGAGTGTCCCACGAGGGCTCTGATGCAAAGATGAAAACAAATGGCGTCGAAAAACAACTAATACGCTTTTTGACGGCGACAAGCTGCGACATGAGCTGGATGTGACACGTTTCTGGAAGGTTCAGAGAGACGGAAACGCTTTTCTTTTCGTTTTTTTTTTTTTGTTGCCAGTTAACAGGTGTGTCTCTTTCCTTCCATTCCTCCCCATCCCTTCCTGCAATTCAACCATCTGTACTTCCACCTCATCGCCACCCCTCCCTCCGCCTCGTCCTCCACCTCTCGACACGTCGGACAGACTCCTTCTCGATCCTTCTTTTCACCACATTCGCTCTGTCTCTTCCAATGGTCAAATTTTATGCTCTACGGGTTTGGATTTCTGAACAAAAAAATAGAGAGACTTGCTTCATCCCTCACAGGGTCATAAACTGCATAGACATCTTTCTCTCTCACACACACACACACACTCACACAGACGCGCACAAAACGAAAGAGTTCAATTTGTGCCCACAAAATGAGAAAGGAAGGTTGCAGCATACAGCCTCTTACGAGATCAGGACCTGAGTGCCAGAAAGGCTCTTTCATGCCCTCCAGATCTGTCCCTCGCCCAATCTGTCTGTCCTCTTTTCTTCTATCTCGCTCTCTCTTTCACACACACACACACACACACTGAATATGACATATTGTTCAGAGGAAAGGTGGGCCTCATGGAAAGCCCTAAAGGAAGCACTCTCTGTTCCCTTCCTGTTCCTGTGTGCGCGCGTCTGTGTGTTGCTGGTGTCTGTGCTGATACTGACCGAGTCATATCAGTGTTGTGATAGCTCTGAACCCGATTCCTGGAAATAATGGATAAGAACATGAAAACACAATGGGTCGGCAGCGCGCGCACACTGAACAGTGCCCGCGTGAGGACACGGCAGAATTTCCAGCTCTAACTGTTAGAAAGTAACACAAGATGCCGTGTGTGTTAAGCCCGCGCGCTGTGACCTCGCGGAACCTCGCGCGACCCCCCGACCGGTCGGTAAACCCCCATGGCTGAATCAGACGCAGAGAAGCGCAAATGCGCTGTCTGGAGCGACGAGGAGGCAGAGATGTGTTATCGCTATGGAAACAGCCCCACACCAGTTTGTCAGAGCTTGTCTGTCACGGGAAAAAAAAAAGGAAAAAAAAAAAAAATCACCATGACAACCAAGCAAAAAGGAGAGCGGTCTCAATCAAGTTGGTCGCCCGGTTTTGCTTTCTGCGGCATTCTGCAGCCTGAGACGGATAAGGAGCAGGAGCAGGATAAAAAATGCTTGTCGGACGTACGCTCAGTCACATCTTGCATCGGCGTGGTCTGGATTTAGTCATTCATAGACCGTAGATCTACACGCGCTGATGATCTTTAAGCCCACGGACCTGCACGAATCGAAAGGGGTTCATTTCCCTCCGCACATTCGTCGCAACCTCTGACGCAACCTGCTTAGCGCAACGCGACTGACAGCTCTGACGTCTCTATAAGCTAAATACATAAGATTTGTGTGCGTCTTGTGCGTATCTGCCAAACTTTCACCTCCTCTTCCTCCTTTTGTTAATATGCGGTTTTCGCGTGCCCGAGCATTAACCTTTTAACATGAATTCATCGAGGCCGTTCCCCACGTTTCCTCTCAAATCTCTCTTTAAGTGGATTTTGTGTTGAGTTGTTTCCTCACGCCATCACAATGTCGCATCCATCATTTTTATCAGGTTGTGTCACGATCCTTTTGAAGCAATATGATTTCTGTACATGAACAAAAGATAACCCAGTTCTTTCACACACGTTTCCCTGCGACCGGGCCCCAGATGCATGAATGTTTGGGAACGTCGTGATCTGTAATTGTCAGTAGGAGTCTTGGTTCTTTATGCTTCTGTAAACAAGTGCACTTTTGAAAAGGCAAAAACACAACATGAAAAAAATGTGTTGTTTGAGGCTAAAGATATAAACTAATATTCACAGTTTTAAGAAAAGTCTTAAAACCGAGGTTTAACTTATTTCAAAAAATCCGCACAAAAAGTTTCTCAGCAGTCTCACATTGTGCCAGTCCTGCTGTTACGTATAGTAAGTTTTTACGTTTGCACGCGAGGAATGAAAGTCAAATCGCACGCGCTTTGGAAAATCCCCAAGGCTGGGCTTCACCCACACTCACCGAGCCGACGATATGTGCGGTAGTTTTTCACAGACGCGCGCGTTTGCAGTGTCGGGTGAAATCAGACTGCGTTTGCCTCGTTTCCTGCCCTCAGGTGTACTGTACAGCGGGATTATACAGTACATCGCCTCACTAACACCCCGCTCATTATGCGCGCACACTGACTCAGCCTGCCACAGCACCAGCAGCGCATGAACACACACACACACACACACACACACACACACACAGGCTCCCGCACATGATTATAAGCTCTAGCCAGCAATCTTACCCACAAGCGAACACGGACGCGCACGCGCGCAATACTCGACAGACTGTAAAAAGAGTCTGAGATCGCGTTGCGCCGAGCCGTTATTAACAAACCACATCAGACGAGCAAGGGGAGCTGGTGGTTGTGCGATCTAAAGTAGACCTCGCCGAGCGGAGTGCGCGCGCACAGACGGCTGGAGGCCATGCGGGGCGTCCGCGTCGGAGCGCCAGGGGCGGAAATGTCGCCGATCCCGGCGAGGGTTTACGCGCGAGATCCTTTGAGCTCAGTCTGCGAGGGACTCGGACCTCGAAAGTGACGGCAGCGATGACGCCGTTCCCCACATGATGACATCCGTTGCGCTGCGCTCATGCTAACCATAGAGCCGCAACTGGCTCATCAGATTACAGGGTGAGGGACCAACAAGTTCAGGGAACAACATCACCTGTCACATTTCTACTGCGTGATATTAATGACTTTTTAAAAAAAATATATATATATATCAGTGCTTTTAACGCAATACTCACCGCCTGGTTCCTGTCAGGCAACCGGTAGTTGTGGTTCTGCAGCAACCGACAGCCGTCCTTGGCCAGCCGCTGCACGGCCTCCAGCCCCAGACGGCTGGTCAGGTCCTCGCGGCCGCATACGGTCCCCGTCCCTCCGCCGCCGCCGCCGCCGCCCTCCCGCAACGCGCACACCCCACCCAGCTGCAACACAGGAGGCATGAAGACATATCTCAAACCGCAGTCCCAGGACATGGTGGGGCGCGCTCCAAGTCTGCTGGTGGATCGGAAGTTCAGCGTTCAAGCGTCCGAGGGAGAGCGAAACCAGCGCCGGCGTAATCCGGGTTCGTGCAGTGACAAGTTTTCAGCTGCCCCTTCTGTGTCCATGTGGGGAGAATGAGATGAAACGGTAATCCCGGGTCTATCTTGTTCCCTCTCTAATTCCTCTTCTAATTCTATCTATTACAGTCGGCTATTCTCTTTATCTGCTGCGCTTCTCTGGTTGTCTCAGTCGGACTGCTCCGTGTCAGAGGATCTGGCAGAGAAGGAGTGAGTGTGTGCGATTAGTAGTATAAGTGGGCGGGAGTGTGTGTGTGTGTGTGTGTGTGTGTGTGTCCGCGTGGGACAAGTGTGTGTCGGGGAGTGTGTGTGTGTGTGTGTGGGTCTGTCTCCTCCCCTCACTTGCGTTAACCACCCCCGGTAGCTGGGCTGAAGTTGATAAAAGTGTATAAACTTGAATATCTGACAGTGCTGCGACAGGAGGCGCGAAAGAAGAAGCAGAGGCTCAGACCTGAAGACGGAACGAGAGCGGCAGGAAGGGAGACAAGCAAGAGACAGGCAACGCATTTCATTAAAAGAGCCGCCGGACACGAGAGGAACTAATGGTTTTGTCCTTCCAGCGAGCTGACGGCAGAAAAACATGAATTGTGTGCGGGCGCTCCCTCGGGTGCTGCTCGTACCATGTTATCACCGGTGGCGGGCAGCCTGGTCTGTTTGTTTTCCTCGGAAGGGGGGGGGGGATTTCGCTCGGCCGCAAGTCGAGCAACCCTTCCTGTGAGCTCAGCTATCCCACGGTGCCACGCTCTGACGGAGGGTAACACACACACACACACACGCAGAACTAATGGCATACTCCCACGCTTCATTTTGTTTACTCCCCCCAATGGCAGCTCTTATCTGGTAGGAGAGCCACGTACACACACACAAATCACACCGCAGCCACGGTCCCATGTCCCTCGCTGCTTCCTGTTAACCTGTTCTCGGCTTCCTGTCCTGGACACAGAACACACAGGAGATAAACCTGTCTGTGGGCTGCGTGCGTTGGGGATCGACCAGGACCGCGAGGGAAATGAATCCCCGGACTTCACTTCACGTCATCCTTGCAGTTGTTATCATCTACCAATTTTTTTTTTATTTTTGTCGTCAGACGACGAGTAGGAAATCTGACCTTGGCTTGGGAATAGCCTTCGGCGTTAATCAGCAGTCGCTGCCGAGTTGCTCTGCTACAGATGAAATCGACGAAAGAAACAAAAGTGTGTGTGTGTGTGTGTGTGGGGCTGACGACGACGCAAGCAGTGAGCTCATCTGTACCGACATTTAAAAAGGCGCGATTGTAAAGCGAGTGGCGACGCAAGGCGACATGTTCGCCGCTCGCGAAAAGCGAACGTCGACAAAACAGCTCTAGACAATTCGCACATTTCGAGTCGAATCCAGCGGACATCGTTCTGTTTTACTTCCAAACTAACAGACGAGTGCAGCCTGTGACAAGAGGGCGGAGGAAACCTCTTCTGTATTATTATTCTGTATTGCCAATTACTATATTATGGATTGGGATGTCGTCAGCGGCCAGCGCGGGTCACATTCAGCCGGGTCCGTTTCCAGACCTTGTTATTTGAGCGTTCTGGGTACAGCTGCCGTCAAACGCGCTCGGCTGCGCCCTGTATTGTCGAATCTCTTCAAAACACGCTGCACTTGACCTTTAGTTTGCCGGGCGTGACGAGGGTCCGTCCAAATCGTTGTGTCGTTCAGGCTCCAGACGAGGCCACGTGGAGTAACTCTCTCCGCAGTATCACGGCAAAACCCGAAGCTTTTTTGTGTACGCGCAGGATTGTAGGAGTGTGTGGACAGCATGCGTTTCTGTGTGTGTGTGTGTGTGTGTGTGTGTGTGTGTATTACCGGGCTGCTCTCCTCACTGGGTGTGTGAGGCTCCTGCTGGCTCGTCTGTGTCGTCTCAGAGTCCTGCTCCGATACTGCAACCGGTCGTAAACAGAATGGAGTTAGATTGACAGCGACGCGCGCGCACACACACACACACACACACTAAACGAATACTTACAAGCTTTGCGAGTCTTTCGGGCAAGAGCAGCCGCCAACTCACTCTGTACCTGTTGGAGAAAAAAGGGAAGGGTGTCAGAAACGCTCCATATTACGCCGACTCTCGGATTCAGGCGCACACACACTGACCGTGGATGTGAGCCTCTCCAGAGCTTTCATCTGGAGAATCTCACTGCAGATGTCCCTGTTGCCTTCGGAGTCCTCCTCCGACCTTGGACGCACACAGACAGGCATATATACAGAGCTTTATTTGTAAATGGCGACTGCACGATTCTCACCAAACACTGTCCAGAGGAAAAAAAAACACATATTTCTTTGGTCCCCTCTGTATTTCCCCCCTGGTATGCCTGGAGAACGCTCGCCGCCTTCAGTATGAACACATTTACTTTCCGGCCGGATGTTCGCACCAGCGGCCTGAATTTAATGGAAATGGTACCTGGGTTGAGACAAGTGGATGAAAGAAACACCGTGCGTGTGGAGGAGGCCACGGTTTCACGCCCAAATTGAATCCGAACACGAGGGCTTTAACGGCGGTTACCTAATTGTCGCCAACTGGTTTCTCCAGTGAGGCAAATCGCATTGCTGCGGGGACAATGCAAGTGATAGGAGGGAGCTGGACCGTTTTCATTGACTCCTGCGGCAAAACAACTTCATTATACTTAAACATGAGTGGCGCTGAGAGAAACTGAAACTTAAATTAACTGTTTGGGCATTTCTTGAGCCAAAAAAAACAACATGTTTTATCTGGTTTCTCTGGCATCTCAAAGTGCGGAGATTTTCCTGAATATTTTTTTTTTTGGGAGTTTTGGATTCCTGGATCAAAAATCAAAAGCAGTTCTGAAGCCATCACCTTAAGCTTAGCAGACTGAGCCATTTTCTAGATTGTAAAAGATGATCGACAATTTGTTTAAAACTCAACACTTTTATTTGCCCGTTTTATTTTCCCTCCCCTCTGCGTCTCCAGTTCTTCGCTGCTCCTGCGTCTTTGTGTCGAGCATCTCTCGGCACCCCTCCACTCCCTTTCATGTGGCTTCATTTGAAATAGCTCCCAGACACACCCCTCTATTGATGTAAGTGAAGCTGTGTGTGCGTCTGCGTGTGCGCGCGCGCGCTGTATAAACAGGTGGTTGTTTTAGGGTAAACTCAGCATTATTCCCACCGCAATAATGCAAGGTTGTAGAGTTTGTCTTCAGCAGCAGCAGCAGCAGACTGCACCCAGGGGCCCCCCTCGTCTAATATGTTCTCTTACAGACCCACTGTTTGGACTGGACTCCCACACACCGCCTCACACCCCTGCGCAAGACAGACACACACACACACACACGTTCTCTCTCTCTTTCACACGCACACACACACACACACACACGGGCCAATTTGCATACAATTTGGATTTTATCAACAGATCCCAGTGGCACGAGTAATGGCTGTGGAGGAAAGAAGATGTAGCCTTGTGTGTGTGTGTGTGTGTGTGTGTGTGTGTGTGTGTGTGTGTGTTGTAATCTGATAAGGAAATGAAAGATGCAGAAGCAGGAGAGACGGTGATAACGCGCGGCCGTCAGCCCGACACTGCATCTCTGACACGCAGGCGGAGAGAGACAAAGGCAGGTAGACCAAAAGATTAAAGCAGCGCGAAAACATCGGATTTTTACCGTCTTGGCGGTTGCGCTTTGCTCTCGGCATTTACGGGGAAATTGGCTCGCCTCCAGTCTCCCTTAAACCCGAGACGACTGATGCCCAAACTTCTGGCAGGACTGGAGGACACGGGCAAATTATCAAGCTGTCACCGCGAGATAATGCATGTGGATCCTGAGATCCACAAAGTCTATTCCGAGCTGCTGAGCTAAATTTATTCTACTCAGGGTCATTAAGTTCTTTTAGCCAGTGCTCATTTGATAATTTGGCGACTCACCACAAAGCCCCGAACGTGTGTGTGTGTGTGTGTGTGTGTGTGTGCGTGTGCCACCAATCATTAAGCGGCGCAGAGCGGCGCTGATGAAGGATTAACATGATCGATGCTAGCGCCGCCTCCCCGCTCAAACTCTGCAAGGTAGGGTCACTTTCTGTAATGTCATGGAGACGAACGGATTCTATCTCGAGGACCAGAGCAGTGGGCAAAGCGAGGGAGTGTGTTTTTTTTTTTTCCCCTCCCGAGCTAAAGTGTCATATTTTTGCTCCAGGCAATTCTGCTCCTCCTGCAACATGACATGCAAACAACACTGTATTTCAAAAGGAAGGGAAATTGGCAGCGTAAGTGTTATTGACTGACCTTCTATCACAGCAAACAAAAGACGTACGTGCATGGACGTGATTTAAAGTATTTACTACACGGGTTAAAAAAAAAAGAGAGGGCCTCTGTCAAGTATCGCATCTTTTGTATGTTGAGATTCGCCTCGTTTGTTTGCCACTTTAAATCAATGTCAAAGGAATTACACGATCTTAGGTCATATAGGCAGCGGACGCAATAATGTGTAATCAAATATGCAACGACGGCCCCGTCGGAAGATTTATGAGGCCGACACTCTCGTTTGGGTTGCTGCTGATGAGGTGAAAAGACCTAACGTTAGTTTAAATCATAGCTCGTATGCCGGGGGGGGACGAATACTCAACATTCTCACTCTCACGCACTTAAGCGCAAGACACGGCGGCGTTCATTTCCAAACCTCAACTTTCTCCACGATCAGTTTGCGCTCCGGCTTTGCCACACCTGACGAGAGAAGCGTTTTCCAAATAACCGAATGCTGCGACGTGCAGGACGTCTTCTCCCGGTTAAACTTTAACGGCTGCTCCTTACACAGCTGTTCTAAAAAGCACTACGTATGAAAGTTTTGCCCTTACTGCGGCGCGAGGCAGAGGGGAAGAGAGAGAGAGAGAGGATCAGGCAGAGAGACTTTCTCGCCAATAAAGCTCATTACAGAATGCAACCGAGTGGAATTCAGATGGAGATGGGCAGCGAAAAGAGAGAGACTGGTTGCTTGTTGTTTTTTTTTTTTCTACAACGTTAATAGTTGACTCGCTGAAGTAAATTAACAACAGCCCGGGGACGTTTTTAAAATTCAGTCGGAGTGCGATGAGGCATGAAGCTGGAGTGTGAAACCCGTCTTGAATCCACGGCGTTTTTTGCATTCCCCAAAATCGCCGACCCCCCCGCCAAGTTGTGCAGCGGAGGATGAACGACGAACCAATAAACTTTAATAACCGCGATGTGCCTGGTAGCGAGCATTGTTGCTCAGACACAGCAAACCTTTGAGGCGCGCTGGCAGCGTTGAATAATGACACAAACTAAGGAAATGGGAACCAAGATGTAACCCGTTTAATTAGCAGCGCGCTTGACTTTTACGGCGACCTCCCGCTTAATCCAGCCAAATCCCTGGAAACGTGTTGACTTCTGATGAATTCCGAATCCCCAAACACACGCACAAATAAACGGGGGAGCCCGTCGCCGCCGCTGGGAACGGGCGTTAGCCGAAAGTGGAAAATGAACACTGAACACGTCACCGCAAAAATGCCTTTACTTCCTCTTTCTCGCTCCGTTCCCCTCGGCCGTCAACGAGTCCGCATCTTCTGTGGCGTTACGGCGCCGAAGCGCAGGTATTCAGACCGCGCATCATCGGCGAGGCATCCAAAAAAAATCGCTCTGCCGACTGCCGACTCCCCCGCTCAGTTTGAACGTGCTCACGCTCGCTGGGCTGTGAAGCGAGCAAAGGAGATCATCTAACACTAAATGCTTCACCAGCAGCTTTTCTCCCCCTCCTTTCACTGTCAGGGCTCGTCCCTCTGTCGCCTCCTCCTCACACACCGCCCCGGCGTGCCCTGGGTTTAAGAATCCGGTCGCGCTGCCGTATCACATATTAAGTCATCAGTGTGGAGTTGAGCTGGGCCTCATCTGATTAAACAGCAGGGAGAGATGGGAAGACATACTTCACGGCGAGTGCGATCACTTGATTTGCACCTGGCTGCGTTTTGAAATCTTGCTGCAGCACCTTCAAAAGTGGCGAACCTCCTCCAGTTACAAATTTGGCAACGCAGACTCGAGGACGCGCACGGCGAAGATAAGCTCGGGATACCAAGCCCGTTTCAATTAGACATGACATCTCCCCATAGGATTTCAGTAAATGTAATAGGCTGAAAACGCAAACCAACGCAATAATTGTTTTACACTTTTCGAAGATGAGAAACGCTTCGACAGGAACAGACGCACCGCACTCGACATATGAAAAGGATCAATTCGGGGGATTGTCGGCGCGTTGAGCGGCGCGTTGAGCGGCGCGTTGAGCGGAGCGCCGTCGCGGGCGGCGGAGTCGCGCCGGGTCGCAGCTACAACTGTTCTCCATTACACCAACGCCGAGAGAGGGAGGGGAGGGAGGGGAGGGTGCGAGACGGAGAGGATGCCTGCAGAGAAACAGTCAGAGGGAGAGACGCAGACGGCGGCGACAGCGGGGGTCAGAGCGACAAGACAGAGAGAGAGCGCTGAATACAAAACCGCACCCGTGTCTAATCCCTGAAAGAAAAACAACTGCACTCTCTTCAAGCAAAAACCCACTAGACGGTTTACTACATAGGCTATATGTTAATACGATATCATGTATCGACGTGACAGGTACGTCCTTTCATTTGAGTGTCGATGAAAAACAATGCAGAAATATATGCAGCCCTCGTCCGGCTTGTTAGCTCTGGCCCGTTCTTTGTTTTGTTCTCCGCAACTCTCCGCTGTCGCATCAGAGGACGCCGGTTAAAACCAGCCGGGGGATATTAGAAAAAAAAAGCCCTTCGGGGCTTTGTGGGATCGGTTAGACGTGTGGGCGTGACGGGCAAAATGAGCGAAGCCGTTCTCAGCACCTCGCCAACCTGTGGAAACACCGTGAGCGCGAGTACGCGCGGCATCCGCCGTGACGCGAGTGACGCGCGTGAGGTAAGCGACGGAGAACGCGGACGCGATTTATGGCGGCGACGTTCGATTCCCCTTGCCGTGGAGCAACACTCCCCTCTCATCACTGACGCACAGATGAACGCGCCGCCGCCGCCGCCACCCATCTCACGCTGCCTCTTTCTCTCTGAGTGACAGATTGAGTTCAGTAGCAGCCTCAGCAGGAACACCAGAGCACCAAAGCCGGGAACTCCGTCTGACGCCACCCTGCACGTGTGCGCTCGCGAGTGTGTGTGTGTGTGTGTGTGTGTGTGTGTGAATGTGCGTCGGGGCCCATCCTACGCACGCTTGCATCACATGTCAGCCTTTGTGTACCAGTGTTATTTGTGCGGATGTGGAGGTGTGCGCGCCCAAAGATGAATGCGTCCCTCACATATGCAGATCGAGGATTTAAAACACCGAATAGAGATTAGGCTGCCCACTGGGATTCGAGGGAGATATCGATGCGCGCGCGTGCGTGTTTATGTCGCGAGGACGGGAAATGTGCTCCCACGAGTAGACGACACTTCAACTAAATCAAACGCAGTCGCAGTAAATCACGAGGCAGATAAACGGCCTCAATCATAAATCTAAACTGGGAGCGTGTCACTTTGATATTTTACCACAGCAGTGCGCTTTCCATCTCAGGTCAGCGGAGATCGCCCTGCCCGCCGCAGCTGAGTCACGTTCACCATCAACTGTGATCACCACTCCGCAACAGTCAATGACATCTGATGGCAACCGCGGAAACGAGTAAACTTGCCGTGACACCAAATAAATGTGACGTGTGTCGCATCATTCCCCCTGAACCTTTTTTTTTGTTTTGAGAAGTGACAACCCATCCATCCATCCATCGTCTCCATTTCAATCACATTTCAGCGGATACTTACGGGCTGTTGGCCCCGCCCCCAGAGCGAAACTGCACGTATGGAGCGAGTTGTAGGAGGAGCCTAACCGCCTCTGGCCACTCCCCTTCGTTGGAGCGAAACTCGCAGGAGGCGGAGTCGCACTCCTCAAAGCTGAACTGGTAGTAGGTGTTTGAGTCCGAAAACACCACCCGCTGGTCCACTGCAGGGAAAGCAGACGCTGAGATTACCGAGCGCGCCCAACGGTCAGCGTCCCCTCCGCTGTCGGTAGATACAGTATGTGTTGTCTTTACATAGATGAGCGATGGAACGTTGTTTCTATGTTATTCTCTTCACATCTGTATGATACATACTATGTGAGTTGTGGAAGAATATTGACCAAAATTTTTTTTTTTTGGGGGGGGCTTGAAAACGCAATGAACTGAAGCCCAGTTTCAGTGCTGTGTCACCTCATGGACAGTCAATCTCAGAAAGGTGC
Organism: Psettodes erumei; assembly: GCA_016785225.1. Lineage (NCBI taxonomy): Eukaryota > Metazoa > Chordata > Actinopteri > Pleuronectiformes > Psettodidae > Psettodes > Psettodes erumei. Next base: position 2,365,264 of record JAFBJZ010000408.1, read on the forward strand.
TGATAATGTCTTTACCAGAAAAGATCTCGATTAAAATCAGGTCCAGGGGCCGAGCGGGCGAATGACTTCATCTCTCTGTCCGGCTGAAAATTACCTGGCGAACAGGTTCGCCGCTCGTCTCTTTAGAGACGTGAAGACTGCGGCGAGGCGACTACAAATTTCGAGGCGCAGTCCAACCCCGGGGCGCATTAAGTGGCAGTGAGTGAGTTTGCGTGTGTCTGCGAGCGCTTGCGTGGTTACCGGACAGCAGGACTCCCAGCTCCAGCAGCACCTGCCAGACGCGCACCGCGGTCGTCCGACAGCGCACGTACACGCACTGCTCGCACAGCCACTGCACCAGCTCCACGCCCACATAGCTACGCCTGTTGGAAAAACACGGGTCCAGCCGCACAGTGTTATGATCCACAGGCAAATACACATACATCCCCCCCCCCACCCCCACCCCCGGCACAAAGCTTGTCTTTTTTTATTTAATCAATATCTATTGATTATTCATTAGTTCTCTGTAAGCCTTTTCCTCTAAAGCGTGGAATACTTTCCGTCTGCCTTCCCCCTGAGATAAACTCAGCGTTTGTGTGGGTGGGTGCAATGTGCATTGGTGGTTAAGAGTATCTATTTATATTTACGTCCAGATGTTCACGCGGTTCTCGCATGCATCTGCACGAGAGCACGTATTCCCGGAGCACCCTGCGCTCTGCTATGCGTCGCCTACGTCACGCTTTGCCCGTCTTACTGCATAAACAGCCCGCGTGGCCAATCAGGAAGGGGCTCAGCGGTGACTGATGAGTCAGTGCGTATGCTCGACCGGGCACATCGATTGAGCCCCGCGCGCACAGAGAGAGAGAGAGCGTACCGTATGATTCTGGCCAGGTGGATCTTGTCTTTGGCCGGGTATGGTCCGTGAGAGAGGAAGGCGTTCCTCACAGCCCGGCCGGCACAGGGAAAACTCTGGGAGCAGGACTGGCACACACACACACACAGAAATACATTTGTTCTTAGCCTGAACGCAAATAAAGCGACAAAAAAATCTCAACGCGGTTTTCCGCATGAATGTACGACTGCAGAGAGCTTATGTGGCTACGCAAGACCGTCATTGACCGACTCACAAGGACAGCTCGATTCCTTTTTCTCCCCGAGGAATGAAACATCGACTGTGTCTACACGCTCTGCAATAATCCTGTTATTGACCCTAAATAAGACCGCATTTCTATTAATCTGTTTACACGGGCTGCTTGTTCTGTTCCATTGATGTTCCCTTTACCTGCTACGGAGTAGAGTCCACTTAAAGGCTAACGAGGTTCCATTCACATTATGTCACAACATCAGGGACCCCGTCCCGTATCGATTCCGCCTCGCGTTCTGTCCCCTAAGGTTGATTTGACGGCGCAGCCTTGCAGCTACATGCAAATTTTATCTTCACTTTCGAGCCACTGTGACGGAGGGAGGGTTTAACACAACTGGTGGATAATTTGTGTCCTTGTGACATGAAATATAGACGAAAGCAAGAAGGCTACTGGATGACAGCGTCCAATTTTCGGGCATCCGTGTGTTGATTTCATTCAAATTTCAAAACTTTTTTTTTTCCCAGCTGATTTTCCTCGTGTCGAAAGAAAACTATGCACGTGGAAAATATTTGAGCCCTGGAGCAGTTGTCAGAGCAGGACTGAAGTGTTGCGCCAAACCATAATATAGTGATGCATGACAAATTAAGTGCGTGCGAGTGTGCGTGCGTGCGTGCGTGTGCGGTCGGTGAAACTAACTGGGGAAAAAGCCTGATGTAATATCACCCCTGACATCACCTGTATTGAGGCTAAACAAACACACTCTCGCCCCGCGGCGAAAGTAAAGGGATGACATCACCCGCGAGCGCGTACGGTTCCTTACCTTGTGTACTGTGGGTCCGGTGCTCGGGCCAGGTATGGTGTCAGGCGATTGCTGTTGAAAGAAAACACACGCACGCCGGTCAGAGCTGAAACCATGACCGAACGCGGTGACCGAACAAGACCGGGGTGAGAAAGACCACGTTTGCCATTCCAGAAACGTTAGTCAGGGTTTTTTGACTTCCTGGTTTGTGCCTCAGCGTGCGGTGACACACGCCGGAGAATGAGGCAGCTTGTTTGCACGATGAAGGGAAAAAAAAAGTGTGCGACAATAGTCTGACCTAGATGGTTTACACATGCAGTACTCACGTGAAAATGAAACCAGTGCCGTATTAAATAATAATCAAGAAGCAAAAATGCATTTATCATTTCCCCTGTTCAACAGTACACTGCCTTTAATTCACAACATTAAAGTGAAACCACGATAAATCTCCTCATGGTTGCTACCGCCACGCCGCATCCTTTGACCTTCGGTCTATCATCTTCACCTCTACTTCGCCATCAGGAAATCAAATCTTAATCTTTCCGGATTAATACGGTGCCAGGGGAGCCGGGAGGATCGGGGTCGACGCCGTGGTGACCCGCTCATCATTAAATGGATTCCAAATGAAAGTCAGGGTTAGCTGGAGCGAAGCGGAAACGGCGCCGCACCTGCCTCAGTATTTCACCGCCGTGTCGTCGACTTAGCGTCCACTGCTGAATTCAATTTTGCTTCGAACGTTACGTCACTTTCGAAAACCAACAACTGCGGCAATTAAGATTTTAACAGGTTTCATGACCTCTAGTATTTGTCAATGCTCACTATTCTAATATTAAGTTTGTGCAGAACATTTAATGACACTGATTAAGAAAAAAAAACTTTATTTGTGACTGACCAACCCACGCGGGAAAACAGAGTAAAATAAAGCATTCGCCACCCTGAAGCACTTCACTCCGGCGTGAAGAGGCGTCTCGATGCTGATTAACAGAAAAACAGCCCTCTTTGTTGTTAAAATGAAATAATCCAGATCAAATTTATCTCCTTTAAATATAAATCTAGAGCACAAAGTGACAGCCAGTGTTAATATTTACCCCCTTTTTACGTCGACACACCCAAGTGTTTTTAGAAGTTGAGTAATCGGCTTAAATGGGATCACCGTTGTGTAATCAAGGCGTAACAACTGATTTGAGGTTCAATACACCTGAAACGATGTAAAATAGTAAAGCACCGAGCGCCATCAGCCTCAACAATTCAGCTTCGGTGTCGGCGGACGTGGGCGAGGACGCTATGAGACGCCGCAATCCGCGCACCCCCGATTTAAATACAAACTGCAGACCCGCGTCAGGGCGACGATCACGTCGCCGAACTTCATTTAAAAACTGACAGATGAGAACCTCCCGCAATAGTCGGTGAAGCGGGGGGCGAGAGCGGCGGGGTTTGACTCCCCCGTGGCGGGAAAACCCTCACAGGGGTGGGAGCCCGCGCGAGCAAACCGCTGCCGCCCTCCGCCGCTTGCAAACCGGCAGATGATGACAAATAGGGAGATAAGGCGAGATCAAATGACGGAACAAAATGAAACGCTACCTAAGCGACTGCGGAAGATGGATGCTGCCGGGAGGGTGTGTGTGTGTGTGCGTGGGGGGGATATAAACGAGTTAGCGCCCTGCAAACAGGCCGCGGGTGTGAGGCGAGAGACGCGGTTTTAATTGCGAGGGGGAGAAAAAGGCCGAGCGAGACGGAGACAGAGGAGGAGAGGAGCGCTCGGCCGAGGCACTGAGGGATGATTACAGAGTTGCGTGGAGCCGTGTGCGCGCGCGCGATCCTCATTAGAGCGATGATACTGTCTGGGAAGCGGAGCCGGCGCGATGGCGCCCGTGCCTCGTTCAAAACTAGTGCCTCCCACAGCCCGCCTACTTACCATTAAAGGAGTAGTGCCACATTTTAGGAAGTGCGCTCCCTCGGTTTGGAGGAGATGATCCGTAGCACTCTCAGGGAGCTTAGCTTAGCTTAGCTTAGCATAAAGACTGAAATGTAAATCAGATCGCTCCTGAATGACGCGCAAAGTCGTCTGACGGGTAACGCGCGCTTATAGCCGCGCCGTGTCATCGAGCAATCAGCCGGCCGGCACCGTGGCTCGAGGTTCGATGAGCGGCTGATCAAAAAAGGAAGCTAATCGGAAACTACCGGTCGACTCTTCTCTTGGCCAAACGAACGACCGCCCTGCGTTTCCAGCTTCCCGCTCGCGAAGATTTGCTGCTTTCCTTTTTTTAATGCGACACATTTAAAATGTGGGTTTTGAAAAGCCCCCCCCCCAAAGTCCTGTTTTTTGGCCGCCCGGTGTAGACGCGCTCGTAGCTCATTAAGGTAAAAGACTTTTTTTCTGCGTGTAAAGCAACGCAGCGTTTAGACTGGGGGGGGGGGCGGGGTGAAGTGGAGCACACCAGCCAGCCAGGCACGCAGACTAAATAAATCGTTCCTGACTCACACTATCTCTGTCTCGCTCCTTCCTCCTTCTCTCTTTTGTCTTGGTCGCCCCAGCTTATCTCTCCATCTCTTTGTCTCCCTGTCTGGTGAGTGCGTCTCTTTCCTCTCTCTCTCTCTCTCTCTCTCTCAAGGGGCCCTCTGCGCCGCCACCGTCATCTCGTCTCACAGACGGCGGCGGGGACACTCGAGGCGCTTCGCTCATGCTGCGCCACCGGCCGTGTTCCTGTGAGTCTCTTCGTCTGGGACTCAGATTTTTCGCAAACGCGCTCCATCCATCCATCCACCCGTCCATCCATCCCTCCGTCCATCCACCCATCAGGACCCACTCGGCCTACACCGGAGGCCCGAAAGAGAGAGACGGAGGAGGGGAGGAGAGAAGAGGGGGAGCCAGAGCTGTAAAGGGAGCGCGCGTGCTGACACGCTTATCTGTGCGATGACTTCAAAGTGTGTGTGTGTGTGTGTACAGCGAGAGACAGAGGGAGCGGGCGGGCGAGCGAGCGGGGGAGAGCGAGGTCATTATCTGCGAGAAATGGATTACTCTCAGATTAGATTGCTGAGCGCGGTGAAGGGCTGGAGCACGGTCGGCTCGGCAAGCCCCCCCACACACACACACACACACACACACACACACACACACTTCACGTTCACACTAAGCTCCTGTCGACTCCTCGACATTATCCGTCATACGGGAAAGTCGAAATGGAGACGTCAAAGAGGCCACAGCTCAACCGGGCGCGCACGCACAAACAGACAAACACAAACGTTGCGAAACCCACCAGCCAACCCTGCCTGCCGACACGCCACACCTGACCTTTGGCTCGCCAACACTTAGGTGATCGATATATTTATTGAGACCACGCTCATTTCCAGTCATCCGCCTTCTTTTGGATATCTTATCTTCTATGGTGGTAAACTGAATATCTTTGAATCTAGACAGTCGATGGTAAAAAAACAACAACAAGCCAAGTGAGAGACAGCTTGAATATTTCTACATACTCCTAACGCGAAATGCATTTTATAGCTGTTAATAAACTTAGGCAGGAATGTAGGCGGTGTACTTCTTCCCGCGCTAATCCTTTCAGTCAGACGCACACCGATTTTCTACCAGGAGCGAGCGTTAATATGTTTTGAGTCCCGCTCCGACCCTCGCTGGCCCTTTCATCTTCTTGATCCCGGCGCATAACGCGGCGATGGATGTGAAGTATCGCTGGCGGACATGAAATGCGCATCCGCGAGCCACCGTTTTGCCGCGCGTACCGCATCGCGCGGAAACGAGATCAGCTCTTGACGAACGCCATCAACCTTCCCGGAAGTGCGACGGCTTATGCTGCGCTTGTGGCGTAAAATTTCCTGCGGCCCGCTGGAATTCATCGTGCAGAGATTGTGCGCAAATGTGGTTGTACGGACGCGTAAATTTAGTCTCGCGTTGGAAATTTTAATCCCAGAAAAGGTCTGACTCCACAACCAGTGGTAGCGTATTTCTTACAAAACCTCAAATCCAAATGTCCTTTTTAAAAAAATGAAAAATCTTTTATTAGCTGGGGGGCAGCGATGTAATTTCCACTGTATCTTCTGCATAAATTCATTAGAAGAAGGTGCAACCCCAAAAACAACACAACATGATTAATGAGGGACTGCGCCACAGTTCCACTGCGTCTTTCTGGAAAGTGCACCACGGCGTATTTCCGCCTCCTCTCGTTTCAACGTGGATCCTTTCCTGCGCTTGCATGAAGGGTGCAAACGGAAAGCGGCCAAACGTTACGGCGCGAACGGGACCCCGCGCGCATATCAAACTGCAAGGTACAAAATAGTCGGTGGCGTCCGGTCGCCGGTGGGCTCATGCGTACGCTGCGTGTTTTACTCTGGCAAACATGTGACTCGGTTGCTCGGAGCAAACCGTCAACGCCCTCATCCCAAACGAGCTGGCGAGTGTCGGACCCCGTAAGCACACCCGACACCGGACCGCGCTGCACTCGAAGAGCGTCCTGGGCCTCCCGCGCGGTAGAAACCTCTCCAGGGTCCACGGTTGGAGAGGGTGGGGGAAAAAACAAAACAAAACGATCTCTCGTCTCCTGTCACCTCGCGGCCAAATCGAGGGCAATTAATCGAATGCCAGAGCAAGTCACAACAGAGAGCGACGTACTGAAACGACGGGATCCTCCAAGGCGAGGCCGCTGACGCCTCTGTGCAGCGCGACGGTTTAAATCCGCTTCAAAAAGGCTGTCAGCGGAACAATGAGGAGGAAGATGAGGTAACGCCAGACGCCGCTCGTGTCAGGTGTTTTGTACGGTTAAAGGCCTGGGAATATTTAAAGAACGGCTCGAGATTGCCGCAAGGACCAAAGACGAAGACGAGATGGGCGCAGGTGTCCCCCTTTGAGAGACAGACCCACGCGATTTCAGACCAAGTCAGTGAGCGCCACTGTCGTGCATTGCAATTTTTTCGGAAAATGCATCCACGCGAACACGCGCACGTGTGTGCGCCAGGTGAGGCAACTGCCAGCGTCTAGGGAAAAACTAGCCCGCGCAGAACACCCCATACCTTCACACTACTTACCCACGCCTCAACGCGCTCACCCGAACACGCGCTGAGTTAGTTTTCTCCTCGTCTGCTTGGTACCTCCTCCTCCACCACTTCCCCTGAAGCTCAATCTCGGACGTTTTTCCTAAATTGCGATCCAGCTACCGATGCGAGCGGGACGATTTAATCCCTTTTCAGTGATCAGACAGGTGACAGGAACACAAAGTGACCTCAATCTGCAGTTCATTAAACGTGACTTGAAATAACACGATGTAATATGACATCAACTGTTCATCTCCGCGGCCCAGACTTGCTTCACGCTGCACATTTTGAGCGCGTTTGGCAGCCACGGGGCTGGAGGACCCGACGCTCCGGCCACGGCTCCCGCAGGAGGGAATCGGGGACACGTTCTCTCCTGGCTGGCGCCGACGATGACGATGAGCGGAGCTGACACTCTGAGCAGCTATTTGGCTTGTCAGGTGCGTTTGGTTCCACGTCGGGACACAGCGAGTCGAACGCGTTTAGCTGACCAATCGGCGCAGAAAAGAAAAACGGAATACCCCCACGAGACGGATTTCTACAAATCTGCCCCAGTAGGAGGACCGTTACAAATAAGAGAGAAATTTGCTTATGTACTACAGAGCTGAGCTGTTACAATCAGCCAGTCAACACAAAATTAAACGACAGCAAATTTGCTGTTCAGTTTATCATAGCAGTAATTTATCAAACACAGTGGTCTGCTCAGCTGTGTAATGTGAGAGTTGGCTCTGTTTTTTTTTTTAAACATTTTAATTTGAAAATATTAGAATTTTTGAATATTGGTCAGACAAAACAAGACATATGAGGATATCACCTTGGGCTCTGGGAACATATGATGCACATTTTTTTTCAATCAATTAATTTTAAAAGTGTCATCTAAATAAAGAAAATAATTGTTTATTGGGACTATACATATGTTGATACATACATACATACAAACACACATGCGTACATACATGGAGTATGTGCACATATGTGTGTGTGTGTGTGTGTGTGTGTGTGTGTGTGTGTGTGTGTGTGTGTGGCTAGGTGTGTGTGTGGGGGGGGTAATGTTGCCTTGACTACTGGAGTGTAAAGGTATGGTGCCCAACAGCAGTTCTGGTTAATATGGATGTAGCATGGGCGCGCGAGCGCACTCACGCACACACAAACACAAACAAACACACGCACGCACGCGCGCGCGCACACAGAGCCTCTGCGACAGTAACGCTTGTAACCTATGAAAACACCTGAGTCGTGACGGGGTTACGAAACAGCAAAAAGCGTGTCGGTAAAAAAAAAAAAAAAACGATGCTAACGTTCGTTGAACATCAGACGCGGAAGGACGTACGTTCGGTCAGCGGTTCGCTTTGAAATACTCACGCTCTTCTTCCGCAGGTGCAGCCCGTGCTTGAGGAGCCCCGGCAGATCCCGGATTTTGTGTTTGAGCTGAGCCTGGTCTCGTGCGCTCCGGTTCCACCGCAAGCCAGCGAGCAAGCCGTCCTCGGTCGGCTCTGAGTCCTCCATGGTTCTTCTCCCCCCCCTTCTCTCTGTCTCTCTCGCTCTCTCTCTCCCCCGTCCGTCCGTCCCTCGAGCGTCCGCCTGCCTCCGCTCCCGGTGCCCTACTGTATCCTCACGAGGCGCACCGCCGCCCGCGCCCGTTCGCCATTTCCCCCCCGCCTCGCGCTCTCACACTCTGCGACCTGCATCTGCGGGCGTACCGCGCGCAGCGCTAACGACCTGCCGAGTGTGTGCTCCGCAGCACGCGACGCCGCTGCTCCACCCAAAGGCTCGCGCGACCTACTCCTCGGTACTATCAGGTTGATGTGTGTGTGTGTGTGTGTGTGTGTGTGTGTGTGTGTGTGTGTGTGTGTGTGTGTGTGTGTGTGTGTGTGTGTGTGTGTGTGTGTGTGTGTGTGTGTGTGTGTGTGTGTGTGTGTGCGCGCGCGTCACACACAGGTGCATAGTGACGTTGCATCGCTTCCACCTCTCGTTTTTTTTTGAACGCTCTGACAAAGGAGAGGCGCGAGGTACATTTTGAAACCGTCAAATGTCGCGTGATGTGTCGGTGTTTGAGACACGAGACGGTCGGGTCGCCGTTTGTTCGCGAAACAAGTTTCATATTCAGAACAATCCCGGGGGTGGTAGACTTTAGGTGGGGGGAGGGAGAAAGAGCAGTAGGCGCTCGGGAAGGCTACGTCACCACATTACCTGGCTCAAATTTCCATAGGTAAACAAAGCGCGCTCACGGGCGCTCGTTTTCACGCCCACACGTCCAGTCTCCGAGTTCGAAGCCCGGAGAGTCCGGTTCGCAACCCGAGGCAGACGGGAGGCGGGAGGCGGGTGAGCCGAAACACGAGACTTTTGCACAGCTGCGGGGGTTGTTGGAGATGAGACTCCGTGGTCCCCCACTCGTTTTACTCTTTTTTTTTTTTTTACGCTGATCGTCACAATTTTGAAAACCTCGCATATTCCCCAAAGTGTCGGTTTAAATTAGCCGTGGTGTGCATCTTCTCACGTAGGGTCCGACATGAAACTGGCCGGCCAATCTTACATAGTTTTGTCCACCAGGGAGCACTGACAATTTCAGTACAAACTTTTCTGCACATTACCGTGGTAAAAGTGGAATTGCTTTCAGTAGGGCGAGTACGTCTACCCAGGCCCAAAAAATGCGTATTTTGCATTGTTAAGGACAGGGATGAAATAAAATTCCTGCATCTTTCCATACCAAAATCCAATGCACTCATGCTTGGCCAAAGCCCCACCACTCCACCAAATTTCATGAAAACTCATTCTTTTTTTTCTTTTTTTTTGTCTAAACCTGGTGACAATCAATCCAAGGGACACGGGACACAGGTGAAAACATAACCTCCTTCCAACTTTGATAGGAATTAGAACCACAACTTGGGGAAACAAGTGAAAGTTCCTTTTTGCTGTGCAGCAGACGGAATATTTGCTGTGTCTCAAAAGCGTTAAGTCATGAGCAGCAGAGGCGTGACACAAGCAAGTTGGCTGTTACAATCAATGCTGTGTATTCAGTAAATTTTATTGTGTGTCTTCCCTGCACTGCACTGCACTGTATGAGTGTTTGCTTGCAACAGATTCATTCATAAACTCTAGGCTGTCAAAAACAAAATTCCACCATGTTTTGATGAGGAAATAAAAAAACTTCTCATCTCGAACTTGAAGCCAACAACGAAAGGAGAAGAATGCAGTCCTCTAATGAAAACCACGCTTCTTCATTCCGTGCCGTCTATGAGCGGCCAAGGAGTCGTGGGACAAGAAGAAATTCACTCTGTGCTTTGAAAAGGGCAAAATCCTATCTCGGAGGTTTGTGGATATGCATGACTGAAGAACTGAATATGATATGAAAGAGAATTTATTTGAATATAGTGGATCCAAGAGGATCTGAGCCCCCGGACACCCCGGAGGACATGAAGCTGAGCAGGGTTCAACTTGAGTGCAGTGGGTTCAGTTAAATCAGATGTCGAGCCTGCTTTTCTGATAGGACTCGTAATCTGGGATAATTGGCTCCTTTCAGGGACTCAGATTATACCGACGGCATTGCTGTCGGAGTTAAATGGACCAGCATATATACACACAAGTAACACACATACGGACAACAGACACAAAATCGAGACAACTTCTTTATTTTGATCGAAAGCTTGCTGCGACATTTCGTTCAGTCACACGTTAAAGCCAAGTTGGGTTCTTACTCCAGACTGGAACGAGCGAAAAGAACGGTGATTTACACAGACACGTAATTATGACTTATTTCTTCACACTCTCCATTGTTCTCCACGCTTGGGTTGTCATTGTCGCCTTGGCGGCAGTGGACGTGGCAAACACAAACAAGAAGTTTGAAGGTCTTCACACAGTACAGGTGAAGACGCATAGGCCCGGCGAAGACTCTCCACGGGCCCTTTAACTCTGCCTGCTATCACTTTGTTTCAAAGCCCCTGCTGTTTGTGATCTACGTAGCAAAAAAAAAAAAAAATCCCATCTGCGGCCTCATGGGTGCTATAATCGGCCAAAGTGCTGAAAAAGAGTGAGAAACGATTACTGAGAGCCTGGGGCCATCAGTCCTTTTTTCAGATAATCATTCGCATACCTGCCTTCTGACATTTGGTGGACAACGCTGAAGCTGTGAGACAACTAGGTGCATCTGTGATGGGAAGGTTACACGGATTCCCACTGAAGATATGGCACACGTTAAAAGAAAGAGAAGTACCTCCTGCGAAGCAGCGTCCTACGGACAAGACCGAGGGGGAGCCTGATAGTCAGCGTCTTTCCTCCACAGAAGTCCAGATGCTAACTGCCAAAGGACTTCAGTGAGCAGTTTGCACGCGGCGTACGACTCGTAACTTCAATGGCTCCACAGTACATATGAAAAAAAAAAAGGAGCAAGCTTTGTACTTAGGCTCGCAGCGCGAGCGGCCGCCTGAACGCTCGGCGTTTGCTGAATTGCTGAAGAGGCAAAAGAAGGGAAGGGGACTTAGGGGCTTTCATGTGCCGAGTCTGGAGGATGATGAAATATGCTGCTCCGCCGTCCCTGGGGAGCGCGGGGACCAGCCGCTGATATGTGCACATGCACACACACACACACACACACACACACTCACACATGTGCACACGCAGCAAAAATCAAACAATCCTGATAGTACGGCATTTGAATGAATGAGCCCCACATGGTAACGCATACGGGATGCAGCGTGGCCGGGTTACTCGACGGTGCGCAGGGGAAAGAATGGATTATAGGGGGAGGGGAAGCGGAGTGAAGGAGGAGATGGGGGAAAGAAAGCACAAGAAGAACGAGAGGGCCCAACCAGGGAGAGAGAGAGAGAGAGAGATAGTAAACCAATTACCATAGGACTGGGGAAAGCCTTTCATCCCCAGAAGTGTCACCACACACGCAAGTATACACACTTCTATCTTTCTCTTCTTTTTTTCCTCTTTTCTGCTCCGCTCCTGCATACAAATGAAGTATCCGCACACACTGGGCCAGACATCTCTCTTTATCGCTCGCTCGCACACATATTCAGAGCTCCCTTCAAACAAATGCACCCTTGATTAAATATTGAAGAGCGCCAGTGGCGAACCGGGCGGAGATACAGTTCCGCTCGCCTCGTACGGGCTCTCCTCATCCGCGGGAGGAGAAGGAGAAGTGCCGAAGGGGAAGGGAAGAGAGGCGAAGTGGCGGCGTGCAGCTCAGAGCCGTCGCCGCGCCCGAGTGCGGCCTCGGGGACCCGCTGGCGTGGCTGTAGACTCCGAGTCTTGCGCAGCCCGGCCTGAAAACAGTTTTCTCGATGAAACTAGTAAAACTTCTTAACGGACCTCAGGGCAATGATGACATTCCAGCGGAGGCAATTAAAAAGCCATTAGCTGATAAATATGTCACATAATGCGCGGCAATCCCTACACGTTCCACGCTGAAGTTAGACTCGTAGCTCGAGCTCCAACTCCAGTCCACGCACACACACACACACACACACACACTCGCATGTCCATAACGGGCCCTTGGGCAATTTCCGTTCAGCGTGAGGGTCATATATTATTGCTGCGGCGCGTGGGCAAAGCACTCAACTGTGCTTTCCATCCCGTTGCCCCAGGATGAAGGCGCTCTCCCCTCGTAGCTGCAGCGTGACTGGCACCTAGCGGCAGCACGGATGAACCGCAGACTTTAGGATTTAATCCTCCAGCTCCGACCAGGTGTGTGAAACTTTTCACCACAGAATACTTTTTGTTTTTTGTTTTTTTTTTTAATGAACGCACTTGTGATCTTCACTTGTGTCCTAATCTCCTGTGGTCACGGGATACGTCTAAATCTGTTCACGCTTCGCTTTCACACCGAGTGAGAGTGATAAATCCATCCTTTTCTTTTACTGTATTATATACAGTATAAAGTTTTAGAGGACTCAGGTTAAATTTACAGTGGATCACAAACCATAATTTTTGCATTGTCACCCCAACACACTAATTACCCATAGGTACTATCAAAATGAACGTGATGAAAAGATGAATTGATTTTCTTCAACAGGAATTAAATTCATATTTCACTTTGATTGATTTGATTGATCACCTGCGTAATCATTCACCCCATCAGTTGAACATCATACGTTTATTATATAATATCCACATCTAGCGAAGTCTAGTTGTGAGATCTTAATTACTTTAGTTTATGGACCGCTCATGTGATATCCAGCCATATTAATGGCATACCCTTACATTGTTATTGACGTACAGTATACTTGCTAAACAGACTGAAATCTGTCAACCAAGGGTTTTTTTTTCCTAGTATCTATACTGTAGTATCTGACCTCTTATTTCTCTGGTCGTATTAGACAGCTGCAGTTGCATCAGTAAGCAGGAGTGACATATGGTAATATTGGAATTTTGGGATTTTCTCACCAACATAGTGAAGTACCTCGATTTTGTCGGAGTTTTGTCAGGGTTACTGCATTGGCCAAAAACTGACATTCCCAGGTTTCTCAAGTAGATTTCTCGAAAGTCACAGAGCCACTACTTAAATATAGTTATATGCCTGTTGTTTTCAGTGATTATTTTACACAGGTTTTATGTGCTTTTTATGGCATCGTAGTATTGCTTGTTTTTTGTGTATTACATGATGACGCTTTGACATTTACCGTGCTCTACCGTGTAGCGTGGCTGTATACAGACTGAAAGGGACTGTCGCCCAGCTGACAAACCGGGGAGTGTTTTACTACGTCATACTCCATTCATTGGACAGATGATTTGTTTTCTACACGACTTCATGTTTCCCAAATATAACCATACGTCACTTAACCGCACAAACACAAAATAGTCATGGTATGCACTTTTACGGACATATTGTATATGTCACCCAAAATCAATAAATCACAGAGGATTCTATACACCTGACCAATGGAAAGAACATAAAAGGACCTAACACAGTAATATTAATTGCAGATAAATTTATTTTAAATGTGCCATGAGAAAACTAACACAGATTTTCTTTGAATCCCAGTTTCACTGAAAATGAAAGCCAGAAAGAGGACCTGACTAATTTAGACACTTTGACTTTTTCAGGGTGTAAGCAGGATTCGGGTTGTGCGGCATCTTGAGAAAGGCCGAGACGCAAGTAAACGAAATAAACAAGGGAAGCTACAGTATGTGATTGCGCCTTGTCAGTGCACATGCAGACGCACAAACCCTGGAAGTGAAAGTGGAGACATAAACCCAAATATGTGAATGCACTGTATATTCTGCAACCAACTGAATCCCTCCCTTTCTTGGTAATATGAAGTTCTGTGGAAGCGTGAGAGGAACAATAGAAAAAAGAGGCCTACCGCTTTGACCCACTCTCTACCACAGAATTTAGCAATCCCATCAAAACCTTTGGGTCAGACAGTGTGTGTGTGTGTGTGTGTTCTCTGTTGTAAAGGCGCTTGGTAGGGTTTACTGGCCTCCACATGTTGTCATCTCTGGGCTGTCAGGGCTTCCCTTGAACGTAAAATTACACGGTTTGTTCAAATCGATGTGGTGTATTATACAGGCAGGATAGTTCATACACTATAAAGAACTACTAGAAACTGGTGTCGCTACAGCTGTTTTAATGTTGTTTTTTTGGATATTATGTTATTATTATTATTATTCAACAAAATTTCTCTCAGTGCAGACATCAAGAATGACGTGGACAATATCAGGTGTTGGGTTGCAAAGAGATCAGAACAAACCACACGGATGTGAGAATTCTGTGTGGTAATATGAGTATGAGTTATATCTTTTCAGGCCCTCCTGTCTTATAGGAAGGCCCACAAGTGCTCAATATTCAACGTTAAGAAAGAATAAATGTTTTATTCTAAGGACATATCGACTTAATTTTCCATTGAAGAAAGATGGCTTATGATTGATGGATGTAGGCTTTTATGGTAATAAATGAATATACAAAATGAGCCTAAAACCCCAAAAAAGCAGAAATGAGAGTCAGAACTGCTCGCGCTAAGTCGAGGACACTTAAAATAAATCCTTGAGTGCACCTCATTGCATCAGGGTAGAGGACTGGAATAGATTTAAGAGGCCACAACTTTGCACATCAACATAAAAAAATGAAATAAATACTCCGTCTGGAAATGTGTCTTGAGGTTTTCAGGGGGGTGGATCGGGGGATGTCCTGAATCGGCGCCTCCAAATAAGCTAAAACAGTGAGTTATTCTTAAGTCTGAAAAAGTACCAAGACACTTCCCGATCAGAAGTCCCAGACACAAACAACCTGTAACACTGTTTTATTCATTTTTCGTTCTTTCTTTTAACCAATTTTGGAGTTCTCTGGTTTCATTCCGCCTCACTATTGCGGTTACAGACAGAGGGAAAGTTACAGAAACAAAAATAGCAGCAGGGGGAATTAAAAAGACTGACATATTTTGAATGTGAAGCATCTCCTGTGAAGGGAAGCAATAATGGCCGCATACTGTTTGCTACAGTGGTGAGTGGAATGGAAGCAAGGTAGCTGTGATCATGATCAGGTTTTAAAAAGAGCCGCCCTGCCCGCCGAGCTCGCACGCGGAAAAGTGTAGCGTCATGACTAATACTGCAACAGGAACATGACACAGAACGTCACTGTGAAGAAATAGCAAGAAAATCACTGATTGCAGGATACAAAACGTATGCACCAACACATTTACATCTGTAGGAATCTATATTTGACTTCTTCCGATAGATGACATAACAAGGGTTTGTACAGTAACCTCATGTACATGTAAATCCCTGCTTTCGCTGGTCATGTTGGAGGAACCCCTCACCAACGTGTGGCGGACCGGATCCTTGACACATAGGTTACTATTATTTGCTGGCCGGTTCCGGGGAGGTAGTATTGGGAAATTCCTCCATTCTGAAGGATATAAAATGACAGCTCCTCGCAAACTCAAGGCAACTTCCTCATCAGTGGGAACCCAACAAGTGCAGCGCAACATGCCCTCCACGCTCAGTGAGTGATCTGCGGCCGGCGGCGCGCGCTTAGCTTATTGGTCTTTCCATCCATTCATCCATTCATTCATTCATGCTCTTTCCTCTCCGCACAGATGCCCACTTGCTCTCCGCGGTGATGCTGGCGGCCTTGCTGCCGTGCGCCCCCGGGGCTCCGGTTGAAAACGACCCCATCGACAGCCTGGCAGGTGACTCCTCGGGTGAGGAGGTGACGCAGGCGGCGGTGCCCTCTGACCTGCTGAGCGCCTCCAAAATTTGGGGCCTGATCCTGAGCGCGACCGGACGCCACCAGAAAGAAGTAAGCTCCTCGTGTCCCGGGAGTTCCTGGGACAGTGGCGTATTTTGCTTTATCAACTTTTACAGAGCCACATTTAACGTTAGCGCAAACTGCACTCCTGACCTCCATCGTTTTGCTTTCAACCCACCCCTCCTCCTCCTCCATCAGTTTGAAGATGAATTCCAAAACGAAGTCAAGTATCACTTTCTGGATCACTACAAAATCTCCTCATTCCCTGCAAACTGCCCCAGCTCTAACTTCACTAAGGTAGGTGTCTCGCCACTTGGCTTCTGTTACCCTGATAACACAAGCTGGTTGACGGGGATCTTTCTCTCCTCTCTCCAGGAGGCGTGCCTGCAGAGGTTGGCGGAGGGCCTGCACACCTACATGGCTCTTTTTAAGTTTGTGGAGACGGAGTACCCGGGCAATTCAATCCTCTCAGAGGCCAGATACTACAGCGGGCAGCTGATCGGCCTCATCAAAGGAAAGGTGGGTCTGACAGGCTGTTTCTTTCTGGCTGAACACTGTAGGAAAGGAAAACAACCCAAACAAGCTCAAAGCTAATTCGTTAATGTATCGCGTGAGGCGTGAATTTGTCTGGCTCACATTTTCCTTCATGTCTCTAATAGCCAGTGGCGGAGGAAGTTTTAAGGTCAATTGCTTTGCTACCACACTGTTTAAAAAAATGAAAAACTAGAAAAAAAAACAATGATGAGAAAAAGCCAAAAGTGAAAAAACTTAAGTAATAACACAGCCACTAAATATACAGAAACTATAGACTCAAGATGCAGCGATGTGAATATGTTGTGCTACTATTATTGTTGTAGTCAGCAGAGGTTGTAGTCTACTAATTGTAAGTGTTACGATGAATACGTATGGTAGATTAACTACAGCAATGAATTGTGCATGAAAACTCCTCAGAAGATTTGAATGTAAAATACAAAGTGACTCCAGCCGGAGACAAATAATTGAAAAAAAATTAAATAAATGTAAAAGGAAACATTGGAGCTTTCCAAATGAAAATACATAGTGAAGTACAAGTACTTGAAATTTTGGGTGAAGTATAGCTTTGATTAAATGTGCTTTTTACATCATTAGCTGTAGCTCATTCCTTAAAGTCACTGCTTTGAATTTCTGAGTGCGGAACTTGCCGACGTCTGCCCTTGCATTATGCGTTATCTTCATCGTGACGCAACCCCGCCACGCCACTCATGCGTTTCCACTGCCCCGCAGATGAGGAACCCCGGACAGGTCACGGTGCCGACCGGCAGCCAGGAGGAGCAGCTGCTGAAGGGGCTCAACAACCCCAACATGTTCCACAGGAAGATGATGGCGCACGGCATCCTGCGTCAGCTCCACGACTTCCTGCGCGACGGCAAAGTGGCCATACGCAAAAGAGAGAAGGCCAGAGGCGGCGCGGCCAACAGGATCACCGCGTCGCTCTATCCTTTTTGACCAGACAGCGCAGAGATGAACGGAGCAGGGCTCGGCGATGAAGGAAAAACTCAGGGAAACGGCGGCTCTCTTCCTCCTCCTTCAATGACTTGTTTGTTTTTATTGGGGGGGTATAGCGGCTAACAATCTACTTTGGGTATACTGAATACTGTTGGCCCGAGATCTTGAATCACACACTTTTTCTATATTTCTTACTTATTATTGTGATCACTTATTTAAGATATTTATATTTGCATTATTTATTAATCATAGGAAAACCTGTGGGATACTTGCACTTGACAGATTGACTGTAATGCTGATTCATTTGTGGATTGTGAAGATTAACTCAAGCAGCTTTGTTTGGTTTTTAAATTAAAAAAAATGATTGCACCATCTATCTGGTGAACTAGCATTTGTACTTATTACTCATACTGTTTTTATGCAGCATTTCCTCGTCACATAATCCCAAAGATTGTGAGGAGCTTCCAAACTTAAACGCGAGGACCACGCACACACACACACACACACACAACAAGAGAGATTAACAAGAGACGAGAGAGTGTCGCTTTGATGACATTTTGTTGAGAATTTATTTCCAGGAACTTTTAAATTAAAAACAAAAAGTGGAAAAACATGGAACGAACAGTAGATCCGAAGTACATCCAAAAGTATGCCAGCGAGCACAAACTCTGGGACGGAGTTTTGCTTCCAGTTTGTTAATCCAAACGTCTTCCGTCCCCGTTGCCAATGACACCCTCCATACTTTCACTGCTCGCCGCACACAACGTGGCCACAGATATCATCCGTGTTGGACAGTGTTAGGAGAGGAAGAAATACTGTCCATTTGCCGGATTTCAAACACAAAGGTGGGTCACATGGTCTCGAAGTGGAGAGGGGACTGGCTCACGGAGGTGTTCTTCAGCCCCATAACAAACTAGAGGAGAGAGTGAAATAAATAAATATATAAATAAAGGTTGAAGGAGACTCCCGACGGTGACCAGCATGTCCTAGAAAGTTAGATCGGGAAAATCCTGATTTTATAACCGAGACGTGGTGTGACACACACACGCAAGTAAGTTAATAACAGGCGCTTTGCTGTGGCAATAATATTTTTTTTTTGTTGCTGAAGTGGTGCGAAAACTTGGCAAAATGACACGGCAAACGCGCTGAGTCAGCAACGCATCCCGAGGACGCAGTAGAAACTGCTCCCTGTTCAATATGCTTCGAAAGAGCCCCAGCCAATGGGGAAACTCTCGCTCTCCGCGTTCGACGAATTTTGTGACTCGATCGGAAACTGAGATCTAACCCTCAGTCAGTCGGAGATGTTGGGGATGTTCTCATTCTAAATGAAGAATGAGAAGAATCACAATTCGAATGAAACCAAAAACCTGAAATGAGACAATTTGGGAATCTTCCACAATCATAATATTGACAGCACAACATGCAAAACTTCTGATTTCACCCCGTTGCCGGAAAACGACTCAAACAGCAACTCCACGACGGAAGGAAACTGGTCGGCGTGGCGAATGAGCGAGGATTCACGGTGAGCGTCGCACCGTGTTGCTACAGCGATCAAACTCGATATTTCTGCCCTTACCTCAGGACTGTGGGCTCGGGCATTCCGGGATCTGCTCCGCGTTTGAATCCTGTAAACACAGCGCACAGAGGAGGATGTGAGGATGCTGGTTTTACATTTTAGACAAGTGCCCCACAAATGCAACGCAGCGAAAAACACAATGGAGTCCATCCGAAAGAACCGACGGGCATCCTGCTGCAGCAGGCATTTAGCATAGAAAATTGACATGAAACAGACTTACACAATATGACTTATTACAAAAAAACGTGTACATTTAAGTCGGTCAAATGTCTGTGCCCTTAAAATGACACATGAAGAATTTTCCTTTTCGCGGTTAGGCGTATCATTTCTCTTATTCCGGCGGAACAGGGTGATTCTGATGGGCATGACGGCCGCCACGTTGTGAGCAGCACATCTTACTCACCACCTCCGCCTCTCGCACGCACAGAAAAAAAAAGGAAAAAACGTTCATTTCCTCGACAGTTTGCCCAGCCTCGTTCAAAAGTTACGGGGTCAACTGTGATGCAACCGATTCTTAGGAATAAGACGTTTGAGGAAATGAGTTCAGATACCGCTTAGCCTGTCTTTATAGAGCCTCAAATAGAAAACAAAACAAAAAACATCAGCGTTTGCTTTACTGTAAGAGAGAGTGACAATGTTCAAATATGATGGAGAAGCTGAAACTTACAAATGTGAGGCAATATTTAATAATAATAATGATTAATAATCATAACTGACTGCTGCATTGATATATGAAGCATACGCAGAGTTTTTCAGATGCAAAATATCTAGCAAACGCCTTGCATGACAGAAATGTGTGTTGTTTTGTTTAAAAATAACTTTTTTTTAAAAACAGGGTGGGGAGAAAGTATGACGTCATCGCTGGTGTTTCCAACGTGCTTTAGTCAGAGAAGATTCACTCGCACTGGGCAACTCCGCCGGATGTGAGGTGTCCCTGGCCAAAGATTTAACTACTCCCCCCCCCCATCTCTACAACCAAACCACAACCTGCTATTTCAGTGCGCCCGCGTCGGCATGTCTCATACTTCTTTTTAAAAAAAATCAATTTCATCTAATCGCCAGTTCCATTGTAATGTTTCAACAACCCAGACAAGGAAATACAGTAGATACCTTTAATTTTTGCACCTGTTCAACATTATGCACTGTATTACGTCTCCCGGGGG
This sequence comes from Psettodes erumei, assembly GCA_016785225.1. Classification (NCBI taxonomy): domain Eukaryota; kingdom Metazoa; phylum Chordata; class Actinopteri; order Pleuronectiformes; family Psettodidae; genus Psettodes; species Psettodes erumei. Next base: position 2,385,581 of record JAFBJZ010000408.1, read on the forward strand.
GGCGATGGAAGTCTATACTTAGAAGTCATGATGCTGCAAAAACAATTATATTAATGTCAATGAGGCAAACCGGGCCCGATCGAGAATTATTAGCTGTATTGCTTAAAAGTTAAAGCCGCCTCCGCCCCGAACACTGTAATCTTGGCTTGTATGAGAAGGTTAGCGGGCTAAGCTAACCGGCTAACGTCAGCGAGGCACGTCTCCTCATCCCCGCCGGGGTTTTCGGATACTGACCGAGGTAGAGCACGGTTGGGATGAAGCCCCATCGGATGACAAACTGGCCGCACTGGAAAAGCTGCTGCAGCCGCTGTTTGGTCTCTTTGCTCATTTTAGCCATGCGTTTATCCGGACCAGCGAGGAGGACGACAAGGGCGAGAAGGAAGAGGAGGAAGTGACGTGATGGGAAAGCCGGCTGTTCGCCGCTCTTCCCCTCAGGGCGCCGCCTCGTGGACGGACGCGCGAGCGCGCGTTACGCTACAGGTTTACATGCATCTTCCGACTTTCTTTAAAAACATAGTCTACATACATTTAAAAAATGTTAGGTGCCTGAAATTAACATTTTGAGGTGTTTGCTCGGTTTCCTGGCAGAGCCAAAAAAAACCCCAAAACAAATTCGACATCCGAGCACACGAGTGAAATATAGAAACACTTTATTCCCAGAAGTTGTAGCAGTAAGTTATCTTCAGACAAATAAAAAGGCCAACATAAACCAACTTTAGTACAGTTTGATGTACAACAAGAGCTTACCCACACAAGATGATTGTTACTGTCACCAGGATATGGACACTCGACAGCTCTAGTACACAGACAACAGAATACACTTTTGCTTGAGGGTGGGGCAGCGTGAACGCTCGATTCCGGACACCGAATGTAGCAGACAGGTGGAGCTTAATACCTTTTTTTTCTTTTTCGGTAAGAGAGAACATCGCCACGTGTTTTCACGTAGTGATGTGGTGGGCAACGGCGAAGGAACACAGGAAACACATCACCAAAGAACTACAAACATCTGGAATGGTGGGTGGATCTGGAGAGAGGGAAGATGCCTCGTTGCCCCCCCGAACGCCTCCCCCACAGCACAACGAGGGGGAGCAGGTTCATGTACGGTTTTGGTCGAGCTAACAGTTATTTTCTATGTGTGCAGGTGGGCCGAGTGTTAAGTGCGTGCGGTTTAGACGTTTTTTGGATCGGTTCTGGGAATCCGTGCAGAGCAACAAAGCACCTCGCTCTCTCACAGGAGAAACGCCACAGTCGAGAGTCAAGCCTCTCTCGTTCGCGATAGGAAAATGCCAAAAGTTGAAAACGCAGCTCATTTACTCTTTCAAGTGCAAAAATTCTGTCCTTAACAGACCGTCACACACACACACACACACACACACACACACACACACACACACTCACGTCATACCCAAATTAAAAACAAAACAAAACCCCCCCAAAAAACATCCCCGTCATTTTTCCGAAGTTGGATTGGAATTTTTTGCCATCAACTATACAGCAGTTCAGGAAGGTGCTAGAGGAGCGAGAGGAGCGAGAGGGAAGGGCACGGATATTGCTTCTTCGTCTCAACGACAATACTGTGCAAACGTGAACCGATTTGTTGCCACGCTGTTTTATTTTTTTAATCATTTAGTGGTTGTTTCCCACGCTTTAAGGGAAGAACGTCTTTGAGAAGCGTAGCTGTAAATTGGTGACAAAGAAAAAGACAAAAAGAGGAAATAGTGTGACCCCAGGGAGTTTGATGGAAAACACTGAATAGGAGAAATTTGTATTGCTATGAGAAGGGATCTATTCTTTTTTTGTTTAAAAAAAGGAGTAGAAATGCTCGCTTCAGCTAAGAGAGTCATACCTTGTTCATCGTATCAATTAGCAGCCTTTATTCTAAAAACAACTGTACATACGCGCAGCACACACACACACACACACACTCTCAACATCTTTCCCTCTGTCAAACCTGGGCAACGTATGGAAAAGCCATGCAGGGCAACAAATGCCGATTAAAATATTCTCCGAAGACTTTTCCACACGGTTTTAAGTAATGAGCGCAACATCCTCTGCGAGGGGGAAGTGCAGTTCCGTCCTGGCGCGACGTCACGGCAGCAGTGCGCCACCAAAAACAAAAAAACAAACGCTCGGGGGCCCAGGGGAATTGATTCTGCCGGAGGGGGGGAGGAGCAAAGGGAGCGGACGCCTGATCGGAACAGGACAGCAGGCCGGTTTACACCACGCACAACTAAAAACAGAGTGATGGGGGCGGGGCAGGAGTTTTTTGTTCATGTCTCCGCGGTTCTTCTTTTGCAGTTGGCATGGCTTGGAGTTTCCAGGTCACAAGTACAGGGTCACAGGACCAGAGGGTCCGGGTGGTCAGAGTCACGGAGGGTTCAGAGGTCAGAACCAAGGTGCACGCTGATGCTGGGAGAGCGCTGCGTGTGGTTTGGCGCGGGACTCAGGTACGCCAGCCCTTCCTCCTGCAGGCTGCACGAGTAGCGGGCGGCCTCGGAGGCGCTGTGGTTGCTGGAGGGAGGGGCGTTGCCGCTGGCCACCTGCTCGAAGGAGCGGGAGAAGACGGCGCTGGCGGTGCGCGTCAGGCTGGTGAGAGCCCCCCCCTTGGGCACCGACTGGCTGGAGGTGAGCGTCAGTCGCTTGACGGACAGCTCGACGCTCTCGCTGGCAGCCCGGCCGGTCGTCAGCGGGCCCGCCTCCTTGTCCTTGTCCTTGCTGGCGCGCCCGCCGAGCCGACACTTCTTCATGGCCTTGGCCCCCAAGTTCAACGTGGTGACGCTGTTGCTGATAGTGATGGTGGGCGTGGTCACGTCAGCCCCCACCCCACATGGCCAAACCCCTTCATCCACCTCCGAAATATCCATCAGCTCATCCGGGGAACCCAGATCCACTGCATCTGTGGGACGGACAGACAGACGGAAAGGAAACGATGAAATGCAAAAAAAAAGGGGCCCAGAGAGCAAACACACAAACATCTCATCTGTCATCTGGCCCGCCTGATCAAATCAGATTATTATCAAATTAAAAAGAATGTAGTCTGTATTACAGGTTTGGCAGCTGGATGACAGAGGAGCTATGTTACTGTCCAGCAGGTGGCGCCTTGGCACTGTGACCTCAGCAAACAGCCACTTGTTTCTCTCGCCTCACACAGGACGACGTTAAGTTGCAGCGCGGCAGGCGTGTTAAGAATCACCAGCGGAGCCGCTGAGACAACAGTTTGCGATTTGCTGGCAAAGGGTGTGCGCGTTTTTTTTGTCCCGAAGGCAGGAGAGGACAGCGTCTAAGAGCGTAAGCCTAGGAGAGACCACAAAAGGGGGAGTGAAGGAAGGTGAACGAGAAAAAAAAAAAAGAAAGGCACAAAGAGGCGCACCCCAGATTTCTCTCTCACTAAAAAGGACACACACTCCTTTCCCGCCTCCTCCGAGGCGCGCACCACACAGACTTGGCGCCGGGGCACGCTTCTGTGTTCGAGCTATCGCTGGCCACAGAACGGCGGTAAACAGACCGATAGGCAGGTCCTCTCGTCGGCTTTTCGCCGTCAGATTTGGTCCATTCAAAACTGGTCGGGGTTTGTGTGTGTGTGTGGTGGTGGTGTGGGGGGGGCACCTGATTGGAGTCCAGATTGAAGACCGTGATGAGCTTTTGCTTCAAAAAAAAAAAATCGAGACCTGCATATCTTTCCTCAGCTCTTGGCTACCGGTCAGAAGGAGGCGATCTGCCTCCAGGCGCAACCCAGGGGCGATGTGTCGAGGCGTAGCGACATGTGCTGTGAGAGACCCAGAGGGTTTTACTGATCCCACCGGGAAAGACCCAGCCGTCGGATCTCGAAATGTTGTGAGGGTACAGTCGACTGGTAACGCTAAACAGAGATATCTGGGCTTTGGAACTCAATGTCGTCGGGCCTTTCAGTGACCGCAGGCTGTTATATTTGCAGAACATTGCTCATAAAACATACACAAACACATGTTCCTTGTTTGACCGATGTTCTGCTTCTGAAGAGGAGTCACTCAATTTTTCGCATCGGCATAAAAACACCATCAGATCAGTTTCAGCCAAGCGCATTTCATTATTACGCATTCATATCGGGTTATTGATCGGTTATTCAGTTAGAGCTTAAATAATTCATTTGGTTTTTGCAGAATCTCCCCGGGAGATCTTCATGAGGAAAGCTTTAGCCACACAGGAGAGAGTGAGTGAGCGAGTGAGTGACGTCGGATAAGACAGATGAGAGGAACAGTGCGGTGAGGTGAAGAGAGGACGGTGGAGCCCAGTGCAAAAAAAAAAAAAAAAAAAAAGGCGAAAGGGGGAAGTCATCATGCAGCTTTTTCGGACCACGCCCCCACACACGGTTACCTAGGTTACCCCGGGAGCGGGGCAGGGGGGAGGAGGGGCTGGACCTTAGTACTGGCTCCTCCCTGTGGAGGCCGACCCAGAACCCTCATTCTCCACCATGCGCCTCACAGACTTCTGCCTCCTGACCTCCTGACCCCGCGTGCCGGAGTCGTGACCTCGGGGGTCCGGGCTGACCTCAGAGGCGGTGCCCAGCGCGTCGCCGTCGGGCTGGTTGCGACCGTCGGGGCGCGGCCTTAGGGAGTCTCCGTTGGGCATTCGCTCGCCGCTCACGCCTGTCACACTGATCTCGGGGATGGCCACGCCCCCCAGTGCAGACTCACTGTCTACACTCACCTCCTGGGACTCTGGTGGCGGGGGAGCACGGTGAGGCAATGGGACGATAGGTGGACACACACACACACACACACACACACACACACACGCACACAAATGGAAGGACAAATACACATCATGCACACACCCACAGGAAGAAAAAACAACAAAAAGACGGCCGTGCGCACATGCACACGCGGCCACATTAACACAAGACACAAACACACACAAACACAGAGGTCATCAATGTAATGGCAGAAAAAATAAAGACAAAAATCATAGTGATCAGAACATAACACATGGTCAAAATACATGCTATGTGGAGATGAAACATGAACACACTTATTTGAAGGGAATCACATTTCAAACCAGGTGGCCGCCCGCCCCTACACATCAGTTATTACTAAATATTATTTTCCTCGCATTGTCTGCTCAACCACCCCCCCAAAAAAACTCCAAACACCAATGAGCAGGAGCCGCAAGAACAGCAGCCGGGCTCGTGATGAAACCCGCTGATTAAGCTAGCTACAGGCTGTAATTTACCTGCCTTATCAGCGCTCTGCGAGAGAAAGAGCTCTTAATTCTTAGTTCCGAAAGCTACCGGCGGTCTTTTTCGTTTGCTCTGTGGTTCTCTAAATGTCATGCGTCTTCTTCTTCTTTCCCTGGCACAGAGCGCTAACTACGCGCAGGGTGCAGCTCCCCTGCGGGACACGAGCCAGTACGCTACCTGCTCTCTGGTTTCCTGTCTTCTCCTATCTGTCTGCATCCTTCCGTTTATCCCCTCGCTCCCGAGCGGCGTACGCTCGCCGGCCTCTGTGCTGCCGCCGGGAGAGGCCCATCCTGACGGATAAGACGGCAAACGGGGGTTTGAAAACGAGGGGATTCTGAGGAGGCGGGCAGCGCCGGTCGGCGAGCCAGTGGGAAGGGCGAGCTACGGGCTTGGGAGCGGAAAGATGATGACAGCACTTTTTTTTTTTTTTAAATACACGGTGACCGTAGGACGGCGAGATGATTTGGTGAAATGAAGCGCTCCAAAATCTCCCGCTCTCTCCTTTGCTGTGGATTTGTCCTCATGTCAAGCATCTCTTATTTTTCAGCTACCCCGTAAGAACGCGATTACGAATCGTTTTCCGAAAACCGCGAGAGCTCGGCCCAGCGAGCCGGGCACTGACGGGTTTGCTCCTTTTTTTTCCACCCCCCTCCCATACTCGTCTCACCGTGTCTCTTCCAGCGGTGTCCCCTGATGGAGAGGGACGTGACGGCGTTTCGGGAGATCCTGGAGGAGGTGGGCGTGATCTCCACCTGGATGCTTCGCGCGCCCTCCTTGTTGTTGCTTTTCAGCGCCGCGCCGTGCAGCGACGACTTGATGGCATTGCCCACCTGAGAGCGGGGAGAAGCGCAAATACCGTTAATTACTCCAATTTAGAAATATATATATTATTATTATTATCCACATTCTTTTTTTATTTTTTAGCCACTGGCTGCTGCGTATGAAATATGCATAAAATAAAAATACTCGATTTCATTTTGACAAAACCTTTACTTACAAAAAAGTCTCAGTTTCGACTGCTGGGCACTCGCATCAGCAAAAAAAAAAATTGCAGTACTGTGAAGCAAGTACAAGCAAAAAACATAGGACAGATGCAGGCAGATCTCAGATAAAGGTCAGTGTCTTAAGCACTGGCCCAGCACATAATTCCTTTAAACCCAGCATCTCTTTCCTCTTAAATCAGACAGAGTTCAAATCATGTGACTGAACCAATAACATCTGATCAATAATCCCATTTCCATCGGGATTATGCAGAGGGATAAAACTACCTATAGCTATGGCCCGGACCTCCAACCTCTGCGAAGTAGCACTCGCTCTGTTGATCATGTGACAGCTGCGCAGGTGACACGAGGTGAGACAGCATCATGTTCCCCGCACAACACGCCTCGTGTCCGCGTGGCTGCAAACGCACCGGTCTCCTGAGGGAGACGCCAGCAAGTTATGCTAAGCTAACAGCCACCTGGTGTGACACAGACACACCCTTCCTCATCAGGGTGTGTCTGTGCATGTGTGTGTGTGTGTGTGTGTGTTCGTGGCATTTATCCACGAGGCCGTTTCTTTATTTCACGATATGCTGCTTGCACCACAAGCCGCGTTCTTGACCGCGTGAATCCAAAGCTTGCGCTTTCTCGATTGTTGTGGAAGAGTCCACCTTGACTTGTGTAGTAATGCTAAGAGCTTAGGTTCTATCCCCTACTCCCTAGGCCTCAAGGATTACAGCTTAACAGAGCCGAGCGGAGAGCATGTAAATAATCTAGTGGGATTACACTCTTACTTGCAGTCGCTGATAAACACAATACAACGTAGTGTGCTGTGCATGAATTAAAACCGCAGGCCTGCATGCGTGTCTGAATCACATGCTCACACACACACGCACGAACAGTCGAGGGAGACGCCATGGTATCAGAAATAATTTTATTGCACCCACCAGTAGAGCTTCGGGGAACAACTCCAGCTGGGCTCGGTACAGAACGTCATCCAGCGCTTTGGATCCCAGTTCCACTTCCCCATTACACCTACGCAGGCACAAACACAAACACGCAATAATCGCTCGATTGCTTGGCTGGGAACGCGGACACCTCTCGGACGTTTTTGAGACGCAAAACGAACGGCGTGCGGGCGCAGTGACCATCGCGGTCCGACCCCTTTCCGCCGCGTCGCGTGCGGGTACTCACACGGCGTAGTGTATGCCCGTGATGAGCTGAACCAGGAACTCCGACGTGACCGTCATCCGCGTGCTTATGCCTTTGTAGCGCCGCATCTGCTGCCGCGGGTAGCCGCATATACACACCCTGCAGGATAAATGGACAAAAGCTTGAATCAAGTGAAAAGGGAAGCTCGGCTGCAACTCCTTCGAGGCCATTTGCTTCCCTGCGGTGAGAGGACTAAAAAAAAAAAAAAAAACAACACATTACTGGGCAAATAATGGCTGACTGGAAACATGCACACACAAGTTTCAACAAAGAGGAATGAGATAAGGCTGAGGTAGCTGCCGTGGAGTTGAAGCTAGGGGGCGGCTAACGGCAGAAACGGCAGAGGAGAAATCAAAGCTGATGACTCCTCCTCAGCGCCGTGCTCATCGGAGCGATGCTCGGCCGCAGTTGGCAGATTACCAAAACCACTGAGCCGGGATGTGCGGACGTCGCAGCTCTTTGCAGAATAGCGATATCTTGGCTCTCTCTGGCAGCAAAGTCTATAAGAGGATCAGATAAGCATGTGCTTGCAAAACTGCGCGCGTGTGCGCGCTTGCTTGCGTGAAAGTCGTGTCCTTAAAAACATCAGCCGTCGAGAAAGGGACGCAGGGGTCATGCGCACGCACGGTCCTCGAGGCGCACGACAGAGTGACCCGCGGGCCGCTACAGTATATTAAGATATGCTGTGTGTGTGTTTTACCTGGAGCTGAACTGGCAGAGGGACTGGAGGGAGGTGGAGGTCATGTAGCTGAGAGCGGCGTTGTAGCACAGCAGCAGGAAGGTCAGCACCTCGAATCTCAAAAAGACACACAAACGCACTTCAGACAGCGCGCCTCTCCTCCGGCAACAGGTCGCACAAAACCGAGACTCGAACGCAACGCGGCTAAACCTGACGCTCCTGTCGACAGGAGGCCACACTTGTCTGAGTTCTCTCCCTCTCTCTCTAACACTTTCCACTAATTTCCTCAAATTTTCCATCTTCCAAAGAAATCAGATTTCCAGCCTGCTACCTAATTAGGAAAAAAAAAATCTCCTGGCTGCTTACTCACTTGTCACCGCCTGCCCCGGAGACTTAAAGAAACAAAGTGCGCCCATTGAGCCTCTTACCGGTTCTGCGCCGTGAAGTTCTCCCTCTGCAGGTGTGGCCCGCTGTACACCACCCTGCTCAGCCCGTGATTGGCGAGAGCCCCCTCCGTGAGGGCCATGGAGCCGATGGCTGAGGGCTGGAAGCGGGAGGACGAAGGTTTGTTTTTTTTTTTTGCATTTAAAATTTCTGCAAAGGCGAACAGAATGATCTGCGTGCAGTCGTGTGTGCGTGTGCGTGCGTTCCTCACCTCGTGGTACACCGAGGGTTTGGAGAGGGAGGGGACGGTAAAAGATAAGACTTTGCTTTGTCCATCCTTGTCAACTATTTCCTGCGAAAGAGAACGACAGGAAGACAAAGAAAAAGGCTCCAGCGGGTCAGAAAAACAGAAGCTTTTTTTTTTTTTTTCCGAGCGCGCTCATCTGTTGCGCGTGCGTGGGTCTGGGGGTCTGCTTATTTGCGCGCACGTCGTGCGAAAAGCTCGAACCCCGGGGGTTCCGGTGTCCCCCCCCCCGTGTGCATGTTAATGTCAAACAGATTAATGGGAGCCCGCCAGCGCGTTGAGCGACAGCTGACCTATTCCGCTCTTCGGAGAGGAAGTGAGGGGGGGGGACGGCGCGCTTGGCTGATAGAACACGCGGCGCCGAAATGGATGGAAATAGGACACGACGCTCTTTAATAACTGCGAGCGCTGGCATTTCTCTGGGGGGGGGAAGCTTGAGGGCGTTTGCGAGAAACACCCCGTCCACGCTGTTTGTTTGTGAAATCGTTGCGTTTCAGTTCCCCTATTTCTAGCCCATGCTTCCTGTCACTTTTGCGTTTAGCTGTCTGATATGGCAGAAGGGGCAGGAAGTATTTGTTGGAACCGCGAGACACAGATCCCAGAAACAGCTGAGCGGTCGATCGCATCCACTTTCTCAAGAATCGAGGAGCATTTCCCGACTGTTTTCCTTACATTGCCCTTATCACATCACAGATCTTCTATTATTAATAACAGGAACTGCTCTCCTCTAATAATAATAACCAAAAAAGGATCAGCTGGGACATAAGAACATGGTACTGAAAATTTAACACACACACACACACACACACACCATGACCTTCATCCACTCCCCTACCAGGTTGTAAATGCCCAGCAGCAGGGCCTCGATGCAGCCGGAGGTGCGGGGGTCTCTGGCTGCGCTGACGGACAGGAGGCTCCACAGGAGCTCCGGCAGGAACTGGAGCGCGAAGCGCCGCAGCTGCGGCTCGCCGCTCCGGTAAAACTCGAACAACTGGTGGCACACCGGCTCCAGCAGCTGGGCAGGGCAGCACAAACACACATGATCACACGCGCCCTCAGCTTACACAAACCGACGGGCGACAAGGAGGCAGAACTGTCGCAAATTTTATATTTGGATGTTACGGTTCCTCGGTAATGTTGGCTGTGCGTGTACATACATCGCTGTAGTTCTCTCGGATGACCTTGTAGAGCGCAGGGACCAGGGCGCCTTTGTCTTTTAGCGAGGCGGCGTAGGTAGACACCGCGCTGTCAGGGAGGGTCTGAAACACACACACACACACACACACACAAAGTTGAAGTTCCAGACACGCTCCTGAGATCGTTATCCGCACGCACAACGAAGCAGTACCTTAAATTCTGACAGCCATTCCTCCACCACTCCTTGGTCCATAGCCAACATGTTCCCTCATCTGCAGTGGAGTCACCTCTACCTGGGGGGTGGGGGGGGGGGAGAAACTGTGTAAACACACCAGCAATATACTGCAATTTCTCTCTCTGACACACACGTGCACACACAAGGAGTATTCACAACTTGTACTCCGTCAAAGTGGAAAACAATGCCATGGCAACGGGAAAAAGCGAATCAACGCGTAGGCATCCACCCCACGAGTTTTTCCTGCCCCCACCCCTCCTTCCACGTCCAGGCACGCACATCTGCGGCGAGCGCCTAACCAACCCTGGCAAATCCACGAAAATCCCCCACACGGAGACTCCCCGACGAAACACAAAAAACGATGACAACCTGCGGCACAGCAGAACGTCGGCGCTTGTTGAACGGGCTGTGCAGTTTTGCGAGGGGAGGCTCTTCCCCGCGTCGCCTTAGATTTACCCGTGATCGGCGCAAGGGCTCCGCTACCTCCATCCCCGTTCGACTCGCGTCTGCTTCCTGTCTTTCCTCTTCCAGGCACTCGTCTCGACCGCACGTGGATTCCCTTCCCCCGAACCTCAAAATGTCACCCTGTCTTCTCTTTCTTGCTCTCTGGAAATATTTTTTTCCCCCTTTTCTCCAATAATCAAAGTAGAGGCAGAGTCAGTTTCACTTCTTGTTATGACCGCAGGATTTGATATTCAGAATTTTTTTTTCTTTTTTAGCCGAGCCCGCGTGGATGTGCGCCAAACCGCAGGGGAAAGATTCTTATTTTTTGCGGTCGCACACCTGCTGCATGGTGTTAAGGTTCTGCTTTCCTCCCGTTTCATATCCGCGGGAACTTCGACCGCGAGGCATAACAAGTACACAGTCAAGGACATCTGTCAATAGTCAATTACAAATTTATTTTTAATTTAAAAAAAACAAAACAACAACAAACCCTCGACAGATTCATTGACGATCATCTCATCCGCGCTTCCGAAAAAAACAAAACTGCTAGTACCAGGTTAAACTGTCGAATGCAGAGGCAAAGTCCATGTTTGGTTGTGTCTGGTGACCGAGCTGAGGTGCGGGAGCAGTCCTTCTATGCCCGTGTGTGTGCGTTCAGATTTCACACACACACACACACACACACACACACACACACACACACACACATTCTCAAAAAGTATGAAATCTGCAGCTCATGAACGGGTCGGCCGTGAAAAGAGAAATCTCTCAAGCGACGTTGGGGAAGTGAGGTCAAAGAAACGCACTCAAACATGAGACTCATATGATAAACACAAATCTCTTTGTGTATACGTAATGTGTGTGTTTGTGTCACACAAAACTTAAAATTAAAAAAAAACAAAACACGTTTCTGGTTGAGTTTGTCATCCCTCTTCTCCCCTGCGTCCTAATCTGTCTTTCACACATCCAAATGCTTTATTCCGCATGATTCTGGCTCCACAGCAGCCAGGTGTCTATTTATGGACTGTACCAATGACAGGAACGACAGTGTGTGTGGGGGGGTGGGACCGGGTGACTCATGAAATGGGGAAGGATTATAAAGGATAGCCTCCATTTAGAGAAATTAGTCCTTTGTGGCACTGGGTTGTTTTTTGTTCATGTCGGGGAAGATGACGAGGGGGGCGGCGGGCTCGCTGAATTAAAACAAAAAAACAACAGCAGCAAAACAAAACATCGAGCCTGCGATCGGAGCGTGGGCGAGTCCGTCTCGTAAGGGGACGGCTTCCCCTCCCACGCAGTCAATTTTAACCCATCGACTCTGTCCGCCCCCGGCGTCTGGGGGCGCGTCATCTGCGTCCGGAAAAAGACACCCGGAGACCGCAGCGGCCGCCCACCCGCGCGATATTTCCGTCTCCCACCACGGCAGTGCGCAGGAAAGACACTGCGGCGGCGGCGGACGCCCGGGAACCGAGTTCACGGAAATCTGTACTCCGCCGTGCATCTCTGAAACGAGCTTAGGTGCGTCCGTGTATGCAACAGTACAAAAGTGGTCGATAAGACAATCTTTTTCGTACCGTCACTGAGCATCACTCGTTGTTAGGGCCCGCCATCGCTCATGGGCCTGCGAGAGCGGCGGGTGCCCCGTTCGGCGTGTCTCGTGCGCGAGCCGTCCCACGAATCTGCAGGCGGTGGGACGGCGGCGCGGATGCAAACGGCGCACTGTAGGTTTCGGTGCGTTTGAAGCTACAACCACACGTGTTTTTGCATCGAAACGATTAAAGGGGAAGGAAACGCGTTAACCACGTTTGCCAGACCTCAAAAGATACGCGCAATGCATCTTGGCGAGTGAGGACACGAAGCGGAAGTTTCAGTTTTCAGAGTTTTGTCAGACAAACAGGTGAAAAAACAACCGGAAAAATCCCTAATCGGGGCTGCTCGCCCGCAAAAACGGAGATGGATCAATCTGCATTCAAACCCCCATGAGGAAGCGGTACGAAACGGCAAACGTTTGCCCTGCTTCGAAGAGTTCTGGGCCCTGCCGACACGCAGCGAGGTTTAAGCAACCGCCGGAGAAAAAAACAAAACAAAAACTGGAGTCTAATTGCCCCGGGAGGACGGTATAGAGCGCAATTATCTCATTAGGCAGATGTCTGCCTTCCGTCTTAGTCTGGATAACCTGTTAGCCATCTCCGTGTAATTATGGGTTCGCAGATCACGGCGGAAATCAATGAAGAAACCAGCAAGAACGCACACGCACAAAGTGGCTGAGCAGGCTTGACGGGCGCTAGTGACAAACCGGTGACGCGAGACAGGGAGAGGCAGGCGGCACGGGAGGGAGAGCAGAGATGAGATGAACGGAGGTTGAGATAAATGGATGTTTGGAGCGATGAGGGGCGAAAGGAACATACGGCGACCCAGCGGGTAGCTCCAGAAGAGCGACACTGTGGGGCGGGTTGATGCGGCGCTCGGGCACGCAGCCCGATTGCATAATTTTGCCCACTGACCCCGCCGTCTTTTTTTTTAATAGATCGACAATCCACTGGGTTCGCGTCCCTGCATGGACGGGGAAAGGTAAGGGGAAGATCTGCCACTAAAGATCCAAACGGGCGCTCCAACACCGGCGTCGCCACGACTTTATTATCCGGCGGGAAGGTGTCCACGGCGTGGAGTTCTCTGCTCTGCTGCAGGGTCGCCAAATGAGCTCCTTGCTTTTCGACCCGCGCTGCCCCTGGCAACCCGGAGGGCTCGGAAAATCGCGCAAGATGAGGGAAGATCATGAAATCATGCGCATGCTCACTCTCTCTCTCTCTCTCTCTCTCTCTCAACAAGCTCAATGAATGGGTCGAACCAATGCGTCGCGAGCTCTTCGCCACTCCAGAGCTCTGACGGGACCAGCCGCTTGACGAGGAGTGACGGAAGATGTGTCGCACATTGCACAAGTGTGTGTTCATTCAGTGTGCGACTTCACAAAACCTGTTCCTGTGAGCTAGTTAAAGTTGCCAGCTTGTTCCCTCCTACTCTTAACCCCACGCGCACACACACACACAGACACACACAGGGCCGACGGTACCAAACGAACTTAACGTCCACTCCTCCTTCTGAAGTCTTCCTCAAAGTCGCACAGGTTCCCCCTCTGTGTTTACATTCCCTGTCCTCCCGGTAAGCTCGCTCGCCTGTCCCGACAGAGTTACCGAGGAAACGCCCGAGGCGAACGCACGAAACGCCTCCGCCCCCGGTGCCTTCGCGTGGACCATAACGGAAAAAAAGCGGCACCGAGAGAGCGAAGTGAGAGCGACGTACCTGTCTGGGAAAGCCGGCGTTGAGTGAGAATGAATTACGTTGGGGGGGGGGGGACACCCACATGCATACAAATCCCTCCCCGCCTATTACCTCATTTCCTATTACACACACAATTTTTTACAATCTTTTTTTTCCCCAGGAAGTGAGTGGGCCAATAACAATGAAGGCTCGAACGGAGGGAAGAAAGAAGGGGGGGCAAGGTGGGCGGTTCCAAGAGCGACGGAGAGCTGCCCCAGCTGCTTTTTCCTGCGGCGCAGGGTGAAAGCCGTGCAAACTCCTGGTTAGGCTGATTACTAAGCCCTTCAGGAATGAAAGCCGCGCGGGGATGAGGAGTTGGGGAAATAGGTCAACTGAGCTGAAACGGGCCCGAACCAGCCGGCGTAGGCTCGACTCGCGTTCGACCGCTCCGACTTCTGTACGGACGCGCCCCCCAAAAAATACACCTGCTAATCACCGTTACACCGTGCTAACCCACGTCAGGGCCGGGGAACTGGAGAAAGCGTGCCTCCACCCCGAACCTCCGAACTGGGCTCGTCGTCGTCAACAAGCTCAACTGGTGGCGACAAGCTTGTTTCAACTGGTAAGGAAAAAAAAAAAAGCAGTTGAGGAACTATTTTGAGGAGCTGTGGCGTGTCCAAGTAAAAGGTGGAGGCGGGGGGTTATGTAACTTGGTCGCCAGGGGGCCGAGGCTCTGACGCGTCCAGCGGTCACAACTTGATCTGACCTTTGGCTCCCCGCCACGGGCCGTTCCCATGGCGCGTCCGGCCCCTTTGGACAGGCGCTTCGCGCTCAACATTTCTCTTCCGTTTGCGACTCTTTCACGCCGCCCGTTGCCGTCTTTTTTATTTTGGACCAGCTTAGCCTGTGGTTAACCCCCCCCCGTTGCTTCATCGCCTCCCACCTCTCTCTATCCTCGGGTCTTCTTCTGCAGCAGGTTGCTAAGAGCTTTGAGGTAAAAGGTTCTTCTGCTTCTGTTCTCTCCCTCGTTTGCGCGCACACACAAACACATATATGCGGCAGAGTCCGGTTTGTGGGGTTTTTTTTCTTTCCCTCTTACCTCTATCCTCTTACCGCGGCCTACGCTCTCTTCACTGCCGCCGCTAAGCTCGCGATGCGTCTTCGTCCCCGCTCTCGCCGTCTCCAAATCCCCCGTTCTTCCTGCAACGCGCGAGCCTGAGGACACCGATGATTAACATCGCTGCTTTTTCAATCATCACACTCTCTTTCACCACCACCCCCCCCGACACCCTTTTCTCTCTATTTGTCTTTGCTACCATGGCAAAGCAGCCGTGCTCATCACAGTTAGACGGCTCTCTCATAATTTATCCCAAGCACAAGAATTTCATTCAATTAGCTGTTTCAGTGCAAATAATCCTCTTGCTTTTCTAGGTTGCACATAGGGCTATCTAGAATGCTATCTCTACCGGCACCTATATCTACAAAACTATACTTCTTCTGGATAAATTAACATCTGTATTTCACCTTGACTTTGCACACGTATGCGAGCGTAAAAGGGGCAGGGATTGAAACGGGTTTTCATTTCTCAAATTGCCCATGAAACCGCAGGCGTTGGTGACTCCGGCTGCGATGCGGGGCGACAGCAGAGCCAGTGCAATCTTCTCCGTCTCTGCGACCCGCCGGGTCCAACTGTCGAAAAGCATCAAGAGGAGGCGCTGGCAGACAGGGACGACGCACACTGACGCGTTTTTTTTAAACCCGTGTACTCATGCACGTCCACATCCTAAAGGCACCACTTTGACAGCGTAGAACCCCTCACCCAACTAAAACCCATCTTTAGCTGAAGGGAAACGCTGTCCCTTATGACAAAGGCAAGGACGGATGCAGACCTTTGTCAACCCACAAAAATCAAGCCGCAAATAGTAGACAACTGGCACACAACCAGAAGCACGGCCTTTGGGAAGGACAAATAGTGAAAAATAAACGCTTTGTCTGATTTGTTACGGCAAATGGAGTTCATTTGATACAGCGGGGCCGCCATGGGGCTCTGCAGCAAACCTTCACACACACACACACACACACACACACACACACACACATACAGGAAACCCCTGAACTAACAAAGCGGTATGTTGGAAGGCTGCATCACATGATGGTGTTTAGAAAAATCCCCACGACACATTATCTAAAACACCAGTAACGCAGTGGCTGCCAAAGTGACACACACACACACACACACACACACACACCTGTTCCACAGGGCAAATTCAGGTACAAAGTCTGTCTCAGTGGCAGATAAAACTGAGTCAACCACACTAACGAAACGGTTCCCATGAAAAGCTTGTTAACTTAACGTGTCGTGAAGCCTCCTCATTTTGCCTGCTGTTTTATCTCTTACCTGTTATCTAGCTAGTTTAACTAACAACTAACAGCTGGCTGGCGAGTTTGCCACAATGACAATTGGTAACGTGGGTTGCGTTTAATAAAAACGTAAAAATCAGTCTCAGCGGACATTAAGTGCTACACATTAGCTTTCCCTGCCGTTCTGGGTATTTCCAGTGTACTTGTTGACCAGTATCGGTCAGAGAGCGTAAAGTAATCCCTACGCCGTCGCGCACTCTCTGTCTTGGCTCGTTGAATGACTTCGAGCTGTCACTGCGGTTGCTTACAGATTAGCTAGTTAGCTAGCTCGGCTAAGGCGCGACACCAAGTAGAAAGCGGGGAAGTTCGCGTTTACTTACTGGCATGCTATCTGTCAATTTCCCGGTACCGTTGTCCTCTGTGGTTCCGACAAGACGAGCAAACGGCTATCACTTCGCTACTCTATAAATCTCCTCAATAATTCAACAACATCAGCTCCTTCCATCTTCATGACTTTCTCCACTCAGACTACCTTCGACGGGAGGAGGGGACGCGTTCTCCTCCGGAGTGACAGAAGGTCTGAACCAATGAGGGAGCAGTATATAACCTAACTGACGCGCCTCCGAATGCGGCAACCAATCGAATCGAGTTGTAGGCTGCACGTTAATAATTTCCACGATCATGGTAGGATGTCGCAGTCAGTCACTGCTTTTTGACAGCAGAATGAGATGCCAGAAATGTAAATTAATGATATTAATAAGTCATTTATTAATAGCCGGAAGATGATGGTATTGTAATATACTTCAGCATACAAATTGAAGTTGAATGATGTTTAGTTATGAGTAAGTTAACTTTGATTTGTTTGAATAAAATGCAGTATATTCCCATTTTAATGATGCACATCCTCAGTTACAAAACTTCATTTTAACCATTTACACCAGATCTAGTCAAGGTCATTAAGGACACAATTAATAAACCTTGCCTGTATATATATGTGTACAATAGTTTTCTTGACATTTATATTATATTTTTAAAGCCTTTTCATTATGATTTAGACTCTGTGTTCTCAGGTTGTACATACCACATCCTGCTCACTCCAAGCCAAATTAATCAGTAAAGCTTAAGGTGAAAGCAGTAGTCTAAAACTGTCCCTCCCTTGGATAAATAATGCATGACCACTTGACAGTGACCTCTGGAACAATGGATTTTTCCAAAATTAATTATCAAGATGGCATATGACCATGTGTTTGTTTGCATTCCCATGAACAGATGCCAGAAGGCCGCAGTTTTTAATCAGTTAATAAATGCAACAGGGCTTTTGTGGATAATGAGCAGCAAATCCGCTCTGCCCCAATGTTACAATAGCTAGACTCAAACAGTCACAACATACCTAAGGTTGGGCTCCTATTGCTGCTACAAGAGGCTGTATCCTGTCTTGTCCACTATGGCATTATAGATTGTTCATATCCTGACTATTCCTGAATTTGGAACAATCTTTACACAGGGTAATGTATTGCAAAGTGTCAGTGTCTAAACAGGTACATAATTCCTTAAAAAAAAGAAAAGAAAAAGAAAAAAAGTTATACATTCATTGCACATATACCTGATTTTGGGATTCAAGACTCTTGGGAAATCTTGATTGATGAAGTCCGATGTCTGGGAGACAGACTACAAATAAGAATATGAATCAAAGAGCAACAACAGTAAAGTAAGTCTGCAATGCCCCCTAATGTTAGCTGGTAAAATTACACATTTAAAGGAAAAAGTTAGTATTTACAGTATTTTAAGAGTGCAAGTCTCTGCTAAATTCACTGAAATTTTAATAAAACATTTACAGAGCAAATATGATCACACGTCTTCATGTCCTTGTAACAAACATGAAAAAGGAGGCTTCAAAGGCCTGCAAAGCTCAGCATGGTGTTTTGTGTGTACATGTTTTGTTATCTGTTCTATCACATTTCTAACATTCCCTCACGTTGTTCCCAGATGCCAAAGTATGAAGGCTGATTACTGGCCTATCATGAAAAAGAGCAAGACGGAAAAATTGTGTGGCACAGTCTTTTCTCTACCCATAAGTGCTAAAGAGTGTGTATAATCTTTGTAAAGTTATAGAATACTTCAAATGTAATTTCTGGATTAAAATGGAGAGTACATTGTAAATGTATATAAACTATGAATAAGCTTCTGCGATCCCTGCTGCCTCAGTGAGGACTTCTGCAGCTTTTTCCCTGTATTCCACTGACAACTCCTTTGCTCTCCTCATTTTCCTCACATTCTCCTCCAGGTTCTCACTCAGCCTCCCTTGCTCCTGGTAAGATGGCGTTGCCGCCTTCACTTGCGCAGCCATTTGATCCCTGGTACGGAGCAGCCAGCCGAAAAGCTCTTGAAGTGAGGTACCCTTTGACATGGTGGCTCTGGCGCTCTCGGAAGTGCCCCTCAGCTCATCGGCAGCCAACTGCAGGCACGGAGGTAACGGTACCTGCTCACAATTTCCGTCCACCTCGACAGGAACCACACTGAGGGAGAAGTCATAGCCTTTCATCTTAAGGGACACTCTGTATGTGGCTTCTGGAAATACGCAGAGAGAAAGAGTTAAACAATTGAAAGAAAAACAGAAGATTGAGGCATGGTAACCAGTTATCTCATGGCCTCTACTGAAAGGTGGCATTGACACTTTGCTCAGCAGTTTGAGCTTTGAATTGGCCGCTTACGATGCTCCTCTCTGATCTTCCGCAAGCATTCAGCGAAGGCCAGGGAATCGCCCTGGGCACAGCCGCAGCTCCGTCGTAGGCTGCTGATGTGTTGCACCATGGCCTCATAGTGCTCCTGCTGTTCATTGAAGGTCTCAACCACGTCAGCAAACCTCCGGTCCAGCTCCGGCACACCCACTCGCCTCATCGCCAATCTGCCAATCTGCTTCACGGTCTGTGCTTCAAGGCAGAAAAACAAAAATCACATGCAAAGAAACACAAAAAAACACATTAGGCACAGACAGGTTTGTTCACAATGTTATTCACTGGAGGTGTTTGAGAGACAGATATAAACATTTTGAGATGATGTACCCCTGCATGCTGTCTGGATCTGCCTGGCTGATGCAGCATGGTTGGGGTCAGATGGTGTGGGCTGCAGGAGAGGCTGTCTCTGAAATAAACATATCATCCTTTTTTTACTGGCACTATGAAAAACAGGCATAAGTTATGCAACTTCTGTTCACCTGAAACCATGTCAGAACTTAATTGTAAACTCAAGAGTTTTCTTGCTGGGATTCAGGTTATTTATGTTTTATTCTTTTGATTATTATCAACAGTTTTATTATTATTGGTAGTCAACAAAATGAAAACACTTTTATAATTTTCCCCATGGCATCCAGGATTAACCACATAAACAATACAAGTTTCTAATGGGCTCCGCAAGCCATACATTAAAGAAGCCTAGCAAAAAATGGGTTAATCCAACAATTTCAACTGAAACAGGTGAGTGATCGAGTTTCTTGTCTAAACTCAGCGGAAGCCGCTTTATAATCCCATCAACATTTACACAAAACTCTGCACAGTATAATCACAGACCTCGTCCCCGGAGTTTTCACTCGAGAAGCAGCAACAGCAGAGAAAGCGAAGCATTTTCTGCAGCTCTGGTGCCTGGCAGTTTGTTTTCAGGTCACTTAATTCTGACAATACGCAATCGTAGTCCGCATTCCGAATGACGTCAGCGGCATGTGATTTCTGATTTGAAAAAAAAAAAAAAATCTTCCTGGTTGTGTCAGTAAGGTCGCAGTACAGGTGCGAGCGCGGCAGACACATGCGCACAGGTGCGTGAGCTGCAGCGAGGCGCACCCGGTGCTGCTGACGTCATCTGCCGTAGCAACACATAAGCCGTCAATATAATTACATCTTAAATTTGCGATCGCAAGGGATGCGAGCCGCCGCGGCGGGTTTTTTTTTTTTGTGCGTCAAACTGTAATCTGTGCAACCGCAATCTCGCAAATTAACGGGATGTTCGCCGCGACTATCGCTAGAGGGCGAACGCCAGTTAATCCGATCGTAAATGCAACCGTAGAAGAAGGAGGAGGAGACGAAGAAGAAGAAGAAGAAGAAGAAGAAGATGGGGACCCCACAAACTAAACAAGCTAAAGATTTGAGTTGTGGCTTGAAAAGTGCGCCACGCTAACCTTTGTTTTAATTACTCGTCGACGCATGGCGCCAAGTTCGTCTCTATCCTTTTCTCTTTTGAGCTTTTTTAAGGCGAGGCTGCCCTCACACTGGCGGCTTTTTAATTAATGATAAATAATAATATTTTTTTTAAAAAAGAAACACAAAGAGCTTCTCTCGGCTAGTAAGTCTGCTGTCAACAAAGGGAAGGCGGCTGCACGTTGCTGGCAGCTGGCACAGTTTTACCGAACCGAACAGGCGGCTGCGATCGGGCTGGCATGACGGGGATGGCCTCGCCGGAGAAGGCGTCCGGCTCCAAGAAGAAGAGCGAGAGGAAGTGTGCCACCAAAGAGGAGTACAGGCAGCTGTCCAGCATCATGGGAGTCATGAACAACCTGAGGAAGCAGGTGCGTGTCCCCTCGGCGGAGACCCTCAGCGCGCATGTCGGTACGCGTCGCTTGACGGGTGTGTTGTGTGCGTCCGCAGGGCACCCTCTGCGATGTGACCCTGGTGGTGCACGGGAAACACTTTCCAGCCCACAGAGTGGTACTGGCTGCTGCAAGCCACTTCTTCAGCCTCATGTTCACCAGTCAGTGTGCACGCAAACACACACACACACACACACGCGCGCGCGCGCACAAACGCACCGGCGGTGCTGCAAACTGTATACTCTTATATTATGTTGCAGAAATCATTTTTTGTGCCAAAATGCCAAGATCATCATTTTCAGAAACCAAATTCAAGATATTCATGATTATGAATTGTTCAGTGCTTTCCAAGCCGCAGGTAAAACATGTCACGCCGTTGCATATTGACTGAATCGTCCTCCCTTCCTCATGCGCCACCAGCCAGAATGATGGAGTCGATGTCACACGAGGTGGAGCTGAGGAGCGCGGAGCCCGAGATCATCGAACTGCTGATTGAATTCATCTATACAGCTCGGTGAGGAGTTTGGCTCAGAGTCGAGCACGAGGCGTGACATGAAGGAAGGATCGTTTTGATGCTGATGCTGCCAGGTTCTTATCAAGAGAGACTCGTGGCGTCTTCTTCCTCTGATCTGGTTTTCTTATGCCAAGTGCACTGTGTGTGTGTGTGTGTGTGTGTGTGTGTGTGTGTGTGTGTGTGTGTTGCGGCGTGCAGAATCTCTGTGAATAGCAGTAACGTCCAGTCGTTGCTGGATGCGGCCAACCAGTACCAGATTGAGCCCGTGAAGAAGATGTGCGTGGAGTTCCTTAAAGGACAGATTGATGCAACAAACTGCCTGGGTGAGAACAGAAACACCAATGAACCTTTTTTTTATTTTAGTAATCATCAGTTAGTAAATAAAAAGTGGACCAAATGTCAACGTGTGTGAGTTAAAAAGGTGCCTGTTTTACTTTTTGTGGCTTGGTAAGAATCTGTATGTTGTTTTGTGTTTGTCTATCGTGTAACCCGTCGGAGCAGAGTACTGATCCTGTCCTGGCCCGCTGCAGGTATCTCGGCCCTCGCAGACTGCATGGACTGTCCCGAGCTGAAGGCAGCAGCGGAGGACTTCTTCCAGCTCCACTTCACCGAAGTCTACAAACTGGACGAGTTCCTGCAGCTGGACGTCACGCAGCTCACGCATCTGCTGCACCAGGACAAGCTCACCGTCCGCGCCGAGGCCCAGATTTACGACGCAGCAGTGCGCTGGCTGAAGTACGACGTGTGCAACAGGCAGCAGCACATGGTGGAGGTGCTGGGGTGTGTTCGCTTCCCCCTGGTCTCCAAAACCTTCCTGTCTAAGACCGTGCAGGGGGAGCCCCTCATCCAGGACAACCCGCAGTGCCTCAAGATGGTCATCAGTGAGTAGGAAACGCGTTGCGTTCACGGGAGGGCGGTCGAAAACGTCGGCGCTGAGGCCCGGATCGACATGGCATGACACCCAGCGGGAATAAAACAGCCTGTGTTGTTTTGGCCCAAGGTGGGATGCGTTATCACCTGCTGTCCCTGGAGGATCGGGAGGACCTGGGAGAGAGCAGCCGACTGAGACGGAAGAAGCACGACTACCGCATCGCTCTGTTCGGAGGCTCCCAGCCGCAGTCCTGCCGCTACTTCAACCCTAAGGTAACAGACGACAAATGCGCACAGATGACAAGACTTTACCCCCAGGAGCAATTACGCAAGTTAAGAATTGTAAAAATGTGATACAGTATAATCAACAAACTAAGGACAAGGCTTATTTGCACCGGTTGTTTAAAAGCGGAGAGTCTTTAAATATTTTTTTTTTCACCATTCAAGTGTCCGTCTGCCTTTCCACGCAGGACTCCAGCTGGACAGACATCCGCTGCCCCTTCGAGAAGCGCAGGGACGCCACGGCCGTCTTCTGGGACAACGTGGTCTACATCCTGGGCGGCTCCCAGCTCTTCCCCATCAAGCGCATGGATTGCTACAACGTCCTGAAGGACAGCTGGTACTCCAAGCTGGGTCCACCCACGCCGCGCGACAGCCTGGCTGCCTGCGCCGCCCAGGGCAAGATCTACACGTCCGGGGGGTCAGAAGTAGGTGAGGAGGCGGGAGAGAGGGACTCAAGGGGAGGGGGAGACTTTTTGGTCGAGAGTAGCGGAGACAGTATCGACGATCCTTGACGGGAGAAATCCCACCCGCTTTTGCAAAGCGTCTAATCGCAGCGTCACGTGCTGCACGCGCGGGTGTCCTCAGGTAGCTCGGCCCTGGACCTCTTTGAGTGCTACGACACCAGGACGGAGTCGTGGCAGGTGAAAGCCAGCATGCTGATGGCCCGCTGCAGCCACGGCTCGGTGGAGGCCAACGGGCTCATCTACGTGTGCGGAGGGACGGTGGGCAACAACGTGTCCGGCAGGGTCCTCAACAACTGCGAGGTGTACGACCCTAGTACGCAGCAGTAAGTCCCACAAACACACGGCTCTGAAAAAACCCCATGCACCGCAGGTCCGCGTATGCTCACAGTCCTCAGAAATTCTTTTTTTTTTTTTTTTCCTCACTGGCTGTTTGTTTGGATACGAGGGATCATGCATCTGTCCTGGCCTTATTATTTTACACCAAAGTGTGTGCATGAGCTGTAGAAACTATTCATGAAATAGGATTAACATGCTTTTTTATCTTAGCAATAAAGGCTATTTTAATGTAGTTTTTGAAAAGCTTTCATCAATCCTATAGGTAATTGTAATTTTTAGATTTTTACCAATTTGTAATACCAAATTGGGGTGATAATCTGGCAGCAGTGATATCCACATACACACCAAGGTGGTATGTGATGTCATGATGCCCCGCACTTCTAATTTTACCCATTAATGAATCCCTTCCTTGTCTGAATGTCTGTCTCCCTCAGATGGAGGGAGCTGTGTGGGATGAGAGAGGCCAGGAAGAACCACGGGCTGGTGGTGGTCAACAACAGGATCTATGCTGTCGGGGGACAGGGAGCACTTGGTAATAAAATTGACATTACCGCCTAACGTCAAGCGGAGCACGCTGCCGCTAGCTGCTGCTTTCGCGTCTTTTCTGCAGGTGGGCTGGACTCGGTGGAGTACTACGACATCGCCAGCAACGAGTGGCGCGCCGCCTCGGCGATGCCGTGGCGAGGCGTGACGGTGAAGTGCGCCGCAGTCGGCGAGGTCATCTACGTGCTGGCAGGGTTCCAAGGCGTGGGGCGGCTCGGACACGTCCTGGAGTACCACACGGACACTGACAGGTCGGTGCGAGTTGAATATCAACAGATCATATCGGCGCCGACAGACGTCTCGGTCAGCGGTGTGTAGGCGCGGACGCGTTTAGCGACGATCCAACAGACGCGCGGTAACTGCCGCGGCCGTCTCCCGTGTCCAGGTGGGTGACCTGCAGCAAGATGCGAGCGTTCCCCGTCACCAGCTGCCTGATCTGCGTGGTGGACACGTGCGGGGTCAACGAAGACGAAGACATGGACCTCATCGACTCGCAGTCGCACGCCGCGCCGGCTGCCCCTCCTCCGTCCGCCTCAACCTCATCATCCTCGTAGGACCGAGGGGAACGGCGGGGTGACTCGGTCGACAGCACGACCGAGTCGGCAGCGCGAATATTTGTTTACGTACCTAAGGCAGTTTTCGGTTATGTGATGTGCGGCTGCCAAATTCCTTCAACACTTATCTGTGCCCGCAATGCAGGTGTTTAGGTTAAAAAGTCCAGTGGAACTCTCTCCAGACACTTTTATGTTTTAAGGGACGAGGAGACTTTTAATGTGAAGGGATTGTCAGGTTGAATACTCAGCCAAAAGGAAAAGGACAGGAAGAGACAGTCGGATTACCGAGAAGTTGAGTTCTCCTTACTTTTTAAAGGCGTTTTTAATTTAGCTTTTTTTATCTTGTGAACGTACACTGCTATAGATGAGTAGTTGAATCTCGGTCGTGTCGTGTACATATATTTAATAAAAGTGCTTGTGCTGTAATGCACTGTAACATAAAACTGACCAATGAATAAACACTTTTACTCTCAGACTGGAGTGCGGTAGAAAGAGGCAAAAATGCAAAGTTTGACATATTTGTTTTAATATAGAAAGGTGAGCATCTGCCACGTAAAATGCCATAAAAAAATTTCATATGTTGCACATTTAAGATGACATTAGCTGCCGTACAACGTTCTGGTCAACGGTGGTGAAATAAGACATCTCCGCGTTTGCCGCTCAAGTCTTGGGTCGACACGAGCGAATGAAACCGACAGGTTAGGAAATAGTTGATTACCGTCACATGAGTGTCGTAAAAGCTCTCACGCTGTAAATCTGCTAAAATATGGCAAGAGTGTGCTTTGGAAAAAACTATGCGGACATTCTGATACATGAAATTTGACTGTAAAATGTAGGTAAGATATCGAAGGAGGATAAATTAGTGCATTATAGTTCTTACGGTTGAAGCGCAGTGGTTTTAACGTGAGGGGGTGGTGAAAATGACCGTGTGCAGCGTTACCTGAGCCTGGTTAATAAACCAGCCGGAATGTGCCTCCCTCGCTTGGCCCCCGAGCGGGTGCTCTGCACCGATCGGCCCTCACCAGTCGTCATCGCACTCTTCCTCGCTCATCAGGAGAGCGAACCTGTTGTCTAGCTCCTCTGTCCCTCGCGCCCCTCTCCCACCGCCCCTCCTCCCTCTCCTTCCGCGGCCCGCGCCTCTCTTCCCCCTCCCCGGCGCCGAAGACGAGGGACGGGCCTTGGGGCCGCAGCTCCTCGCGGCGTCGAGGAGGGAGGAGTAGAGCTGTCCGGACAGGAGCCCCCGGCTAGGAGAGATTCGGCCGCTCGGCCGCCTTGGAGGTGCCTGAGGAGGCCGTGCACCAAGGTACCGCTGAACAACCTGAGACACACACACACACACACACACACAGGCAGTGAGGGAACGGGAGATGGTGTTAGAGATTTCTGATGTTTTGAGGCCACAAATGAAAATGATCATCGACTGCTGATGCACTGAGGTGACAGCACAAGTAAGACAGAAGGAGACTGGTATTGGGTTGGGTTTACCTGACCCTTTATGTGTATTGGTGTAAATAACCTCCTCCAACAACAATTGGTATAATGTTTACAAACAAAAACTTCTTTAATTCCAGGTTTTAAAATGTAAATATTTATTACTTTACTCAATTTTCTATAAGAGGAGATTGAGTGGCTTTAGGTTGTGTTTTTGTGATGGACATTTATAATTACCTAATAATTTCTTTCCAAAATATCTGACATGAGTCTATAATGTAATTGACTGCCGCTGTAACTCCCACCTGTGCACGGCGCAGTGCGTTTTTTTTACGTCTTACCATGACAGGTGTGGCTCAGGCAGGGGGAGCAGCAACAGCTGATTGAGATACAGCGCGCTCCAGAGGCAGGCCTGCCACTGGCTGAAACTGTGAGCCCCGCCGACGTCCAAGCCCCGTCTCTCCCCTGGTCTCACGCGCTGCCGGCTCAGCCCTGCCTGCACGCCGCGCTCTGCGGCCCAGTTTGGCTGTGGGACTTGCGGCGACACGGGGCGGCAAATCGTTAGGGATCGATTGCTGCTTGCCCCGTCGTTGGGGTAGATTTAAATCTGTAACCTCGCAGCGCAATTTACCATCATATCGGCGATGGGTGGGTGGCGGCTGGTTGTTCCAGGCCAGCTCTCCAAAAACGAAGCACAGCACCAAAGCCTGGAGCTGGTGCTGTGACGGTGGTGGTTTGGCCTCTCGCAGCCAGAAGCCCGTCACTGCCACGGCGAGCTTCAGGGGGAGGGGAACGGCAGCCAGGGCAGATTCCTTCACACCTAAGACTTCTAACAGGATACCAAGACGAACTGCCACAGGAGCCTGCGTAAAATCCGATGACAACAACCATATCATATCATAGATCATAGATGCTGTTAATACAAAATAAAGCATTTTTATTGTCATGTTTACCTGGCCGAGCGTATCCAGACTTATATGGGCTCTGGGTGGATGGACCTCCACTTGGTTTTTCTTCAAGTTTAGGTCCAGACGGTCATATTCCTCCATACAAAAGAGGGCACCGGAGCCCTGGGCCTGCTTTGTAGCACCACCAGCTGCTTGTTCAATACTAAATCCTACATTTACACCCTGCTGTGTGGGTAAAATGATGCCCTGACTTCTACCTCCGCCGCCGCGACCACCCCATCGTCCTCTCCCACCTCTCATACCCTGGCTGATGTTTCCTTGTACTCTCACATCCTGTGCTTGGGCCGAAACTCCTGGTCCCCTCGATGGCTGCACACTGCCCCCCCTACCCTCAGGCACATTACCCTGACCTCTTTGCTGCAATATCCCGTAGATAGCCTGACGTATAGTTTTGGCACTAAAGTGGCTGCTGGATAGTTTGCTGTTCTCCACCTGTGGGATGAGCAGGACCCTGCGCATCACCAGAGCATCCAGCACCATGGGGGCCAACAGCCCCCGTGCTGCAGCCTGGGAAAGGCACTCTGGTAGCCGTGTGAGCCCAGAGGTCAACCCTCCTGGAGCTGCCTTGGCCCCAGAGAACCAGCGAGCCAGAGAGCTTTGAGGGGCGACGTGGTACTCCCGCACACCTGCCCACAGCTGTGAACTGAGCCCGTTTCTCTCCCCCATTAGCCTGCTCACTTCCTCCATGGCCTCCTTCAGGCTTGAAAAGGAAGACAGCCAGACGAGGAGGCCCTCGATGCGGGAGGTGGGCGCTCTTCCTCTACCCTTGCCCCCGCCTCTCCCTAATGCACTCACGTTTAAAAGAGCAAGGAGCGTTTCGGCATCCTGCGGAGCACCGTAGTCGTTGCCGGTCAGGACGGCACATAAGGGTAGCAACTCCCGGTTCATGCCCCCAAACCAGCGACAGAGGCCGTTAGTGGTGTAGCATCGAGCTGAGATATAGCGATGTGAGGCTTTACCGTTAAGGTTGATCCACTGGAAAGAGCCGAGTGGCAGGTAACCACCTAAGATGAGACACAGAAGGCAAAACCACTGTGAAACAACTACAAAATCAAGATAATTTAAATCAGTCCAATTCACTACTATGAGCTATTTGGACACGGGCAGAAAAGTGCTGGACAGTGCACCTGGGAGGTCAAAGATAAAAAAGTCGCTGTCATTGGACAGAACTGGGCACTGCCACTGGTGAGCCAAACAGGCAATCTCCCAGTCAGCCTCAGCTGGACACTGGACTAGCGGGACTCCTCTCTGGGCGAGGACCTGAATGAAGACATCTCTCGTGAGGATGGGGAGAACTGAGCCGTGGCGGCCATGACAGATACTATCTGCCTCCTTTATTCTGGACTGCAGACGTTGCCGGAGAGTGGGAAACTTCTTGTCGCTGGGGTCAATCCCTTATGATCATAAAAAAAAAGAAACGGAATACAAATGTAATAACATTTAACTGTAAGAAGTCCAAGTTAGTTTCCCAACATGAAAGGACCAATAGGGTGCAAATTTTTGATGGGTTGTCATTCTACAGCATCCTTACCTCCATCCAGTACCACATATGGCTGGATGTTGCAGGCTGCCAAAGCAGAGAAGAACTGGTTGAGCATGCTGGTGAACTCATCGTAGTCCCCTCCGTGCTGCTGGTCCAAGCCATGGTGAAAGTAGAGGCGGAAATACAGACTGCAGCCATCAATGACCAGACGACTGTCCCTGAACTTGATATCCTGGAGGAAGTGTCTGTTCCCCTCCACATAGCTCGTCAGACCCTGGACACCCATGGGATCTCAGGGCCTATGAAAACATGGAGTGAGAAGATGAATGAATTGTCTTTACTCGCAGGGGTGCTGGTGCTTCAGTGTCTCGCAGAACGGTTTCTCCTGCCTGATTTAGTTTTAGGGTGTGTGGGTCTGTGGTTTTGCGGATATCCAAGTATAGAATGCCACGGAAAAGACATGCTCATTATGACAAGCTCGCTGTCTCAGCTGGACAGGAGTTTGTTTTTTTCCAAAAAGACAGAGTGACTGCCTCCCGGGAAATTATGACACAACGGAAACACTGCTGGAAAACAGATCACATCGAGGCAACCGGCATTTATATTTTCCAACAACCAATCGAGAAGTGACTTTAAATTAGATCAAGAAAATATATGAGTTGCTACATAGTAACCAGTGTCACTTTATTCCATTTGTTTACCTGACTTGCCCAGTTTTTTCCTCGTGATATACTTCAAAATAAAAGTCCCCCGCTTGCAACAAATTGCAGTATTCTGTTGAGCATAAACAGATGTTTTTCCCGTTTGATCATACACCACTGAATCAAAATGAGCACACAATTAAATTTCAGGAATACCTGGAAACGAAAACAGAAACTAAAACGCAGGAAACCCTTACGCTGATTTGCGACAGTCGCGCTCCGATCTCGCGAGAGAACGCGAGAACCCAGAGCTAGCGAGCGCGCTAGCCAGTTTTGTTCTCTCGTTTGAAATTAGTCGTATTTTATTATGGCCACAATGTCCGGAGGAACAAACCTCGGGATTCCCGGAACAAGCCAGACCCCATCCGGGACGGCTGCACATCGGAAGAAAGACAGCAGTCCGTCCGCCAGGTTCTGGGAGAGTCCGGATACTTTAGCCCAGCTGGAGGTGGTGCGACAGTGGATCGGGAAGCACTACAAAAAGGTAGTTCGCTGGATCGGAAGCTAGCTTAAAAACTAGCCGCCCCCTGCTAGCAAGCCCACTGGCTCACATTGTAAACAAACGTCTCGTGCTGGATAACGTTACACTGGCTTGCAAGAATTGTGTGATGAAGCCGAACAGTGCTGTCTCCATTTGATGAAAGCCAAAAGATGAATTGTAGTTCTTGCTAAAACCTAGAGGTTAATCAACCCAAACACAGCTGCTAAATTGGTGAGACTGTCGATGCCAATCCAGGAAGGCAACGTTAACATTTTACAGTACATTTATTATTTTTGATACAAAACAAGGTTATTCTCATTTTCATATCATATTAAATGTGTGTGTGTGTGTGTGTGTGTGTGTGTGTGTGTGTGTGTGTGTGTGTGTGTGTTTCAGTTTGTGTTGGTGGATGCTCCTTCATGCCAGGCCCTGGCTGCAGTCACCCTGCAGCTTCTCCAGTTTCAGGAGGATGCCTTTGGCCGGCAAGCTCCCAGTCCTGCTCTCACCAAACTGCCCGTGAGTGCCCTCTTTCGCTTTGTTTCACATTTTGCTGGACAAATCAGAGGTCAGAGCTCCCGCTTCTTTGGGCATCTGCACACTCCAATATTTCCAACTTTGTTTATGTACGTTGCTCTGGTTTTTTTATCTTTGTAAAGCAGGTGGCATTGCTACATTGTTGTCCATGGCGGTCCTTGTTACAAGGGGGGAAATATAAGGAGGCAGATCTTAAAATCTTGCCCAACGGGTTGAAAACAGCAATCATTGTAATTTCTCTATAGGCACAGAGCTTCCTGGACTTGCGGCCAGGCGGCGGACTCTGCCACATTCTTGGCAGTGCCTACAAGTTCAAGGCCGAGCAAGGCTGGTGGGTAGCAAAACCTCGCGAAACCCTGCTCCGCATTTGTTTTTCTTACTGCGCCCGTAATTGCCCCCTCTCCCTGAATTCACAGGCGGAGGTTTGACCTGCAGAATCCGTCACGGACTGAGAGGAACGTGGAGATGTTTGGCACGATCGAAGGGGCACTGATCCAGGTGAGAGAAACACGCGCTAAGACGAGCCCACCAAAGACACGCCACTGACAGACCTGCACCTCTGCTTTGTGTGTCTACAGAACAACTGTATGTCACTGCCTGTGGTATACCTGGACCCCTCTCTTGATCAGGAGTTGACCAGCAGACTGACAGATATTATCACCAAGCACCAGGTAAAGTGCTGCAGGAAGGTATAAGTGGAAAGTTGATAGACCCAGTAAATAGAGAACATTTATGCTAGAATTACAGATTTTACAGATTACAGCATTCTAAGGATGATCTGGCCAATTAAACCTAGCGCAGCTCTGGTAATGTAGTTCCTTTTAGTGCTGCTGGTTCACAGTCCTCCTTTCACAGGGTACGGTTACCGAGGACCGCACTCTCGCCAGTCACCACATCTGCCCCTCGCCTGCTTCTACAGAGGAAGGTCAGTTCAAGTTTGTGCCTCGCGCGGTACGTGCGCTCGTTTCATCCCCGAATGCCTGGCGCTAATTTAACTGGCTCCGTTTCGCACGCACGCCTGTTTTCAGACGAATGGATGCGTCCCGTCATGCGCAAAGAGAAGCACGTCCTGGTACACTGGGGCATGCACCCTGACAGGTGACGCACGCTCATCCACACGCAAAGGTGCTCGCGCACAATCAAAATGCTTACCCGTTTGGTCTCTTGTCTCCCCCCCCCCGCCTCACAGTTACGACAGCTGGCTGCCCTCGAGTGACGTTGAAGGAGAGGTTGAAGAGCCACCCCATCCAGAGAGACCCTGGAGGGTGAGCAACCGTATGGTTACGACTCCCGCAAGCGCGCTGCTCTAAATCTAATTTCCTGATTCCATATTTTTTTTGTGGGTTCCGCGTGTTCCAGGTCCATGCCGGTTGGGTTCTGGACACGGATGCTTTCAACGAGTGGATGAACGAGGAAGACTACTGTGTGGACGAGAGGAGTGTACCGATAATCCACCGCCAGCGCATTCACCTCCGCAATGACCAGGTTGGTGTGAAGCCGTGGGTACGGGAAGTAAGGAGGGCGTGAGGAAGGATGCTGTTCTGTGTTATCATTAGCCAGTTAAAGTGAGACGTTCACTGCTTTCCGAACGTTCGGGGTCTCGATCTTTGCCGTTTGATCAGACGCTCGCGGTTTCTTCGTTTTTTTTTTTCCCCACCTATCTCCACCCTCTCTTTCAGGACTCAAAGACCACCCCATCCAAAAAGAGAAGACGATCCCCCTCTCCTTCCTCTGAAGGCAGGAAGAAAGGAAAGAAGGGGTGAGAAACGACCGCCCCATCCGAAACAGGAGGGCGTCCGTCGGGCTGCGGCGAACCGGTGCTAGATTTCTGATTTGGTTTTCGCGCGCAGGAGAAGGCGCGGGCAACAGGACGAAGAGCCGGAGGAAGACCTGACCAAAGACATGGAGGACCCCACCCCTGTTCCTAACATGGAGGAGGTCATATTACCCAAGAACGGTAAAACATGCAATGACAGCGACCGATGAAGAATCCTCATAAAGGTGTTGAGGTGCGTTGCACGTTCTCGCTTAATTCCTTACCCTCCCTGTGCAGTCAACTTGAAGAAGGACAGTGAGAACACTCCTGTCAAAGGAGGCACCATGGCCGACCTGGGTAAGCTCGCGTGCGACGCTGTGATTCCAAAAGGCGAGAACGTATAAATGTTTCCAGTTGAAAACAATTTTGATAAATTTTCTCTCATCTTTGTGCGTGCACCTCTGTGTTTCATCATCCCTCCACCGTCCTCCCACCCCCAGATGAACAGGAGGATGATTTTCCGGGAAGGGTAAAAAAAAAAAAAAAGCTCAAATCAAAATGTTCAAAGTGGTTGTTTCAGCAAAGTTCGAGTGTCGTGAATCACGTCCGCGTGTGTGCGTACAGGAGGATGACGAGGGGAGAGCAGAGATGCCACGCTTATCGGAGGGGGAGGACAGCATCACGGAACAAACCCATCACATCATAATCCCAAGCTACACATCTTGGTTCAATAACAACAGGTGAACAAACGCGTACGGACGCACAAGCTGTTGCAGAGACGGGCGTGTAATCGTTCACCGACGCGTGCCTGGCACGACAGGGCAAACTCATCCAAAGACGCATTTCCGTCCGTTTTATTCCAGCATTCACTTAATCGAGAAACGCGCGCTGCCTGAATTCTTCAACGGCAAGAACAAGTCCAAATCTCCAGAGATGTGAGTACCGCCACACCGTCACATCACGGTTAACTGAAGATGATGGCGAATGCCTCGCTAACGGCACGGTCGTCCTCCTCCCCCCCCGTGCGTCGCAGTTACCTGGCGTACCGCAACTTCATGATCGACACGTACCGGCTCAACCCCCAGGAATACCTCAGCTCGACGTCCTGCAGGCGAAACCTCACCGGGGACGTCTGCGCTGTCATGAGGTACGACCCGGCGCGTGGGTGCACGCGGGCGTTTGCGGCGAATGTGTTTAGTGAAGTAAATCTGAAAGGAACACGCCGTATGTGATTTGTAGTTCGTGGGTGTGCAGTTTTACGAGGGAGGGAAGGGGAAAAACAACTCTTCCGTGTGTCCAGGGTTCACGCGTTCTTGGAGCAGTGGGGTTTGATCAACTACCAGGTGGATGCAGAGAGCAGACCCCTCCCCATGGGACCCCCGCCCACCCCTCATTTCAACGTACTGGCGGACACGCCGTCCGGGCTGGCACCCCTACAGCACAAACCCCTGCAGGTGACGCCCGCACACACACACACACATTCACTCTCCTCTCCCGAGCGGTGAACGAAGTAACTCCCTGGTGAACTCCCGCAGGTGACGGCCTCGCAGCACATGTTGTATTTCCCGGAGAAGAGCAGGGAGAAGCCGTCGGACTGCCAGAACTTCGGCCTGCGCACCGACATCTACACCAAGAAGCACCCTAAGGTAACAGGAGCCGTGCGGGTGTACGGAAAATGACGCTTTAGCTTGTGTCTTTCTCACGTTCTCCATTTATACGTGCCGCTGGTCATCACTTTCTGAGATGAGATCTAAAAAAAGAAAAAAGGATTGCTACTGAACTATTCTTGTGCCATTTCTCTCAGACTAAAGGAGCGAGTGCAGGGAGGGAATGGACGGAGCAAGAGACGCTCTTGCTATTAGAGGTGAGGCAATCGCTCATGTTTCTGGCCCTCTATCGCCGCTCTTACACACGACTCTGCGTTCCCCTAAGAAGAAACTTTCGAGCTTTCGCAATCACACCTCCGCCTCCGCTTTTGTCTGTCTCGCTGGCCTCACTCAGGCCTTAGAGGTTTACAGAGACGACTGGAACAAAGTGTCCGAGCACGTGGGCTCCAGGACGCAGGACGAGTGCATCCTCCACTTCCTCCGCCTGCCGATAGAAGACCCCTACCTGGAGGACTCCTCGGCCTCTCTGGGCCCGCTGGCGTACCAGCCCGTGCCTTTCAGCCAATCGGAGAACCCCGTTATGAGCACCGTGGCCTTCCTGGCATCCGTGGTGGACCCGCGGGTGGCGTCGGCCGCAGCCAAGGCCGCGCTGGGTGAGGGGACAGGGGGAGGAGCGTTCATTTGTCGTAGTCTAGATGGTGCAGTTGTGAGATGTGAGTGCGCTGTGTGTACTGTATGTGTGTTGATGATGCTACGTCTTCGCCCTCAGAGGAGTTTTCCCGAGTGCAGGAGGACTCGGTGGATAAGGCCTCTGAAACGTCCAACCACCCCGAGAAAACAGGTCCGACCTTCCACCGCGTTTGCACGCAGTCCCGCTCAGTCGAATCCGTTTCTTCGCACAGTTCTTTAAGGCTTTTTTAAAAAAAAAAATCCTTCTTCTATCCCCTAGAATCGATGGATGCAGAGAAAATGGAGTCACACTCTGCCTCCCTTCAGGTAACACAACAAGCAAGAGCTTTGAGAGAGTTTCATGGTGTCCGCTGGCGTCCTCATCTTAAGGTGTGTGTGTCTTAATCTGTGTCAGGGTCCTGGAAGGACGGACGGGAAGGTGGAACCCGTTGGGGCAAAAGTGGAGGGAGCACAAGTCAAAATGGAAAATGTGGAAAATATACTTGCGGAGGAGAGAGATGGTGTGTGAATATTTGCAGTGTTCGTCGGCGTACGTGAAGCGCGTGCGTATACATTAACAGAATCCTCTCTCCGGCCCAGGGAGGGGAGATGACGACGAGAGCCTGGGGAGGCGAGAGGGGGATGTGGACGAAGGGGGGAGAGTGATGGAGCAGGAGCTGGTGGAGGGCAGCGTTGCCACGGCAGCAGCATCCGCTCTGGCCTCGGCTGCGACAAAGGCCAAGGTAAAGCCCGCCCTCTGCCTTCGAAACCGACCAATGGCAGGAGCGTGAAGTGAAGCAGCGGCTGTCATTTTTAATAGTGCCCCCCCCTCCATGTTTTAGCTCTCTCCTAGCAACCAAGACAGGCGACATCTTGGAGACTGCTTCATATAACTGACATAGAATATATGTAGGGTATACACTATATCTGATGGATTAGAGACCGAGATTATATAATTTTAAAAGCATGCATGTCGGTGGTTGAGGTTCTGTTTCCAGCTGAAAACAGAAATAAAAAAACCCTAGTTTTTCTTCCATTCCAGTTTTTTTTCCATTTCCCTCATTCTTAACCGTGACGCGAGCGCCCGCCAATCAGTCCTTTGTTCATCGCCTTCAAGCTTTGCCTACAGCTAACCGTCTCCATCGTTTTTTTTTTTTTTTTTTCTTCCTGGTACTTGCAGCACTTGGCGGCAGTAGAAGAGAGGAAGATCAAATCGCTGGTGGCTCTGCTGGTGGAGACTCAGATGAAGAAGCTGGAGATCAAGCTGAGGCACTTCGAGGAGCTGGAGACCATCATGGACCGTGAGAAAGAGGCTGTGAGTGTATACCATCTCTCAAAGACGACGAACCTCGGTGCCACTTGGCGATCTTCTCTCCTGAGTGCAAGATGAAGGCCCTAAAGTTAGAAAAAAAAAGCTCTGATGGCTAGATCTCATGTCTCCCTAGCATCTGATTTTTCTGCAGGGGACAGCGACACGTCCGACTCACCGGTTCTTTGTGTCCCCACGTGCAGCTGGAGCAGCAGCGGCAGCAGCTGCTGTCCGAGAGACAGACTTTCCACACCGAGCAGCTGAAACAGGCAGAGATGAAGGTCCGCCAGCAGAGGGAGCAGCAAGGGCAGCCGGGATACACGATGCAGCATTCAGGTCAGGCTACACACACACACACACACTTAAACACAGAGAAATGTATCTGGTCCCGCTCAGCTCTTTTAATTTCTCATATGTTAAATCATCGCTCATGACATTTCAGTCCTTCCTGTTTCTTCCCCAGGCCAGTCCATGCCCAACCGGATGATGCCCAGCGGAGGCAACGCTCAGCCGATGGCCCCCCGACACCCTGGAGCCCCCAATGGCATGTGTGAGTGTCTTTACCCGCAGTCCTAAGTTTGTTTTGTTTTGTTTTTTCTCATTGCATCCCTGTCCCGGACTCATTTCTGTAAATGTGACGAAAACCGCCGTCTTCCTCCAGACCCGTCCTCGCAGCCTGACGGGATCGCGCCGGCTCAGCCCGGTCCTCCGGCATCGACCCACACCTGAAGTAACCAGAACGTACACACACATACACCAGTCCTCCTTCTACCAGTGGACACTCACACATGCACACATTAAAATATAACACTGGCATAAACGTTCAGGAGCAACTGCTTAAAAATTGACGTCTGTAGGTCCTCGGCAGTCACGCGTTTATAAGTATTGAAATGTCTGTGCTGGGATGTCCGAGTTGAGAAATCTGCCGGTTGAACTCAACTCAATAAAGTTGTTTTATACGACGCTTTTGTTTCTGTGTCTGTTCCAAGTGTGCGCTGATCGGTGTGGAACCGCCACAAGTGACGTCCATCAAACGGCTGGAAAATCGCTGCATCAGAGTTTGACGCGGTCGCGACGTTTGCACTTTCAGATTTGCACAAAGCGGGAAACCTGGCGCTTCACCTGAAAAAGAAAAAACAACCTGCGCTCGGCGCTCCGCTTCGTTTCCTCAGTGTGTAAAAACGCACGACACGGCGCGACAGTCGTCTCGTCTGCCTCCGCCGGTGCTGAAGGAAAGATAAAACGACCGGCAGCCTATTTTCTCTGACGCTCTGTCATCGCTCGGCGGCGACAGCTCCTCGACTGTATCTATTTACAGACCGATGCCCTCCCATCACCTCACACTGTGAATCTTTTATGCAGAGTCACGCAGGATAAATTTGCAAAATCGTAAACGTGCTGTAATATAACGGCTGTGGAGCTCACGTTGGTGTTGACCCCCGTCCCGTCCCCCGTATTCTTCCCCCGTCACATAATTCCATTTTCCCCTAAACTTGAATAAAGGCCCAAAAAGACCGGGGCGGCGTCGCCTGCTAACGGTTAGCCGCACAGTTTAATAAGCAGCGCTGCTCCTCTCACTGGAGCGGACATCGCAACACGCGCACCGGAGGGGGATTTGGACATCCTGTCCACCCCAAGCTGTTTCGGCGCGGGAACGCAGGACGGAAAAAAGCCGACGCCGTGCCCGAGCGCGCGGGGGCTTGGCGTCGACTTAGGTGTGCTATTCTTCTTCCCCTCCGCTTCTCCGCGAGATCCATCTGTTCGTCCCGCACGAGGCGAACGCTTTCTTTCCTACGCGTGCTGGAATTAATTCAGCCGCTGTGAGAAGAGTGAGAGTTGAGAGATATAGGGATATGCACGCTCGTGTGCGTTTGTCATGCCAGACGTGCTTGTGTATTTGTGTGTGTGTGTGTGGGGGGGTTGCAGAAGCAATTTCGTTCTGCTCTGTTTGGCAGTGCATCAGTGAACAATTTTTTTGTGTGTGTGTGTGTGTGTTTCTCTGTTTCCACTCCCTCTCTTCAATGCTCACCCATCTCTGTCCATCCACTACATCTCGTCACACACACACACACACACACACACACACACTATCTCCCTCCGTCTCTTTCCCTCTTGTGACTGTCCTCTCTCACTCCGCCAGCTCCTCCACATACAAAAATCCCACTTCCCTCTCATGGAGAGCGGGGATGCGAGGGAAGGGGCTCGGTTTGGACACTGGTGACGGCGAGCAGCGGGGATCCATCCGCGGCCCGTTTCGACGCGCGATGGGCGAAACGGCGATTTGTTTAAAGGAGGAGCAGAGTATTTGTTCTCAATTATTTCATAATGCAGTTGACATAATCCCATTTAGGAGGAGGGTGGCAGCCCTCTCCGGCCTTTTTTTTTTGCCAGTTGTTGGTGACAGAAAAGGGAAAGAGAAGCAGGGAAGAGGATTAGTAACACTGAGCGGCGATTATGAATTTGGAAGCAATTCTGTTTCCCTATTTAGGCTGATAGAGGCAGAGATAGTCGGATGAGGTGGTGCAAAGGAAATGTGAAAAAGGGATGTGTGTGGTGAGAAGGGGGGTGAGGAAGAATATAATGGAAAAGATGCTTTGGGAGACAATGTGTGAGATGTGTGTGTGTGTGTGTGTGTGTGTGTGTGTGTGTGTGTGTCGGAAGGGACTGGGCAGATGCCATTGTCTGGAGCCTATATCGCAATATAACAGTAAGAGGATTATTCACCCACAGTGCATACACACACACACACACACACACACCTTTGTACTGGCCAAAAGCAACACACACACAAATAACCTCTTGACATATAAACACCACCCAGAGAGAGAGTGAGACTGTCGGACATAATGTTCTCACACACATTAGCAGTGGTGTAACATGGAGCGCATTGACTTCCAGTGACAACAGACGCTGCTTAAATCCCCCCCCCAAAATCAACAAGATCAGCCGACTGAGGCTGCATG
Source organism: Psettodes erumei (assembly GCA_016785225.1). Classification (NCBI taxonomy): domain Eukaryota; kingdom Metazoa; phylum Chordata; class Actinopteri; order Pleuronectiformes; family Psettodidae; genus Psettodes; species Psettodes erumei. The sequence continues at coordinate 2,423,831 of JAFBJZ010000408.1, forward strand.
ATACTGGCGAGCCGCTCAGGTGTGTGTGTGTGTGTGTGTGTGTGTGTGTGTGTGTGTGTGTGTGTGTGCGCGCGCTCCGTATTGCCCACGGGGGAAAAAAAAGCTTAACGGATCGCACGCAGGCGGGCGGCGACTAACCCCGGTCATTAAAATCCCGTCCGCGGACCCCTCTGCCGGTCGCGCGCATTACTACTACTTCCAACAACTCCTCGCGCTGCCGTCGGTGCCGCCGACGGACACAGAGCGATACACACACACGCGCGCGCGCGCGCCAAAGGTGGTGAGAGGAGAGGGCACCCGCTCGGCACAATGGAGCAGAACCCGAGCCGTTAGACGGCCCACACAGACGCAGACGCAGACACACACACACGCGCGCGCGCTGCAGCTGCGAGGAGGTGGCGGGTGGAGGTCAGACCTTTGGGGAGGAATAACGGCGACATGGCGCCAGCGGGCGAGATCTGAACTTCGGGAAGGCGCCGCGGTGAGGATTGTCGTGCAAGCCCCGCTATCTGACCGCTGAAGCTGAAGACCGGGGACCCGAGTTTGCATCGGCCCGTCGAAGGAGCAGCCCACGGTATGGCGCGCGGGGACGGCCGTTTGGGGGCCTGGCAGGTGCTACTGACCATCTCGCTGGTCGTCACCCCCCTGTCTGCTCACGGTAAGTCCGTTGCAACGTACCGGCGTCCCACCCTGTGCGTGAACGTGTGTGTGTGTGTGTGTGTGTGTGTCGCGTGCAAGCGCGCACTTGCGTTGAAATCAAATCACACCTGCGTGGGTTTTTATGGGGAAAATGACAAATGAAATGTGCACGCAGCACGGGAATGCAGCTGTCATTTAAAGCGCGGGCTTTAATGGTTAATATTCAATAATCTTTCAATGGTCAGCGCTGGTGTTGTCTAAACGTATTCGTAGTAACCTGCTGGGCTTTGACAGGCTGCTCTTGAATTCGGCTTAGTTTAGTACGGACACTAGTCTTTTAAACGGATTTATAATCCATTGCATTTTGGAATTAATAATTTTCTTTCTTTAGCCTACATTAAAATGCATTCAAACGATCAGTCACTAAGCCGTGCAGACAAATCTCATGATATGATCTGAATATTTTCTCTCATATCGATATCTGCTACACTGATTTATACTGACACCTGAACCACTGACCGTGGCTAATCTCGTGTTCATTCAGAGTGTGAAGAGAAAAAAAAACTGGTTCCTGCAGCCTAACTATTCAATACAAAAGTAAGTCATGTGTTATGAATGAGAACGCTGGCAGTGTGCGTACTTATAAAGAAAAGAAAGACGGGTCTGTGGGTGATCGCTGAGACGGAGACATATGACAGTCCGGCACTGCAGCTGCGGCTCGCCGCGGCGGTGCGTGGCCCAGACAAAGGCGGGATTAGGCGCACCGTGGCCCGGCTACAGTGGGGGCCCCATTGACGGCGCGCGAAAAGGGCTGAATTCCTCCAGACGTCCGGGGGAAGCCGGCGACAACCGAGCCCTCTACGCTCCCCTCGGCGTTCCCACTCGGGTGTCCATCCCTCCCCCTCTTGAGACACGGAGGCAGGCTGGTGCGGGGACGCAGCCAGCCTCCCCTGTCTGCCTGGCGCGCGCGCGCGCACGCGCCGAGCAGAGGGAACCTGGAAAGGTGAAAAGGAAATGAAGAAATGAGCGCTGCCGCCGCTGCCCAGCAACAGGGTGGCTCGTGCGCGCAGAGGGTCGCCGGGGTTCCTCTCCCGCATCTCGCGCCCTCGATGAGATGTGTAACCGGGCGTTAACACAGTGACACATCGACCGGCGAATAAAACGCCGTGACGTCCCCTGTCTCTCGCGCTTTAAACCCCCAGAGACCACGTGACCGTGGCTACGTGATTAGCCTAATTACGGCCGGGTTTCTCCATTTACACTCGGTTGGCACTTTATTAAGAACACGTAAAAAAAGACTAACGCGGTGAAACGCATGGGTCCTGCAATAAATCCAGCATAATTGGAGTCAGTGTTCTCCACCCCATTAATGTGACTGAGGGCTGGTCAAAAAGACAGGAACACCTCCCTGTGTAATGCAGTGCAGTTCCAACGGCGCCACGAAATACATCTTCAAAAATCGTGCTAACAGCTCTGAAAACAGTTCCAGGAAAAGAAACCACATTATCACCTCTCTCTGTGACCCTTAGGCAGAAGAGCACCGAAAATATAGCTTTAATATCCCCGTGATGTTTCTCTAAAGTCTTATAATTTAGTTTTTTAAGTCTGCAGTTTTGAAATGATTATATGAAACCGAAGCTGCACCCGTCAGTTACATTTTATTTTTGGGTTAACGTGACAGTTTACATTTCTTAATTTATCGAGTCGTCTTTTAGTCGACGGCATGACAGAAAACGGCAAAAGGATGTCCAAGAAATTGTTTTGTCACAAGTCACGTCGATCTACATAAATCACACCTTCATCCTTAGGCCCAGTTTCCCAAAAAAAACCCCAAACCCAAATACAAATTATATTCTTTGTACTATTATAGAGGAAACCAATACAAAAAAAACACACTCTCCCATGTCAGTGTGTGTGTCCACCACAGACTGTGAGGTCCATCTGCCCTGTAGCCCTGGAAAGCTGAGGATGTGTCACAACAGATCAGATCATCGGCATCTCCCCGACTTTCTCACGCACACGGAAGGGGACGGAGAAGAGTATTAATAGGTAGAGGTGCGTCAAGCACAGCTGGATGCACGCCGGTTTTATTGTTCAAAATAAAAAATCTGCGCGCGTGGACGCCTGATTTTTAATACGGTGGTTTTTATTTATATATGCATCTGTCACGACATGAGCATGCAGGATATCTGCCCACAATTCCCACTGAGCAATGCTAGTCCTGGCGAAGACTGCCGGGAAACCTGCACTCCAGCCAATCACAGTGACCTCAGGTAAAGCCTGTTACCATGGTGACGTGCTCAGCGTGATGCCGGAGGTGTAGAGCTGAGTCGCAGCGAAAAAGGCACGAATCAAAGCATTCCTAAGACGGCGACCGAATTGCTAAGCAGGGGCCCGTGCGTTCAATTTGCTCGTCGTGCTCTTGTAATCTCTCCGTGTTCCCTTTTTGCTCCCGTAATCGCTACAAGACCGCCAGCTGCTAACAGGATGCGGCGTCCTGGGTCTTGGCGGGGGGAACAAATTGGCAGATTGAACCTTTAAATGAAATGTGAATCGGCCGTAATCGCTTTTAACCGGTGGCGCGCGTTCGCTCCTTTCACGGCCTGTGAAGCATTTCAGCTCATTCCGCCTCGGCTTTCCCAGAGATGGAGCTGGAGTATAATGCCGACCGACTGGCTGGCTGATTGATCGAAAAACGAGAGAGAGAGAGAGAGACACTAGGTTCTCTGTTTCCACCCATACTCCCTCGCCCCACTCCTCCTTTCAACATGGCTCTTTACATCTCACCATGGCAACAGCAAGGCGCGCGCGCGTGAGGTGAATCTCGCGGCTCCTCAGCCGCCACTAGTCGTCGTGACTCCGGGCACGTTCGGTTGGGGGTTTTTTTTTTGTGTCAGCGCTGAATGAAGTGGCAGACGATGAGGACGGTGATCTCACCGGCCGCACTTATTTCGGGGGAGAGAAGCCGTTCCCGCCAAGTTTCTTTTTTGAGTTTAGCAATTTGCGCAGATATGCCCAGGCCAGAAGTGGTTTTTTTTGAAAACCTCGAGCGAAAGGAAAATGATTCCCCAAACTTTTCGACAGCAGGGCCTTTCTTTCTTTCCTGTCCCCCTTTGGGTTTCCTCTTAAATGTGCAATTTCACATGTTGGGACATGGACAAGAGGTAGATGAAGACGGTTGATGTCTTCTATACACTAAAAGCGTGACAGCAGCTTGTTAAAAAGACAAGGACAAAAATCTAATGGTTTTTCTTTGGGACACTTTGGGAGAATTGTGACCAGCGTTCTGTGGGTTTGAACAGTGTTTGGCTGCAGGGTGTGAGTTTTTCAATGACGGGGCCATAGGTGACCTGCTGCATGTTAAACGGTTTTAAGAATCCCCGTCTGTCTCTCGCTCTCTCTCTCTCCCCTCTCTTCCTCTGCCTCTGTGTGTGTGTATGTGTGTGTGTGTGTGTGTGTGTGTGTGTGTGTGTGTGTGCGTGTGCGTGCGTGCATCTTTCCCCGCGGAGCGCCAAGCGCAGGAGAAGTGCCTGACCAGTCGGCCTCCGACCTATAGCTCTAAATCTTAATCTAATCCCAACCCAGTCTCGTCCAGTCAATGTGCCTAATCCACCCCCCCGTGTCTCCGTGGTCCGATTACACGACAGCCTTCAGCTCTTGTTCCGACTTCTTTGACAATGAAACACTTAGCTCTGAAACATGAAGCGGAGCTGAGCCGCACTTCCCCTTTTAATCAGATCTCTCACGAACAGATTTTGTGGATCTTGCACTTTAAAAAAAAAAATCTTATATGTGTCACACTCAGCAAAATTCGGAGTGAATGATGACTTAAAGGTATTCTCCAGGTATGGCAGAATACCGCGGGGAGCAATTCTGCTCGTCGGTGCGCCGATCCCCGGGCCGACGTGTTTATAGAAACAAAACGGAAGCAGCGCCGAGCGATCGGCTCCCGTCCGTAACGAATGAAAAATCAAAGCGGGTTATATGATAAACGAGCGGACCGCCCTGTAATCCTCTTTTTTTTCTTTTTTCGTGTGATTGACAGGGAGGCATTCGCTGGCCAGGCGCCATCACCACCACAACCAGTCATCTGTCGACAAGGAGGCCCTGAACGCCAGGATGGTGCTCAGCGACGACTCGGCAGAGAGGGACCACCTGATCGGTGCAGGTCTCGGGGCCAGGCTCCCCCCGAGCGCCGCCAGACACCACCGCTCTCATAAGCACGCCCGCCTCGACCTCGCGGAGGAGGACCCGCCCGCGGGGGAGGAGCTCACCGCCGGCGGGGCGGGCCCGGACCAGCCCGGGAACCCCCTGTCCGACGACGTCATCACCGTGGAGTTCCACAGCCCGGCGCCGGATGTCGTGCCCTCTGACGCTGCGCCGGACTGGGCGAAGGCCCCGCAAGCCCAGAAGCAGAAAGGGGGAGACCCCACCGCGTGGACGCTCTCGGACTTTTACGACTACCTGTCCCCCGACGACGACCTCTCTGCGCTGGACACGACCCCGGAGCCCGAGCCCACCCCGTCGCCACCGGCCGACATGGAGGACGAGAACCGCTTCCTGGCCGGCTCGCCCGCCGCTCCCGACGGCGCGAGGCCCGGCGCGGACGGCGGGCGCTCCTTGCCTGCGCCCCCCGTGCCCGGCCCGGACAAGGGCGACGGGCTGGGCTTGGGCGGCGCCATGGGGACCGACGGCTGCAGGCTGGGCTTCGTGAGCACCGGGCCGGGGGTGTGCGTGTCTCAGTGCGACACCGAGCCCAATTTCTGCTTCAATGGAGGGGTGTGCACTGTGGTGGCCGGGATGGGAGCCTTCTGCAGGTGAGAAAAAAAAACACACAAACATTTAATACTCGGGATTTTTTTGTACTTAGAACCAGAGCAACGCAGGGTAGAGGAAACCTGTTTGGGTGGGGGGGCTGTAGGGAGCTAAAAGCACTCCCCCCTTGAATTTGTGTTGTTGGTCCCCCCCCTCCTCCAGCACAAAAGGAAAGATTTAGGACATGTCAGACAAGTGCGCGCGCACAAAGACAGAAGGCTGGCTTAATGTGTCATGAGGGCTCGTCAAGATCACAGCGGGGTCGCCGACGGATTAGCGCAGTTTTGGAGGCGGGTGTGGGGTGAGGGGGCTTCTGCCAGCTGACGTAGACGCCCACAGACAACGTGGGGATGATGACAATACAGTAATGTCACGGAGGAACGCAAACACGCGCACGTTCGTTCTCACGCGCCACGCCTCGACGGCGCCGTCCGCCCTGCCCTGCGGGCTTAGAGGTAAACCGTTGCTCATCTTATCTGGCTTGCTGAGTAATAGCACACGCACACACACACACACACACACGCGTGCGCGCCCGATCCCTTGATCTCATTAAGGACTCGGCCGCGGGCCGAATCCCTGCTTTGCTGGACCGACCTCGGGACACCATGTCATCAGCTCCGAGTAGCGTTCCACACCCTTTACTCTGGGTAACGTGCCGCAGCTATAAATACGATGAGTGATAAAGTGATAAACCGCCGCTCGGGGGAACGGGGAAACGTCAGTAACGTGCGATGGGTGGTGGTGGTGGTGGTGGTGGAAATCTTCCCACATCCAGGTGCAACGTGCAGGACTACATCTGGAACAAGGGCACGCGCTGCGACTGGGCGGTCACCGAGTTCCAGGTGATGTGCGCGGTGGTGGGCGTGGCCTCCTTCGTGCTCCTCCTCCTCTTCATGATCGTGGTGTTCTTCGCCAAGCGGCTGTACCACCTGAAGAACGAGAACAGGCGCCTTCGCAAACGCAGGTGCGTGGCTGAGAGGTGAGACCCTGGCGCTATGGGAAAACCCCCCCCCCCAAAAAAAAATGGCGGGAGGAGAGAAGACCACCTGACGCACGTCCCCTGTCTCTGTCTGCCCCTCCCGCAGTAAGTACCGCCCGCAGAGCAGCGAGCCGCAGACGGACGGCCTCTCGGTCTCCACCACAGCCGACGGCTCGCAGCCAAACGTAAGGAAACTGTGCGACACGCCGCCGCCCGCCCCCCAAGCTCACACTCACAACCTGGCGTACTATGACAACATTATCTGTCAGGTATGCCCCCCCCCCCCCACCCCCCATTCTTCTCCTCTCCCACCGTTTCTTCTCGTGTCCCTCCGTCTGTTCCTCCGCCTTCCCTCCGACTGTCTTGTCTTTGTCCTCCTGTTTTCGTTTTCGGGCCGTCCCCCTCCGGGGTCGAGAACGCCCAGCCGAAGCTCTCGGCGAATGAAATCTGATTTTGTGTTTTCACCTGGAGCTGTGCGTGGGCGGGTTTTTGCGTGCGTGCGTGTGTGTGTGTTTAACGCTTCTCACGCTCGCTTTAGAGGCCGTCGACCGCCAGCTACACCTGGGAGTATAAACCCAGAAACCCTTATAACCACTTCCAGGTAAGCAGGAAAACGAGAACGCCCCCCCCTCCCCTCCCCCAGCTTCGCTTTAAAAACCCGCCCAGCGTGCGCCTGCTTAGACGCCGCGACCCCGGCTCTCCGTCTTGCCGCGCGGAACCCCTCGCCCCGCAAGCCCCCCCGCGCCCCATCTTGCGTTTTTTTTCCGGCCTCGCGCCGCGGTGATTAATAACCTCGCAGCGAGAGCTCCCCCACGCCCGCTGCCTCTCTCACCTGCGCCTTTTCCCCGCAGCTTCCCACCCGGGAGCCCGACGGAAACCCGGGCCTCCATTTTGTCCCAGCCGCTCGCTTCGCTCTGGCGCCCGCGGAAGCTCGGACGGCCATTTTGGGCTCCTCGCGTGGCAAGCCGCCCCCCCCCCCCCACCCCCTTCTCCTCTTGTGCATGTAGTGCTGCTTTAACGTGAACTGCAATCTGCAGCAGCACGCGTGTGTGTGTGTTTGTGTCCGTGAATAGTGTGTACGCATCGATGCATTCATTTCTGTCGTGTTTATGTGTGTGTGTGTGTGTGTGTGTGTGGGGGGGGCAGATTAATGTGTGCCCCGATTCCGCGTTCGTCAATCACACTTGCCCGCCGGGTTACTACGCCAATATCGTATCTAAGTTTACTGACGCGTGGGTAACACCTCGAAATAATCAATGGAAGCCGGGGGGTGAAGGGAGACAAACATGAACCCAGATTAACCGGAGAGCGGGTCGCGAGGTCCGCGAGCCCGACAGAACTCGTACAAGTCCTCCCACTTCCACGACCCTCGAGCTTTCTGGACTCGTCTTCCGGCGCGAACGCGCGTTCAGCGAGACGGTCCGGGCCACGATCGGTTCGATGGCGCCCCACTTACCGCCCGCTGCGGCCCGTGACCTTCACATGTCCGTGACACGCCGATCGATCGCCGGCCCCCCTGCGTTCGCGAGCTCGCCGCACGCGGAGCGCGTCGGATTCACCCCCCCCCGCTGCCGATGAACACGCGTGCGTCTGGGCTCATTTTGCGCAGATGTGCTCACACAGCGGGGTTGACGCGCTTCAGGAACTCGCACGTCGGCCCTGAAGGAAAAAAAAAAAAAAAAAGGTGGACCTGCTCCTTTAATACAAACCGCTGCTGTCGGAGCGCCGCTGGCATTTCAGCGCGCCTGTTACGGACAGGTTCCCGGGATTTCCGGACGCTCTGAATGTCAGGTCTGGAGGTTAAAAAGCCCCCGCAGGCACATCGTCTGCGATGCAGAGTTTTTTTTTTTTAAATGTCAGAGAGCCGATTGTTGTTGTTTTTTTTTTAAAAGGCTGCGGTGTGATTGGTTCATTAGATAAAGGTCTAGTTTATCAGTTTATCAGCGGTGACGCGTGTTCGTTCTAGAAGTTTGTCACGAGCACCACGGACGCTTTTAGTAAGACGGGCATCTAATGGCGCTCTGGATGTCACTACGGGGGTTAGACGACTTCCCCGTGTGTGTGTGTGTGTGTGTGTGTGTGTGCGTGCGTGCGCACGGCGGCGTACGCGTATAAAGAGCAGCCGACTCTCTCCGCAGGACGAGCCGCAGAAGCAGGAGGACCCGGCGAAGTCCCCGCAGCCCAAGGAAGAGGGCTCCATGAACATCCTCAACTCGCACTCCCCCAAGCGCGAAAACAATCGCCCGGCCTCCGTCGTCCGCGACCACGGCCGCGCCGCCCCCGGCGACGCGGAGGAGGACAACGCCGAGGTAAACGCGCTCGAGAACAACCTGGTGTAATGCCGCACGGCACCGTCGGACGCGCGCTGCCGCCGGAGGGCCGCGAGGTCCGACGCGCGCGCCAAACAGCAGCAGATCGCCCGAGGCTAACATCGAAGCCAAGTGCGCGCCGGGTGTTTCAATCGGGCCTCAAGTCCAAAAGTAAGCACAACACCAATTTAAGGACACAACTTGAGAAGCACAATAGTCCTGTTTACACGGCCGCCACGCCATCGCCGACCCCCGACCCCCCCCCACCGCAGCGGCGCCGCTGCCTCCTCTCTTTTCTCCATTTGCCTCTTTCGCTGGTCTCAAGTCTGGCTTGGACCGACTAATGACTGACCTCCCTCGCTACTGATGCCCTGCCTTGGTCTTTGACCAATGACCTCTCGCCGTAGCCCCCCCAAAAACCCCAACCCCCTCGCCTCAGCTTGCCCCGCCTTACTGTCTGTCTCCGCCCGCATGCGTTGGTGTTATCAGAGAAAAGAAAAGCGTCTGAAAAAAAAAAAGAAGTAATATTTGCTCAAGAAGTACGTGGAAATGAAGTGAATATGTATTTTGCGAAACTTTTCATGTTTGACATTGCTAATGATAAGTGGATATGTCTAGGTGACCTGAGGTCACAGTAACTGCTCGGAGTTGATATTTGAAATCTATATATATAAATATATATATATATACACGCATACTACACACGCTGTGTCTTGGTTTTCAATGTGATTTCTAATACTTTAATGTACTTGAGGTTCTTTTTGTACTTTTATGGGTATACATGGAGGATTATAGTTCACAGTGGTTGGAATAAATCTTTTTAATTTTATCCAGCGTGTCCCCGTGTGTTGCTGTGAGCTTCACCCTCCGGACTCTCTCTCTCTCTCTCTCTCTCTCTCTCTCGCTCTCTCTCACTCTCTCACTCTCTCACTCTCTCTCCCTCTCTCTCTCTCTCTCCCCCTTTTCTCTGCATGTCTGCTCGCGACGAAGCTAACTCCTGCCCGACTGCTCCCATGCTAATAATAACCGAATGCACGGCTGACCCCGCTTTTGTGCCACAGTAGGCCGCTCGCAGATTACACCACCCGCGCACACACACACACACACACACACACACAAACACAGAGCACGCACACAGTATGGTGGCTGTGTGCCCATTCAGCACCACGGACAGCGCTCCAAGAATAAGAGAACCTATACTCTGGGGTTTTGAAATATAACTTCTTTTTTGTTCTAATTGTCCCTGTCGCACCATTAAAATTTAAAGCGGGGGAACATACGCCGCTGATTTCTGAGTTTTAATTTTTTCCATTTACAGAAACTATGCCCCTGCCAGGGTCATATGCATTTTGAACAGTGAATAGTGATGAAAGCTGAATCACCTGCTCTGATCTTTTGAGTTTTGTATTCCTTTTATCTATTCTTCTTTCCGAAGGAAAAAAATATTCTTTTTTGTTTTTGCTGCATGATTTTACTTAATTTTACACGAGTACACACTCGTGGCCCACGCCATCGCTTCTATTCAATTTCACTTTTTGTTTTTTTATTTGTCTGTGTCTCGTGCGTCATCATTTGTACTATCATCTGTTTTTTTTTTCCTTTTGCATCCATGGATGGATTACTAAACCCGCTGGGCCCAGACACACGGGCCTGACACGTCAGGTGACCCCATGCGCCTGTTGTTGCCAATTCTCATTATATCCCAATCACAGCAGTTATTTGTTGTTGTTGGTCAGTTAATGCCAAATCTGACTGGATTATTTTTTATTTAACACGGCTGCACATTGCGGCTACGATAAGCCTAAAGCAAAATGAGTCTAGTTTAGGCAAATTTATTTTTTAATCGCACACAGAGAAAGGAAACACTATTTAACATCACAATATGAGGGACAATAATAAGTAAATTGAAACAGAATTTAATTAGATTAGAGAGAGAGAGAGTTGATTTCATCTGTGTGCAGGTAGCAGCTGACTGCTTTGTAAAAACTGTAGTAAAGCAGTAGAAATATGTTCAACTGTAAATGGTTTCCACTACCCTGAAGTGGCGTAAAATCAGTTCTAGTCGCTTTAACAGGTCGTGTGTGTGTGTGTGCCCAGATGGGCCCTCTGTCTCATAATCCATCCATGCCTGTATCTCTCTGTGAAGCTTTGACTCATGACCCCTGTGTGACCCTCCATGCATTGTCGCATCTTTCTCTACTTGCCATATTTCCACGTCAGGACGGAGTCACTATTGGGCTGGAAGTGCTCCTCCCCAAAGACGCCAAGCTCCACTCGGAGGCCAGCCCGCCCCTTCAGTACGACGTCTTCCTCTACAAGGTCCCCGACGACGCAGGCTCCGCCTCTCCCAGCAGAGCCCCTCCCACTCACAGTGCCAACTCTTACTCCGCCTCTCACCCCGTTCCCAAATCACCGAAATCGCCCAAAACCCCGAAGACGCCCAAGTCGCCCAAGGTGCCCAAGTCACCCAAATCGCCCAAACACACTCAGGAGCACCCGCCCATTAACCGCGAGCCCTTGTCTGGAAGGCACTCCTCACCCGGCCGTCACCCATCACCTGGTCGACACCCGTCACCTATTCGCCATTCTGCACCTGGGTGCTATTCATCCCCCACCCGCCATCCATCCTCCCACCGCCCTCCCATCCAGTACAAATGCATGCCCACCTCCGTCTCCGCCTCCTCGCCCCAGCTACGCAGGCCCCGAGGTCGATCTCAAGCGACCGGGCTCCGAGTGCTCAGGACACGGGGGAGAGTACCAGTACCAGAGCGGACATATCCGTCCATCCCCTTCCTCACCGCATCTCACCCAGCCTCCTCCATCGCCAGCGTCCAGGGTGAAGTACTGCCCAGTCAGCACCCGATCCCTGCCGCCGCTCTCCTGACCAGGCCCCCCCAGCCAGTACAGCCCAGGCATCCATAAATTTAATCGCACAGACATCTGTCATGATCTAATCTACCCCCTGATCTGTCCATCATGGCTCTAACTCTTCTTTAGTGATTTATAGATCATTCATCCATCCGTTCAGCCATCATCCGTCTTTGTACCCCGTCTCCCAACATTTATACCCAGAGGACGAGCACGGCACCTGGTCCAGGTCCATGGAGCCAGAATACTGGAAGTGGGACAAACCTGTACACACCGACACGCACACCTGAAAATCACTGTGTAGTCGCCGCAGCCACACATTCTAAACCTTTTCTGTAAATAGGAACCTCTCTCGAAAGCTCAGGTTACTGCTCACGCAAGCACAAAATAAAACCGCGCTACGCTCTCCTTGAACGGTGTGCCAATGTCAGCAACTGCTGGGGATACTGCTCATAAAGGTCGTCATGGAGGTTTTATTACAGTAGCCTTAGTGTTTTTCAATGGTTTATATAAATCTTTTGCTATTCAGTGTGTAAGAGGTTTTTTTTCACGTTTTCAAAGGCTTTTTTTGTATGTTTTTCATGTTTCTAATCCTCAATAAATAGCCCAAGAACAAAATGTGCAGCACTGTGCTGTGGAGGTGGAGTGTGCAGAGAGGAATAAAAGCAAACGGAGACCGACAGAGGCAGCAACGCAACAGGAATGAAAGATGAAGAGTTTTGTTTGGTGTCGCTGAGTCGTGTCGGGGAAAATATATATATAAGGGGCTCTGCCGCCCCCGTGTGGATACAACACGCACTGCAGCATGAACAGCAAGGGCAGGGCCCCTCTGCCGCTCCAGTTTCGATTTTATATTCGATGAGTCGAATATGTAAATGTGAAAACACGGGTAATGTCGTACCCTTCTTTGTCTGGATGTGTCTGTCTGCCGTGGGAACTCCGGCCGTGCGCGTCGCACTGAGTTACCGCCTGCTCGTCTTGCTGCATCTTTGCGTATGAAGTTGTCCAACCTTAATGGCCGCACGTATTAAAACGATACCGCACGGCGGCTTTATGTGTTGCCGGGAGTGGGTTGCCGCACTACGGTAGTAACTCACGTAGAGAGTTCAGTTATGTGAGGAGAAGCGTTGACTGACCCAAGTGCATGGACGATACAGCAATATCCATCGAAGGCACGATGCTAACATCAGCTAACTTTGCTCACGAATTACGAAGCCTTAAAGACGCAGACGTTCGCTAATGCTAACATTAGCCGTGGCTAGCTAACATTTTTGTCGAAAACTACCAAGACTCTCTCGCGCGCATATGCGCGCGCACACGCACGCACACACACACACACACACACACACACACACACACACACACACACACACAAAGTTAACAACCTTGATGGAAACTGTAGCTAACGGGAAAACGACAGAGATGTTGAAGAGCGGGAGAGGCGCAGAACGTCCCTACTCACCGTGGCGACATTGTCAGGTAAGTTTTTAAGTCTCGGGCAGCAGGTGGAATTGAAGAACGGGTCACGTGCTCCATTCACGTAGGTTCGACGCGAAAGAGGCGTTAGCATGGCGGCTAATGCTGGTCAAAGTCTTTGGGCCTTGTGTTACTTTCTTGTCACGTCCGCCCCAGTTTGTGTTTCTCACGCATTACTGCTCTTTCTGTACAACATTAACACTTCGTGAATTCCAATAACAACTAACGCTATTAGCGACAAAATATAACTGATAAAACATTTCCAATTCGGGTCCGTTATTCGCGGCCGCCATCTTTACTAATTGGGAAAATATGGCGCGGCTTGGGAGGCCAAGTTAAAAGCTTTTTTCCCCCTTCTGTTTCTGTTAATGATGTCACAGGGGGTAATATTTTTTCACTCAGATGGTTAAACGAATATTTGAAGCTTATGAAAATACCCCCAGAACAGTTGTAAGGGTTGCTTCAAATGGGAGCGCGTGTGATTTAAATTGCAGACACGTATGCTGCAGTAGTGACCAACGCTCATCCACCTCAGGCGCAGAACGGAGAAGAGACGTTATTCCCTTTGAATCGCTCTCCTCTACGCTGCCAGTTTCTGTCACTTTATTATTTATCACCGCCTCTGTCTCCTTCGCTGTGCGAATCTGCTCATCTCCGGCATGCCAGCGTCCATGGTTTTCCCAAAGGCAAATTGAAATTAAAAAAAAAGAAATCTTCTGCATTTCCCCACAGTGCGACCCGGTGGTTATCAGCTGTGGGCAGCCTCTCTGTTCTTTGTCTTTTCTCCTGGACGAGAAGAACCTTCTCGCTTGCCCGGACGGCTCCGAAGAAGTTCCCCCTTCCTGCCGTTCTTGTCCATGAGAAACAGGCGGCGCTGACATGAAAAGAATAACTGACAGTTCTTTTTTTAAAGAGTGGTTCTATCTCTCTGTGAAACTCTGCTAAAGAGCTCTCCTGTCCTACTCTGCCTGCGAGGTGTCCGCTGTGTGTCCTCAGTGTGTCCTCAATAGTCAGTTTTTATTTCATTTAATTATTTTTTTGGCTGTTGTAGTATTGGGGAAATGTTTATTTCCCACAAGGGCACGGAGGAGATCTGCGGCCCTCGTAAAGTTTCATTTTGGAGTGACCCTGAAACTAAAATAGTCCTTCCCCGGAAATGCGATCGTGCCTTTCTGTCCCAGTAAACCCCGGAAAGTAAGGTCCTGTATCCGCGCAGGCCAGACCATTAGCATTTAATTGCACATTTTACTCGCAGTCCGCGCTTTGCGGAGAAGGAGGAAAGAAAGTGAGACAGATGAGAGGTTAGCGGTTTGAAAAAAAAAGAGCGAATGTGCAGGAGGTGCCACGTCGTTGCCGCGAAGCGTGGGCAGTTGGTCAGGAAGAGTTCGTGTCACAGTCTGCTCGAACTGTGTGGGATGAGTAAAGCAGAAAGTTTGACTGTGAAGTATGAGTTTGGTACGCGCTCGCCGGCCTTTTGCAACGCAGGTGGAGAACTCATTTTTTTTCGCTGATCTTGTTCTGTCCCCATGCCTTTTTGTTTCGCTCTCAAAAACTCCATCAGTGACTCTTCTGAGATGTCACCTTGCCCAGCCTTTTTCTCCTCCTCCACTTCCATATGTGTGTGTGTGTGTGTGTGTGTGTGTGTGTGTTGTGCATGCAGCTCCCGTGCAAACCACTGAGGGGCAGCGTTGGCCCACAGTCCCCGGCATCGCGCCGCTACTGTACATACAGATGAGACCCCGCTGGCACTTTTGAAACCGCTGATCTGCACCTTCATTAGCATTCGCTCTGTGCCGCCGGCCGAGGGGAACGTATGCTGATCCCCCCCGACGCCGTGATAATCGATCGCGTCATCGCATCGTGCAGATGTCCGGAGGATCTCCAGCGATCTTGGGCGTGCGTGTTGGAAGCCTTCCAGGGGAGGAGATGAGTGCTGGAATAGTGCACAGTGTGTGTGTGTGTGTGTGTGTGTGTGTGTGTGTGATAGATGCCCTGTGAGCTGCTGGCTGGATGAGATGATAGGCACGCGCACTGCACGCCTTAGATTGTGCATTTTTGCGTGCGAGCTCGCTGCCTCTTGGTTGCTTCTTTATCGCCTCTTAAAGGCTTATAAAGTATTTCTACTGAGCCAGAGCAGATGTAATTCTCTCTCTGTTGCTTCCAAACAGCCCCTCCTTCACTCTGTAATGTACCCCCCACACACACACACACACACACACACACACTCAGAAGACATGCAGGTCTCCAGAGACCCCCCCCACAGCAGATGAAGGCTTTTATAATTAGTGAAATACTCACACAGTTGACTGCAGTTGCCACACAAAACCCAGTGTGATTTTTCCTTTTAATCCATCATTCGACTTTGCTTTCATCCATCAGCCTTATATCTGACAGTATCAGACTGCAGTAACCCACAGAGTCCGAATAATATTACTACTGTACCTATTATTTATCGTCACTATAAGTCCTATAGAGTTGACGTACTGTAACAACTGTTCCCCCCTTAATAGTCACGTTAACTCCACGCACGGTTTTCAGCTTTTTAATTTTTTTTTTTTTTTTACTCTCCACAATATTAAGAGCCCATCCCCACCCCCACCCCGCTTACCGTCTTTTTCTCCCTCTCTCTCTTTGTGTTGATTCTTTTGTGTCCGCTCCTCTCTGTGAGTCAGGCTAAATGACTTCCTATTCAGGAGCGACAAATGTCTTCACTTTGTGTGTGCGCGCGTGGGCGTGCGCAGGACAACGTAAAGGGTCACTTCACCCAAATCCCAATGTGTGTGTGTGTGTGTGTGTGTGTGTGTGTATCCCCATTCAAACTCAAAGGGATCTCGCCACATAGTTTTATTTTTAGCATCCACACGAGCAGAGGCGCCCACACCTCTGGTTGCGCTGGGGTTGCGACAGACGTCTGAGCAGACGTCAACGCACCGCTGCGTTTTGTATGTGCCGTATGATCCGTGGGCGTTTTTTGTGCGACCGGTGCCACTTGTCAGTGATTTTTTTTTTTTTTTGCCGTTGCCAGCGAAGACCAAAGCAAAGCGGTGCATCTTACCTCCTTCCAAAGCCCTCTTAATAAGGAGGTGTGTATTTTGGGTGCTTTTTTTTTTTTTTTTTGAAGGCATCAGGAGGATTAGGAGTGGGTGGGCTTGGGGCTGCGAGCCACAGACGGAAAGGCGAAGTCGGAAAGTATGGAGGGACGGTACGTACAGCATTGTCGGTTTTAGCCTTTTCGTGGGATGAGAATGGAGAATACGCCCCCCCCTCCGATCACCTGCAGCGTCAAATATCAGACAGGAAGGGAAGTTAACTCAGTCTTCTCTTCCCCCTCGTCTTCCGCTTCCTCCTACATTTTGTTTTTTTTTCTCCCACCCCCCCGCTATAACAGGTGATCCCCCCCCCCAACTCCCCACCCACTCCTCTCCGCCTC
Organism: Psettodes erumei; assembly: GCA_016785225.1. Lineage (NCBI taxonomy): Eukaryota > Metazoa > Chordata > Actinopteri > Pleuronectiformes > Psettodidae > Psettodes > Psettodes erumei. Next base: position 2,440,347 of record JAFBJZ010000408.1, read on the forward strand.
AGCCTCTCTCCCTCGGCTTCCATATTGATTTACTCGATATCCCGCCGTCACATTCTTGCGGCGAAGGTTTCCGGCTGAAAACCGCTGACATTTACTTCGCAGTCACCAACACGGCTCATTTAAGCCCCACAAAATAACGTCGCGCTCTTCACGGCGCGCGGCGCGGGGATGATTGCGAGCATCCTGAACACCTGACGGCGTAATGAACCCTGCGCTCCCTCTGAGAAGAGGAAGGAATTTCGAGGCCCCCGAGCGCTTTTATACCGAAGTTCCCAAACTCTCGATCCTTCTCACCGCCGATCCCATTGCCCGCTCCACCGCAACCAATGGCCGTCGTTGCCATGGAGATGTCTCAGATCCTAGGTGGGCTTTGATTGAGGAGAAAGAGTGACACACACACACACACAGGAGACATATCTTGGGGCGGGATAGGACCGCCCGTGGAGAGGGAGGTGGGGTCCCCAAAGGCTGCACCCTACCCCTCACCCCGTGGCGCTGGAAGGAAGGAAACGCGGGAGGGGAGGCGCCACGCACACACGCTCTCTCTCTCTCGCGACGCAGGTGTGCACAAGTGGGGGAGGGGTTGGGCGCAGCGGGACCAGCGCATGCGAGGCAGCCGGCAGGGCTCTCCTCCCCTCTCGGCGCCGGCGAGAAGCCCACCGACATATCGGATTAAGGTGAACAGCGGCGACGAGCGCGACCGCGTGGCATAGTTCCGGGGTTTGGGTCGACGGCGCTCGGCGTTTCGTGTCGGCTCACAGGTGACTCGATTATACACGTCACCGACACCGCCACTCGCCGCCAATTACGCGTGATCGTATTCAGCCTAATCGCTTAACGATCACTTTGTGGCCAAAACACTGTGTTAAGTGACTCCGGGGCTTCTCCAAACACTTTGTAATGTCATTTCCAGCTGATACAAATCAGTGTGAAATTACATTAAGGTGCACCCCACACACACACACACACACACACACACACACACCCACCCCATCGCCTACAGTGACTGGCTGCTGACTCCAAACCGGCCGTCTGACTGAAGGAGTTGTGTGTTCAACAGCCAGCTGTCCCTCAAATAACACGCTCAATAATTCATACTGCTCTGCACGCACCACCACATATGCACACACACACACACACACACATGTGTGTGTGTGTGTGTGCACCTGGGGGTCAGCACAACACTTTTTGTGTTAACTCGGCAAGGAAGTAGCGACATAAGTGCTGACCGGTCTTGGACGTGGAATCATTGCTCGCTAAGGAGGCGGTAAAGGGTGTGTGTGTGTGTGTGTGCGTGCGTGTCTGCGTGTGAGTGAGAGAGAGAGCTCGATGTTGCGTGTCCTCCTTCACTAATGGGTATCTGATCTCTGGTGTGTCGAGCCAGCAGAAGCACAGGGGCAGATCCATCGCGTCAAGGCGGGGGCCGACCGACACGGCACGCTGTCGGCGCCGTTTTCCCTAAAAAACGTTTTCTATAGGGCCTCTCTATAAGTCTCTCACAGAGTCTTTTTTTAATTTGTTCTCCCCGCCTTCGTACAGATCGTTCGTGTTCGATCTGGGGCCTAATGACGGTGGTGATCCCTTGACTCTGACTCTTGACTCCTGACCCTTGACCTCGTGACCCTCGCATTCGGGTCTGAAAGCGTTTTAATGCGGTGGAGGTTCGGGGCAAGCGGTTGATACTACTTCTGGGCTTCTGTGGCATGCAAGCACACGCACACACACATGCACGCGCACACATTCACACGCACACACATTCGCACGCACACACCGTCCAGCACGCCCTGTCCTCAGCTGGAGAGCGCGAGTCTCGTGGAAGTCAGAGGATACGGCAGCCACAGAAACCGAGCCGGGTTCCATCGCCTCGCCCTCCACCCCTCCGCCGCTTTAACAGGGCAAACCGTCTCCTCGCCTCTCTCGTCCGCCCCCGCGAGAGCCCCGATGATGCGCGGACTCCCCGGAGCAGGACTTTGAAACGGCCTCATTACCATTTCAAAGAAGCCGCCGCCGCCGCCTCGCGGACCTACGAGCCGCTGGGCGCGTTACATGGAGCGGGACGTCGTTTGCCGCGAAGCGCATCATCACCTTACATCTTTTTATCGAGACGACAGCCGGCTGATGCGCGTTGGTTCAATTAGGGAAAAAGGCATCGATGCTGCGTGCACGCGTGTCTGCAGTTGTTGTAGGGAGCCCTGCGAGGCATCATCGCCGCCAGTCAGTATTTCAAACAAAAGCCTTGTTCCTGCTGCTGTCAATTACATGGAAGACGTAGAGCAGAGCAGCACCGGGGGGCAGGCCCCTGAGGATAAAATTTAAAATGAGACAAGAGTTGGACACTTTGCAGGACGCGATTCTCATTCATTTGTTGGCCTTAAAAAACAACCAAAAAAAGATGCGATGCACACAGGCGGGAAGCGGAACTATCAGCCATCAGCCCCCCCCCCCCAAAAAAAACTGGAGGTTTTCTCATTTAAATACAGGCAAACACACACACACACACAGACTTAAGCGCCCAGCGGTTCGTTCCTGCTGCAAAATTAATGTCCTCATTTATCCTCTTATGCACAAATGTCAACCTTTGTCAGCCTCCATCCCTCTCCCTCCACCCCTCCGCCCCCCAGCCCCTTTTAGCCACCCTCCACCACACCTTCGCCAGCTCATCTCTCCCTTTCTACTCCTTTTGTACGTGCCTCCATGCCTTCCATCCCCATTCATTCCTTCACCCCTTCCCCGCGTACCCTTTCCCCTCCTCTGTCTGCATTCCTCTCAGTCTTTCACTCCGGTTTCTGCAACTCATTGTATCCCCCCCACCCCCGTCCTCCTCTCCTACACCCTGCACAGATATTGCACATTTCTCCACCACATCTGCCACACTCTTGTTTTGTTTTTGTTTTACAGTCTTTTTTTTTTTTCTTTTTCTCCTCTGCTTGGGTATCCTCAAGTGGCATCATAACTCCTACAGTTACCATGGTTTCGGTGGAAGGGGACCTTAATAACTGTTTGGATCAAACAGGCTCTGTGCTGTTGTGTGTGTGTGTGTGTGTGTGTGTGTGTATCACACAAATACACAAATAAATAAATAAGACGGGCTCCAGACTTTCAAAGGAATTACACTTTATTACAGGATGAATGTGACGTGTAGGGGGGGGGGGGGGGGGTGCGCTCAGGTCAGTGTCAACGACGGCTCCGTGTGAACGAACATGTTGTCGTCGTACAGGTCCTCATCCAGGTCGGCTTCCTCTTCGGTAAAGTAGGTGGGGAAGGGAGGGTGGAGCAGCGTGGAGCTCCTGTTTGGCAGCACGGTGTCTCTTACCTGGAACACACAAACACACGCACACTTAGAGCAGTAGCTGCGACGGTGCCCGTCTTAATTGGCGCTGAAGCAAAAATGTCCCCCAAAAAATGTGACGACTAATTGCTGTTCTCTATTTTCATTTCCTTCTAAATTGAAAATCTTGTTTGGGTTTGGCCGAAACAAAGCGGCAAATCCAGCGCTCTGGAAATTTGACCTTGGGCAAGAGAAAACGTGTTGCGGACATTCCGAAACGGCGAGCGGCAAGACCACAACTGCAAACGCGTTCGAAATTTTCGGAACGCGGTCGGGCGACGCGGCGCGAGAGCTCGTTATGTCCGCCCCTCGCCGCGTCAGATGGAGGCAGGCTTTGAGGCGACGCGAGTTTGTCGGGGCTGCAGCGTGGACTCAAACGCCAGCTGCTCTCCCGTCGTTGCACTCCCGTTGCTAAATCAATGAGGACGGAAATGCACCACAACTTTTAATCGACGCCGGACTGGTTGCGCGAGACAAGTTACACTTTCCTGGAGAAAAACAAAGTAGATTACACAAGATCAATATTGGTTTATTATTCCCCCATAAATCCTATTAATTTGCTCCCCCCCTCCCCGCCGGCTCGACACACCTGGGGTGACGCTGAGCCCCAGCCTGAGAACTCCTGGGCTAAGTGATTAATCGAGTCAGCACACAAACAACGGGAATTAATCCATAGAATAATCAACCTACGAATCGATCATGAATAGCGTTGTTAGCTGCAGCTGCAGCTAAGTATAATCAACCGAACATGGCCGCTCTATGCCTGCATCGGGAACGCTAAGGCTGCACGGCACGACGAAAACCAACGGTAACCAACAAACATCGTGCGTGTGTAACGAACGGAAGTGAATCCAGCTATACATTTGTTTGTGTGTGTGTGTGTGTGTGTGTGTGCGTAGCTGCGAGACGCAGCTCGCATTTGTATTCATTATGGCTTGTCCGCAAAACAAATAATAGGCTGCCTCTGCGTCTGCGCGCACGCACACACGCGCGAGGCGAGGGCAGCATGCTGAGTGTGGAGATGGATGCTGTGGATATTACTAACGTAATTAAGGTGCTCGCACCCATTCCCTCGCGGGGGGGAAAAAAAACGACGCAAACAAACGCGCGCACACACACACACGAAGACGCTGCTGATCGAGCACGGTGTCAATGAAGATGGATCACACTGTCTCGCGGGCGTGATGGCGTTTTACGGGTGCAAGGTCACCGGTCTCCATCAGAACTCGAGGCACGCGGGGGGGTTTGACCTCCGACTTCGCACTTCGAGCAGAGTGTGCGCGCGCGTGTATGCGTATGATTATTTTTACCTTCAGTAAGCAGTTCCTGTGGCCGGGGACGGAGCCGTTAACATACAGCACATTATACTTGGTATTGACCCTCCACACCTGGAGAGAGGGGAAGGCGGGAGAGGAGGCGGGTGAGCAAACATCGAGCTGAAATCGCTGTCGAGGACAAACAAGTTTGAAACCACGGCACCGCGCGCATGTCCGTGTACCTTCAGGCCGTAAGCTGTGATGTAGGTGTTCCCCATCTTGCCCGGCATCTTCTTCCCTTTGATAACTCTGGCTGGGTCCTGGATACGGATGAAGAACCAAACACACACGCGCTCACGTTACCGGATTACGGGGAAGCGAGCGTTCCCGTCCGGCGCGAATGAGTATACGTGCGTGTGTCTCACCCCTCCGGGTCCGGAAGCTCCTGGTCTGCGGTGGGTCTTGGTTTGGCCGTGGCTGGCGGGCTGACCCTTGAACCCCCATCGCTTCATGACTCCTTGAAAACCTTTGCCGATGCTGCGCGCAAGACAATTCGTGTCGTCAGGCTACATTCGAAGCAGGCGGGCAATGATATGTAGGGAGGGCGGGGGGCAGAACAGGACTCACGATTTGGCTGTGACGTCCACGTACTGGCCTGGACGGAAATGTGCCGCAAGCAGAGGAGTGCCTGACACACGACAAACACGATGTTATCGCCCAAAAACGTTTCGAATAAGCTTAGATTCTATTCTGTGGCACAGAGGTGGAGGTCGCGCGCCTATACCTGGCTTGATGAGGGCGTTGTCGGAGATTTTGAAGGTGGTGACTTTCTGTTTCGGGGGCACTCCGGCGTTCCTGAACGTCTCCATTTCCTCTTCAGTCCTCTGTCGGTGGAAATGGACAAGAGAGTGAGAGGGACGTGAAGCTGAAAGGAGGGAAGCTAGGCGGTTATCGAGCGCGACAGCCGAGCAGCGGTCAGGCTCGCGGCGTTTCAAAATTGACCGCGGGCCTGTCGCGGCCGCACGGGAGCCAAGCGCACGTGCACGCCCGCAGACGCTGGCGCGCGTACTTGGCAGCGAGCGTCTCTGACATTTGCTTTCGCTCGGCTCGCTCTCATCTCGGCCCACCTCCCGTCGTCTCTCTCTCTCTCTCTCCCCTCCCCTCCCCCTCCCCTTCTGTTGACTGAGAACGAGCCTGGCAAAGCCTCTCACTCCGACAAATGCTGCCTCTGACAAGAGAGATCGCGGAAAACAAAAAACTTCCCGCTCCACGGGCGAGACCCTGACTCCGATCCGCCGGGGCGTCCATCACGAATAAATTACACTTTGATTGATTCGTATTTGGTTCTTTTGTTTCCTCTCTATCTTAGCGGGGGCGGCTGTGATGTCTAAAGAAGAAATCCCTCCCTGTGCGCGAGAGACACCTTCGTGAAAACAACTTCATGACTGTCGACGCTCTTTTGGGAAATCCATTGCATCCCGTTTATTTAGACGCCAAAGATGAAGCGTCGTCAGTCGTGGTGTGGTATCGTTTCTGGGAGGCCTGAGATGAGTTCAGTGCTTCGAGGATGCAGTTTCCGCCAAAGCTGTAACACTGATTTAGATTTTTTTTTTTTTTAAAAATGATGAACACACGTAGCCAGAACTACAAGCAGCAAAAAAAAAAGTGCATACGGTACAACTAAGGAGCGTTCTGATAAAACTTTATCGTGTTTCAGTTAGCTGCGCTTTTCTTACGTGGAATGGTGACACGTTTTTCCCCCCGACGAGGAGAGCCGCCGTGTGGCCATCGTGTTCGTCTTTGGATAGGTACTTTATGACGTGGCAGTCCTGCACCTGAAAGAAAAAGCCAGAGAGTTCCGACTTCCATTAACGGAATCAGTGAGACGGCGCGAGCGCAGCGTCTCCCACAACCCGTCGACTGCTTGCAGAGAGAAAGCGGACCCCGGCGTGAAACATTCAATGTCAGGTTTAGCGACAGTTTAATTTGAGAAGAGTTTGGGTTGAATACAGAATACGAATTAGGATTAGGACTGTAACAACCCGACCCGTTCAGCACTCATTCGCTGCATTATGACCAGCTTTCAGTTTCTGCCTCGCTGAACCGGACTTCAGATATCTGCTGTTCACACCTTGCTGAGGAACACTGACGTTTTTCAAAATGTGTAATTGAATCAAAGTCTGCAGGTGAGGTTGTACCGGTGTTATAATATTTGCCATTTCTTCCTCCACACTCCGCCGCGCAATCCAATTCCCCCGCCTCCGCTTTTCCTGAACAGCTTGTTACTTCGACACGGCGCGCGCCGTCGTGCCCGAGGCTGACTTTGGCGCGGAGCGAAAAGGCGCGGCAGCAAAAAAAAATACGACAGGTGTGTGTGCGCGCGCGTGTGCTACCTGCAACATGGTGGTGACGTGTCTTTCTCCGCTTTTCGTCCAAACAGGAGCCATCCCCAGCTTCACGGCCACCAGCCCGACTCTTCGACTCCCTGGGAGACGAGAGACGGATGAGAGGACGGCAAAAGTAAGACCCGCGAGAACACGGCCGCCGCCGAGCGCCACGCTTACCCTCCGTCCACTCGTGCCGCTGCCAGGGCTCGTCTTTGAGTGGGTTGAGCTTTTCAGCCGTCTGTCTCCTGTATTCCTCTGCCATACTCCTCCTCATGTACTTCTGGTTGTCCTCTGTGAGGTGTTCATCGAACCACGTCGTGGTCTTTACTGTCCTAATACAACCAAGCGACTGGACATGGCTGCAAAAGAAGAAAAAAAGTCGAATCAGGTGGAGATATTCGCCATGCTCACACACACACAAACGTTACCGTGCGTCTTGACCGACCAGGCGTGATCGGACCTCGGGTCCCTGCAAATAAACACACGCATCGTTTCTGTTCGCAAAGACTAAATGCCTTGTTGTTTCTAGCTGGCGGGAGATGGCAACACATTTTCATTTAATTTTATTAATTACAGTGACAGTAAACAGAGGAAAACTGCAAAGTTTCACATTTGAACAGCTTAGTTTTGGCACGGGGTGTATAAATGTCTCATCTCAATGAAGAGTCGAGGTCGGAGGAGTAAAATTGCTACACGGGAATGAATGAACCCTGGTGACCTTTTCTTATATCAATTTTTTGCTCACGCCTGCTTGCGGACAGACAAACACGTTACTCATCTGTTATTGTACACGGGCGCTGTCCCAATAACAGGCATCAGTCAATCATCAAGTATCTCATGTACCACACAAAGACACTCCGCAAAGGTTAGCAACGCTAAGCAATAAAAACTACACATCTACAGAAGCCACAGGAAACAATATTAAACTTAACAATATTAAACTAACATTGCATTTTTTATTGGAGAATTAAACAGCTCGTTCTTATTTTAGCAAAGAAGAGGAGGAATCCACTACTAAATTCAAGCTAAGCTGCATGCTGAAGCTCGCGTCAGTTCCACTAGCACAACTAGCCGGTTAGCGTTAGCCACCTTTCAGACGCCGCTCGTAGAGAAACGAATCGAGTCCCCCGCTGAAGAAGAAGCCGACAGCTCCACGCCGCCATCGCGCCGTTTAACCTACACAATTATATAAATATAAAAAACTACACGTGTATTTTTTGAGGGGGGTCGCAGGTTTCACATCTGCGCATCCATGCCTTCGTTTTCGTCCTGTTCTAAATGTCACCCTGGCTACTTCCGGTACGCGATCAAAACATTACCGCGGCACCGCAGGCACACGCCAATGGTTCCGCACCACCGCCAGCAAAACTTCTCAGCCAACTTCTCCAAATGCAAATCTTGCAAATTTAATATCCACAAAGCTATTAAACTCAATTTTACGTTTACAGATTTATACGAAGTTTAACGAAGATTCGATACGGACAACGCAGCAAAAACAAATTAATAAAAGTTTCAATTTACAGTTAATTCCTGAAACAGCTATTGAAAAAACAGTTTCACCTGAAGGTCCATGTAGTGGTTGTTCCGGAGTTTTCAGTTCTATGCCGTGATCTTCATCAACAGATGTCATAGAAATGTTGATGAAAAATGTTAATTTCTTAGCAGTATAAAATGTGTACAAAATACTATGAAACAATAAAGCACAGTACATTAAATTTGACAGAACACTGATCATGGGAGGCTCTTTAAATGTAACTCGGTTTGCGTGGGTGGTCTCTGATTGGGGAAACAGGCATCAGTAGGGTCACTGTCTGAATACTGATCTGACTGTCAGAGACTGGGGCACGTATGAAGAGCACTCTCTGGACAGCTCAACTTTGTTTGCCCTAATTAACTATATGGAGATTAGTGAAATAATTTATTCTAGCGTTTTAATTTCTGGCCGAGGAGACACGGGGAAAGAGAGATGTTGTGGATAAAGGCGTCTTGGAGCCAGCAGTGTTATTTGTGCGTATAATGGTAAAAGCGTTGTGGCAGTTTGACGTAGCGTGCAGTGCGGGTTCATTCGACAACAAGACAGGGCAGGGCTGTCCACGAGAGAGACAGTGAGATGTGCGATATCTAACCTCAGTAGAGGTCTGCGTATACAAACAGACTGCATATTAAGTGGCAGGCAGCAGAACAGAAGCTCACTGGGCTGAGAACAAAATGAATCGACGAACGGGCTCCCACTGTTTCGCTCTTTGTTATTGTAGATTGTACCTCCACATTGTCACAAATACACGCAAAGCTCCCTTTTTCTCCCCTTCTCGTGTCAGTGTGAACATATTTCTGTCCCCGAAACATGGCTACGACAAGCGCAGCCACACCCGTAAGGATCAGGTCACACCCAAGTGAGAAAACCAAATTGTCTTTATTATAATCCACATGCAGAATACAGAAAAAAAAACAAAAACAGTTTTTCAGCTCACAGATGAGTGTCTACCGCACACACACTTGTCTACGCCTCCCAAAACTCTTTACAATGTAAGAAGGTAATTAAGAAATTATTACAATTATTCAGTTGTTTGTTTCCATATAGCAAAATCTCAAACTAATCTGTAGAAAAGAACCCAAGACACTCAAGACAACCTTGAATGTCGCTCAAATGACAGAGATACTTTATTTCATAACTAGCAAGCGGGTACCGAAGATTGGATAATAGCAGGAGCTGAATTATGCATGCATGTATGCAGTACACTAACGGGGACGCTGCCGTTCCCATAAATAACATTTGCAATGCTAATTCTAAGTATTTCGGCGTTTCTACTCACAGATCCTTTGGTCTACGGTACTTGCTAGTTATCTGAATAAGGTAGGAGTGTCATTTCATTTGGGCGGCCTATGGTTTGAGTCTGCATGCTGGTTCAGGAGACTGCTCTTATTTCTATAAACGTCTTTCAGATATACAGTAGATAGTAATAATTTCCCAGGTGACGCCACCTTTCTCAGCGTGAGACACAGCTGCAGATGTACAGCACTTACAACATTTCTTATGCTCTTTAATGTTGTTATTCAGCTTGAGAAAGCTGGAAAGCTTTAATGTAAATAGCCTCGTAACCACTGCAGTCGTGCTGGGTGTGGGGATGTAACCGCACACGGTGCAAAAATGGCTGAAAAATAGCTGGTGCAAAACTGTTATAAAACCCAGACTGCTGCATTCTGCTTCTCATGTCTTTACGTTTCCTGACTTCTCTGGAAAATTAGTCATATTTCCTGACTTGAATGCATTTGTCCAAGCCCAATGATTCTTCCAGAAATTCAAGGCTTCTACCCCACCCACCCCCCAACCCACTGCTACCCACGTGTTTGAAGTCCTTGAAGGGGACGAACTGGACGATGTCGCGGAGGACGGGCTCGCCCTTGGGCGAGCGGAGGATCCCGTCGTCCCCGTCCAATATCTGCATGTCCGTGAAGTCGGCGTTGCCCACGCCGACGATGATGACGGACATGGGCAGGTGGGAGGCGTGCACGATGGCCTCCCGTGTGTCCGCCATGTCTGTGATGACGCCGTCTGTCAGGATCAGCAGGATGAAATACTCCTGTGGTGGGATGGATGAGGAGGAAGAGGAGGGAGGGAGGGGGGAAGAGGGGAGGATGGGGGAGAGACGAAGGGATGTTCGCTGAATTTTATGCGTTAAAAGCGGCTTCTTGTCAGGGACTAATTTGAATAAAACTCATTCTAATCCACTAGAGAGCCTGACAGGAGCAGGAGGCATTAAGGCAGAGAGGAATTTGTGCTCCAAAAGTTATGACTGGAATTAAATTAATATCAATCACTTCCCCTCGCCTTTCAATCCATCCCTTTCCGCTCTTCTCTGTCCTGTCTTTCACCACCTCTGATGTCTCACTTGTTGTCTTTTTTCATTTGCTATTTCCCCTTCCTCTGTCTCCTCGTTATCCGGCGCAAACACCCGGCAGTCCCAACGACAGGAACAAAACGGTACGGCCTTTGTTTTGTCGCCGTTTTCCATTTTCCCCCTCACCATGGCCTCTTTGGTGTGCATCTCCTCGGAGGCAGACGAGGCGACTTTCTGGATGATTGGGGCGATGTTGGTGGGCCCGTACAGCTGGATCTTGGGGAGGCAGTTCTGGTAGGCCTCCACCACGCCTTGGATCCCTGCAACACACGCTTGGTTTTATTTCGGCCTTCCTCTCCCCACCCATCCGCACGTTACGGCCCGCCGACCTCGCCGAGTCAAAGCGCTCGTGTGTGCAAAAGCATCTGCCAAAACGAGCCGGACCCTGCGCATGCGGTTGCGCGCCGCTCTTCCAAACGCGTCCCCTTAAAGTCCGCGGCAACCGCGAGACGGCGGGGACGCGGCTACGTGGGGAGAGGAGCGCAATAGCCCATTTCACACATACAGATTAGTGTTGTTTTTCTCCGTATCTTAGAGCCCGAAATACTTCCTGCGGCACGGTGACAAATCTCCCGGCTGCGTTTGTGCGCGCACGCCTGAGCATATGTGTGAGAGGCAGAAACAGAGGGTGGGGACAGATACAGAGGGAGACATATGGGGCTGACACCGAGGGAGATAAGTGAGGCGTGCGGTTGTGATACGGTGGGGACCGCTTCTGCCCTGTGATGTATGAACGGGGCGCGGGAAAGTTTCTGAGTCGAGAAGTCCGTCGTACGTGTGTGTCGGGGGCGTGTGTGCGGCTCACCAGCGCATTCGGGATTGTCCTCGTCAAAGTTCACAGCAAAATCGTGCGAAACCTTGATGTTGGAGCAGAGAGAACACAGGGCCTTTTACTGCCACGGCAAATCAAGCGCTCAGCACAACGCGTTCGGTCCGATCGACAGGTTGACAGATGCATTCTCCTTTCAAGTTGATCAAAAGCAAACTGTGCCTTTCAAAAAAAGAAGAGACCTCAAAATCTCAATCTAAAGTAGCCAGACGCTTCCCCCCCCCTGCTACGGCAAACACACACACACACACAACGTCCCAAGTGTCCTACCTTGAAGTCAGGTGGTATCAGAGCTCCAAAGCCGAACGCTGGGAACATTTTATCGCTGGAGAAAAATGGAGAGAGACGCACGGGTCACTGAATGAGACGGGGCGAGGAAGGGAAGCATAATGGACGAAAGCTCGGGGATCTGTCAAAGGCTTTGCACGATAAGCAGGCAGGAATCTCTTTATGCAGACTTTCATCAAAGGTTTCGATGCTCGGAGGGAAAATCTGGCGCGCGTGTGTTTGTGCATGTGTGTGTGTGTGTCGGCATTAGCTAGATGATGACGGACACAGTGGCGCCTGCCTGTCATAGTCTTGGCAGATCTCCCCTACAGCCACCAGCGCTTTGAGGTACTCGTTGGGCTGGTACGGGTGGATGTAGTGGAGGGAGCAGCTGTTTCTCGGATCACCGTTGGACGCCGTGAAGTCTATTGCCACCTGGGACGGAAACACACACACACACACGGTAGCATGAGCGGGCGCGGACAGACTGCTGTGAATATATAATGCGGTTATTTGAGAGGAAACTTACTGTGAACTGAATTTGGCAGCCTCCCATGATGTAATCCAGGAAGGAATACATTTTGATGATCTGTCAGACGGGATAGCCAAATTTAGGCCATGTGAGGAAAATTGGGAGGATGGGAAAAGACAGGACTGGGAGAAGTCTCGCGGGCAGCTGTGACGGGCACTTTGGTCATTATCTGACATTACACAGACTGAACGATACATAAACTTGTACTGACGGCGATTGCCGCGGACACACACGGACAGGGACAGACTGGAGACGGCCGAAGGACGTGAATTCACCTTGCAGTGGTTGAGCATGACAACACCGGAGTTCCTGTAATTCTTCTTCTTCATCTGGTATTTGGGGTTGATGCACTCCCACTGGATCTGGGCAAGCAAAGCATGTTCGGATTAGGGATTATTACGTGTCAGGCAACCCGTGGGGGGCGCTCTGCATTGCGCTGTGCCTGCGCGCTCACCTGCTTCCCCTCCTGCTCGGCTCTCATCTCCTTAAACGTGGTCTGAAACTCCCCGATGAAGTCGTGTTTCCCGTTGGAGTCCCAGTCCCAAACAGTGCACTGTGACAGACGCACAAAGAGACACACAAACACGAGCGCGCGCGTTTTCCTTCAGTCGGAGCGCAGCTGCGGCGCTGTCACCCGAACGCGCGCCCGCGCAGGCACGCAGGGAAATGCCATGCTGAATGATTGATAAGGCAGCGTTGGTGGGAGGGCAACGGAGCGGTGAAATATTAATCTGAGGATGCTGAGAGGGATGCGGATTAAGAGGCAGCTTTACGCGTGTGTGCGCGCGTGCCTGCGTTAAGGCGCGGTACTTTGTTTCTCTCAAAGGGGCCCGCTCGACAAGATGAATGGTCTCAATCAGCGGCCGGGACGCGAGGGTCGGCGGGCCGCGGCCCGGCACGTCACGCGGAAACATGTCCCCGCGGCTAGGAAGGAGAAAGGAAGGCGCCGTCATCCGGGCCGTCCCGCGGAGTCTGTACGATCGATGATATTCAATATCGCCGGTCAATAAACAGTTCTACCTTTAACACCAGCGTAACTGCGGTGAAAGATTCATTCTGCCGCGGAGCTTCGTTGACCTTCTCACCTGAGGTCGCCGGTGATTGGAAATAATCCGGCAACAGCGCTTGATTAAAAAAACGACGACCGGCGGTAATCCCCTTATTTCCTGTCTCCCACTTAAGCTTCCGAGTGCCTGCCCCCGAGCTGCTTATGCCTTTTTTTTTTTGTGCGTCTGCCAGTGTGTGTGTGCGTGATCATTTGTGGAGAGCACACGCCTATATCTGTGTTTTTCGAACGCTCGCCACTGCAGCCTCTGAGAGCCGTGCGGTGGAAAAAGAAAAAAAAAAAAACCCCCACACAACCGAGCACCTTCGTTCCATTCACTGAATACTAACCGTCGGAGCGGAGAGGGAGTGAGACCCGGCGGAGGGACAGACGGAGAAGTCGAGAGGTGGGGAAAAAAGGCGGAGGAGAGAGACGGCCAGACACCGCAGAGAAGGGTTTATGCATTTACGCATCGGTCAGTTAAGAGCCAGGTGAAAGGAAGCAGCGGCCTGAATAGAAAATCTCTGCCCTGCCATTTCTCACTATAGCTCTGATGCTTCAAACAGGTAGCCCTGGAAACCGTGCGTGTGTGTGTGTGTGTGTGTGTGTGTGTGTGTGGGAGCCCTTTTTCCCGCTGTCAGGCGCCGTGCAGAGTTAAGACGCCTCTGAATATTTAATGAACAAGCTCATGTTTATTCATGGAAAGAATAACTGTTTCCGCAGCTGATGTGCGGCCACCGCTTTCGCACATATGCACAGATATATGCACACAACACACACACACACACCCAGGGGTCTATTCTGGCCCAGAAAAGGTGAGAGCTTAGGACGACCGCTGAGCTCTTTCACACCCGTCCGGCTCTTTGAGTTAGCGCGCCACGACCTGGGCTCAACTCCTGGCCTCGGAGACGACTGAGACCGCTTTGCGCCTCGCTCGCATTGATTGTTTGTGGCTATCTACACCCGGGGGTGGAGGCGTGGGGCGGCACGCGGCGCTCGAAAGGCAACACTTTCGGTGCGTTTAACAAATGTCGTCGTTTGCGTGCCGCGCGAAAAAGCAAACGCCTCGCACCTGCGGGCCTTCGGGGGGGGGGTGTTCGGCCTCGGCCCTCTAAATGCGCTGTCTCACCGATGGGGGGGTGTAAGTGATGAGGCGGGCCGCGGCCAAGGTTTTTGCTTCACTTACGCTGCTACGGATTATGCGCGAGGCTGAATAAAATGTTGTTGCCATTAGCACAACCTGAAAAAAAAAAAGAAAAATCCATCGCAGTTCCTTACTTACCTTTAGCTCCCGGTCGTGGTCGCCGCTGCAGAGAGTGTTCAAGGAAACTTTGAAGGATTTCCACACCGGGCTCAGGTTGTTCATGACCGTCTGCGCACACACACACACACAAAAAGCCGCGGCCCTTGAGCAATCGTTAACCACAGATCCCAAGTAGAAGACGGCGTGTAAACGTGCTCTCGCGCGCACGCGCCCTGCACTTGCCTCTGTCCTGTGCACGAGCGACTCGGTCCCGTCGTCGTTCAGTCGAAAAATCTCCAGGAAGGGGTCCGACTTGCTGAAGAAATCCTACGGGGGGAACGTGCACGTAAGGCTTTTGATCGCCATGAATCATTCATGCGCAAACCGAATCGTTCTTTCAACCTGTCTTTTCCCTTCCTTTTCCTCCTTCTTTCTTCCAGCCGTCCCTTTCCTGCCCCCACCACCACCACCACCACCACCACCACTTTCTTCCATCTTTCCCCTAAGGCACAACTTGTTTGGATTAGTCATCCGTGGCCGAGCGTGTGTGCGCGCATACGGAAGCTGAAAATTAATATAGTTATCTGTGTGTGTGTGAGAGTGGTTGAGATAGGAGGGAGGTCACTGGGGTGGGTGGGTGGCTGCGTGGGTGGGGTGCCCATTTATCTCAGCGGGCCTCCTCTAATCCCGGACTGTACTTCTGTGAACAATCCACACGTCCCAGCCCACCCACCCACACACACACACAGGCGCACACCTGCCTGACAAAACACACACGCCTAATTCGTACATTTTTTTTTAAAAAGGTCACTTCCTCTAACATACGAAGAAGACCGCAAATTGGCGGCATTGTTTGAAAGTTGCACAGACCTTGTCGTCCAGCTTGCGAGCGCTGAAGGAGAGTTCGACGTAGTCGTCGTTGCCAGACAACTCCTCTGCTGTCACCTTTTTGGGGGGGGTGGGGGAGAGAGAGAGAGAGAGAGAGACAAAGAGGTAGAAGAGGGAGGTGAGAGAAAATGAGATGGAAATGAGGAACAGAGCAGATTGAACAGGCAACATCATCAAATTAATTATCTTCAGAGTGTCTAAGTGCAAGAGGTGGTGCTCGCGTGTGCGTGCTTGAGTTTCTGTGTGTATGTGTGTGTGTGTGTGCGTGCGCTTCTTCTGACTTGAGAAACAGTGCCATACCGTTATGGAGGACTTTCCGGCCGTGTTTCCCTGTTTGAGTAGCGCTTTGGTCAGTTTCCTCTGCGACACGATCTGGAACAAACACAAGCGAAGACCCTGCTGTGACCTGGAGCGTCTGCTTTACGTTGGCACACAGCTGCCTACGCACACGCTCAGCGGACAGGAAGCAGCACGGGGGAGTCACCTTCCTACGGCGCTGTATCCCCTGTTTGATCCGCCAGCTCCAGTGAGATCCGCCAATCTATCGTTTCCAGCCTGGCGCTGGCCAGGCGATATTAAAAATGGATACGAGCGCTGGCGGAGTTGCGGGAATGAGGCGCTTTCTAATTGCAGCTCGACGGTTGGATTCGTCGTCGACGGCTAAAGTTAAACACGGGCGTATCGCACCGGAGGCTCATTACTGGAACGTCTACATATACACTTTCAACGAGCGGGGTGGGCGTTTTATTTTGCGCTGAGAAATTACGACTGAAACTTTGACAGTAATTCAAGATCAAATGAAAAGTTTCAGAAGATTAAAAATAATTCACTTAAAAAATCTAATTTCAAATAGAACACAGGAAACGTTTAGCTACAGCTTTATTTAAACCTGCACTACCTGATTTTTTTTGGGCCACTAGGGGGCAGTCAATACAAGCACAACATTACGTTAGCGTAATTTTTTAAGTAGATATGACAAGCTTGTCAGCCAACAGTTTCCTGTATTAAAACATCCAGCTGATACGGCTGATTTATTGTTAGCATGGAATTATTAAAATAATATGCTGATCATGAGAACTTTTAGTGTAAAGTATGATGGGCCTAATTTCTAGCTGCGCTGCCACTGTACATGG
Organism: Psettodes erumei; assembly: GCA_016785225.1. Lineage (NCBI taxonomy): Eukaryota > Metazoa > Chordata > Actinopteri > Pleuronectiformes > Psettodidae > Psettodes > Psettodes erumei. The sequence goes on from JAFBJZ010000408.1 coordinate 2,457,154, forward strand.
GGGAAAAAAAAAATAAAGAGATCAGAATTTACCCAAGTAATGCAACAAACGGCAGCATGTGCACAGAATGTTCTGCTGTCTGTCTCAAATTTCACTAACCTGATTTCCACTGACAGCTACCATGACTCTCTCCAATCCTCGTACGCTCCTCTGGTGCTTTCACATTCTGCTGATATAATGCTGTCTGTTTTTTTTTTTTCTTTTTTCTTTTTTTTTTCCTCCCCACACAAAGCCCTGGGATCCACAGCGGCATCCAGAACGCTGTTGTTCACACCCAGACTAAATGTTGGCAGCTGGCACCCGCCTTCCAAATCCTCCTCTTCCGTGTCAATTATCTCAGCCTCTCCCAACTACTGTAAATCCACCAGCTTATGGTGGCTGATAGTGTCTCGTGACAATGAGGAGTGGATTCCAGTGGAAGCAAACACCCCCACCACCACCACCACCACCACCACATCAGCCTGGACCTTAAAGCCGTATCACCCCTGTTTCCTTCCATTCAATAATGACATTAGATGGCGATTCCCTGAAATGAACTCCCTCAACTTGTTAACGAGTGCCGCCGCAATTCCAGTTTGAATTCTGAAGGCTACTGGATATTAAGCGAAGCATGTAAATAAAGCGAATCTTTAAATATTGATCGCGACTATTTCATTAAGAGGGGACCATTAAGCGAGGAAGGAGGCCTTATGCATTTGCAGAGGCACGGTGCAAACGCTTTGAAAACATAGCGCGACGCGTCCTCGGGGCTTTTACGCAACTGAGGACTCGAGGACGTAGAAAAGCACTCTGCAAACGCAGATCGCGACAGTAGCTGACCTCGAGCGAAAAGATCACATTAAGATTCCACCCGCGGGTAAAGTTGGCCTCGCTAACCTTAAAGTTGCCGTCCCAGCTTAATTAAAGTACACATCGCCCGATACGTACGTTTTAATATCTCAACCCCAGTCAACTCTCGCACGCTCAAAGCACGCGGCCTCCATTCACGCGTGCCTGGCGCTGACGAGCGTGCCGGACGCCGGCGAACATAGCATGCGATGTACGATTCGGACGCAGTTTGCCGTTTGCGAGTGCACGCGATGATGCGCGTAAATGCACTCGCCTCAGTGCTCGTGCATTCACCTGCGGACGTATGCTCGCATCGCTTCTGCCGGACCCACTCTAACACGCGTTCGCCATGTGTGGACTGAGAGCTTCAGTTACAAACACACACACACCACTTAGCTTGTACAGCGACCTACCTAACACGCAAACACTCATATAAACCTGAATTCTTGGAGACGGTGGAGGGACACAACAATAGCAAACAGTGCAACGTCACAAAGAAAAAAAAAGGATTTCAGTTAATGATCAGTTAATGACCTGACGCTGACCTGCCCTAAGGTGCACTCCATGGCTCCCAGGAAGTCGGCATCACGGAGGCCGTTGTTGCCAGAGCTGATGTCGTGAAGCTCAAAGCGGAGCCTCTGGACCTCCTCAAAGTAGTAATCCACCAGGAAGATCTTGGAGAAGACCGGGCCACTGCTGCTGCGGATCACCTCTGTGCGGTCCACCTGGAAAACGCAAAAAAAAGGAGCACAGGGGCCGGTGTGCGCGGACACAAAGACACACAAACAGATGCGGGTCAGTCTTGGATTTACTGTCGATCCCACTGCAGTCCATCAGAGCGATTATTGCGCACACCCAAGGGCTGTTTGGCAATATATTCCCACAAAAATAACTGAGAGGGCTTAATTATAATAGAGACGATAAGAAGGAACGGCTGGTAGGTGGGAAATGCAAATTGAAAACACTGTATTTTTAAGTTAATTTGTGAATTCAGACATTAATTTTTCTTTTTAAACTGTTTCATTATTTATTTCTGTATGAATGTGTTTTATTGTTTTACACAGACATGCCTTTTGACCAGTTATTTATTATTTAACACTGTTTTTATTGCCAACTATCTATTAAGGAATGACCTACTTAGCAACTACTTCCAAGAATACGGGTGGTCAGAACATCTCATAACAAAAAAAACTAAACTGAACATTACTCTTGTGTTATACAGACTTATAGTGTTAGATATTATTATTATTATATGATTTTTTTTTTTTTTTGTAATGGAGGGGTCAGGCTATGAGAAACGGGTGTGACCGTGCTGTTTTAATGCCGGCAATTTCACTTCAGATTGAGTTCCTGAGTGGTCCTTCCAAAGTGGCCTGACGAATGAATGCTTCATTCCACAGCCAACACGCCGCCGCCGCCGCCGCACATTGATTTGGAGGAGGCGCGGCACGCTGTTCCAGCACAGCAGCAATCGCCCCAAATAGCCATTATCGCATTGTTTACACCTATCAACTTGAGAAGTGGGATTATGGATTTTTCTTGATGGCTAAAAATCACACAAGCTGTTTGACTAAACAGGGGAGCGGCCCGTGGTTGTAGCATTGATCTTGTATTTTCTCCTCTCTAACAGCCGGGCGCAGGGAGGAATAGAAAGCCGGACAAAAAGCGCGTCTCAGCGCTGCCAGCGGCGTCTATCCGCCATTAACAGCAACGACTGGGCCCCTTTAATTGTTGATAACCCTTTGGCGCAGGCACACACACACACACGGGTGCGCAGAAACAGACACACACACACACCGGCAGACTTACACGCAAACGCTCAGAAGATACGGCTTTTTTTCGTCTGACGCTAACATCAATAGACTGGCGTCTCATTAAAGCGCACAAACGTGCTGCCGCACAAACATGCGCCCGGCGGCTCCAACACTCTCTCATAAACAATTATCCATTTAAGAGACTGAATCTGATGGGCAGTGATAACATTTGTTCCATTCTCACACTCCCACACAGGGGCTCGTCGAAACAAACGCACACAAATTGCTCTCGCCCTCCCTCTCCCACACACGCGCGCGCACACACGCACGTATTCCAGCACGCTGTACAAAGTAGCCTTTTGTGAAGTCTCCAAAGACAGAATAAGGCGGCGCTACTTTCTGAGCGCTTGATCTTGATGCCCTGTGGAAACAGAACGCGCGCGCCTGTGCGCGTGCGGCCGCCTTTGTGCCTGCTTGCGCGCATATGTGCGTGCAAACGAGTGACGTTCTGTGTTTTGCGCGCCTGTGGGTCGCCGTAGCACTGAATGTGTGAGGATGTGTGCGCGCGCGTGCGGGGGGGGGGTGTATCAAAAGAAAAGCAGTGCACTCAGCACACTGTCTGTCACGCAGATGACGGAAAAGAGAAATAGGGGCAAGCGAAGACGCCTTCCTTTTCTTCCTCAAATTCCTCGAGATTTATCTCGACCCGCGTCCCCCAGTTCTGACACAGTTCAGCTAATGCAGGTGCTACTGCCTTCAATAGGAAATAAGCTGTGTCCTAAATAGGTGATTTTATCTTCAGTCCCTCAAAATTCAGCTGGGACTTGGAGGTAAAAAAAAAAAAAGCCAGGAAGAGGAACACTAACTTGCAGAGAGAGACGGCAGTTTTCCATTTATTGTCCATTTTCAAGTGCTGAACACTTTATTGTAGAAGGATGACCCCCTCTATTTGAAACCTTTTATTGTGTACACTAATTATGTCTATGATTCCAAGGATCACAGCTTGGCGCTGTTATTATTTTCAGTATTGAAGCACGCTTTCCATTTCAAGGTGACAAAGGCATTTGGATAGATGAATACAACCCGTACACAGATTTCTTTTGTCTTCCGTGACGGTTAGCATCCATAATTTATGAGGACCAAACATAACCGGCAATTTAGTGACACAATCACAGCTCTGCGTGAAAGCTCAGGTCCTTGATTAGACATAGAGTCAAACATGAATTCACTGATGTTGTTGGAGAATTTCAAGTATCCACTGCAGAGGAATTCTTAAAGGATCATCTGCAACAGAACCTTAAAAGCAGCTTTCTATCCGGCTGGTACATCAGGTCATGGACAAATGGTGTAGAGTATGAAAGTGATGTTGAAGCTACAAAATACATCCAATTAAATCCCCTTGAAGACTTTGTAGCACGGAGAAAATAATGGGCTTCTGACAGTATTACATAAATAGTTTATCAGCTGATTGGTTGGATTTGTCTCAATCCGACACCCAACAGCATTCAAATGTTAATTGTTTATGAAAGGCCAATTTATAGGTTGTAAAAGTGACTCTGCATTGTCAAAGCACCAGAGGGATTGTTGGAAATGACCAAAAATCCATTAATGACAGTCAGTTAAATGGGTCAATGCCAAAGACTCCCACTGGAACAAAAGAAAGAAAAAAAGCCAACACAAGAGCACCTGGACTCTCATTCAGAATGTCTTTCAATGTTTAAATGAGAGCAAGGACACTTGAGAACAGTGATTCCCCCTCACTGACGTCTGCCTTTACACTTTTCATCTTCTGGCTATTAAAACATCAAAACAGTCTTTCTGAACGCCACGGCCTCGTCCCGCCCGTCCCATCCCGTCACCGCGTACCTCAAACCACTGGCCGTGCGACTGCATCTTAAGCACCACGCAGGGGTCGGGTTTGGAGAGAGCGTCGCGGTCCGAGATCCCCCGGCAGGCCACCCTGAGCTCCACTTTGGTCAGGCACGGAGAGCTGATGAAGCCCAGCGTGGCCTCTGCTGACTCGTAGATGTTACTCATGCTGAACACGCAATCACACGCTGAAAGGGGAGGGAGACAGAAGGAAAGAGGGGGTTAGTTGGGAGATGGACGGACAGACAGACAGACAGACAGACAGACAGACAGACAGACAGAGAGACAGACAGATAGACAGATAGACAGATAGATAGATAGATAGATAGAGATAAAGTCCCATGCACTGCAGTTCACCTAAACTGCTTTGACACAAGCAGATGCAGTGGCCCTGACTAAGCAAACTGTACTCTCAGCTGTTCAAGGTCAGGACTTTGAGGCCACTGAACATCACACAAGGTCCCCAAATGTGCACGCACACACACACACACACACACACACACACACTCACACACACACAGTGCCATATAAACCTAAACACAAGTGAATGCAGTCGAATGTAAGTGCACATACTGTATACATTTTAGCACAAACATGTACAAGCTGGCACACACACACACACACACACACACACACACACACACACAGTGAGCTCTGCTGAGTGACCAACAAATCGCCAGGTTTCTCCTCAGGTTACCACAGGGTGTATAGTGTTCGCGGTCCCTAAATAGAAAACTGAAGCATCTAATTACTGCAACGCATTTTTCCCATGATAAGACAGAAAGAAAAGCTAACGAGAGAACAGCCTACTGAGTCAATAAAGCCTCAAAAAAAAAAAAAAAAACATCTGCCATTTTTTCATTTGTTCAAGGTGAATGTCCTTGTCTCCCAACCAATACACTGGCCGTAAACCTCTCAGGAATTTTTTTTATGCGTGGTATTTTCTAATAGTCGACATCACATAGACATGGCGATATTTAATAGGTGAAAAGGGACGACTCTGATTTGAAAGGCCCTACACGTCCATCAGCCACCCACATAGGCGTTTCCAATTACTCCGCTTAATTAGACCCCTTCTCGGGACCGTGTGGGCTGTGGCGGGCTCAGCTTGATGCCACCTTCCTCGCTCTCCTTTTAGATTTGTTGCACCTGTTTGAGTGGAATAAATTATGCCTTTATAGTTCCTAATAGCACACGGGCTCTTGTCACTTCAGGTAATTTCGAGCGTATAACCACCACCCACCTCCAAGCTAAAAAAAAAAAAAAAAAAAAAAAGAAGAAGAAGCCTAATCAACCAGGAGTGCTGAAAACACCTGGGCTGTGAGCAGGGGCCTTTAAAAGGAATAGTTTGGTACATTTTGGAAACATGCTACTTGCCAACAGTCAGATATGATCAAATATGAGGCTGCAGCCAACGGACCTTATCCTACCAATTACCATTGGAAAATCAACCCTCTCATTTAACATTCAACGAGCAAGTGAACAAGTACCCAAAATGCTGAATTATCCCTTTATCGTATTTATTGTCATTTCTGAGGCTGGATCAAGTTGATGCCTACTTAAACCAAACTGAAGCTGTATTACTGTTACACTGGGGACACTGAAATGCATGTACAATGAATCATGTATAATCTCCAAATGCACTGATCCATTTCCCAGCCCATAATGCACACGGAGAGCCGGGCCGAAAACCTTCGGTGGCCTCGGGTCTAGTTGGTCCAAACTAAAGGATAACCGCAGGTCTGATGTGCTCGATGGTACAAACTGAATATTAATGCAGCGGTTTAGTAGTATTATCCTTAGGGAGCAAAGCTCTTGGAACTGGGTCTGACTCTGACCTGAATGTTTTTCTCCCTCTCTCTCTCTCTCTTTCTCTGTCTTCCATAATTCATGCTCCATGTGTGCATTGGTCGGTGGTGATTATTTTTAGCTAAGCACACTGAACGGCCTGCGCGCTGACAAACGGCTGCGGAGAGAGCCACGGGGCAGGTGTGTGACATACAACAGACCTGGGCGCGGGTGACACGGGGTAACTTGTGTTTCTGCGTGCGTTCTCCTCGCGCGTGTTGCCACGTCACTGCACGTATGCGTGTGTGTGTGTGTGTGTGTGAGAGAGAGAGAGAGAGAGAGAGGGGAAGAGTGCGTGTGCGTGCAGGAAGCAGCAGAGCAGATGCCTGTCTGTTCCGGTCGACAGCAGGTGACACTGATAGTGATGGAGGGACGATGTGGAAGACTTCCGCAGCCGCTGTACAAGAGCAGCGTGCGGATTCTGCCTTTACAGTACGGGGGAAGCAGCCGCTGTCACCTGCATTGCACTCGGCCAGAGGTGACAGCGAATCTTCATATCGCACTCCGTCACAGGATCTTGGAAATAGCTTCTCGGTGTCACAAAGTCCCGAAACTGGGGTTTTGCAAAAGTTGACAAGTGGTTTATGTCGATGCTGTCACACTAATCGAATCCTTTGCGATTAAGGCTTAAATATTACAGCCCCTACTTGGACACAAATATATAAACTTATACAACTGTCCACATTTCCAGTGTTTGACAAGAAAAATGAGCGTTTTGCGTTATTACTGTTGATAGGCGCAATCAAATTGCAAGATGGGTGGCTTACTGATTGGTAGATTGGTGTGTAAATCAAGATAATGCCCAAACAAGATCCCCAAAATAGCCATGATTGATTGGTTGGTCGGTGTAAGACGTCTTGTAATCATTTCGAGGCTCCTCGCTGTCAGCTTTCCTTCCCCGCACTGTAACAATCAATCACGGCTCGGAGTTCAATGGCCATGATCCTTGACTCTTTCTGTGTGTGTGTGTGTGTGTGTGTGTGTGTGTGTGTGTGTGTCCTTTCACCTTCACATATGACAGATGGGACATTAATGATTCAGCCACAGGAAGGCCCGTGACACTCGAGTACACCTGTAATGGCTCAGTCACAACTAACAAACAAAGTGGAGTAACACTGCCACGGGGACCACGGCGCAGGCAAGCCTGAGAACCGTGTGGCATATTATGCAACCCCGTATGGAATATTAATCGTCATAGGTGACAGCAACGTGTTTAGCTGAACGGGGGGGGCACATGAAAGGCGGCTGGGTCTGAGGAGGGAGAGCGAGGAGTGTCAGAAGTGAAGCAGCCTGGTGTTGCGAACTCACAGCGTTATTAGAGCTGGCAGAGAGGGAGAACCAGCGAGAGTGGGGGGGGCAGAGGTTCTGAGGGTGGGGGGGGATTAGAGAGATGGAGTGAGAGAAAGAGCTGGGGAAAGACAGGCAAGTGAGAGTGAATGAAGCAGACGGGAGAGAGGGGTAGAGAGAGGGACAGAGGATGAAGCGGACCCCCCCCCTCTCTTTTTATATGGCTTATCTTGTCCTATGGCACTCCAGCAGAATAAAATGAAAGCAACGGCTTTCTAGGAGAAAACCCACAGTAGGTGTTACACAATCCTGTGGATTACTGCAAAAAAAAAAAATCTTTAGTTGTTTGCTAATAAAAACGTATATTTCTGTGGTCTGTCTTGTTAAAGAATACTTAATACGCCCAGTTAGTAACACAAATCTGTTGAGCAATAAACACGAGGCTGCTTCACACATGCTGCAAACATCCTAAACCATCTTATAGCTATCATATACAAGACACTGGGGGGAGGAAAGGGGGGGAAATATTTGCAACAGCCTATACACCTTTCAAGCGCCGGCTAAGACATGCACGTATCCGGGCTGCTCCTGTCTCCTGCAGAGAGAGAAAACTCACCTCAACGACCTGGAGAAAAGATCCGAGCGGAGCCGAACAACTTCGCCGCCGTTCACTTGACAATCACGGATAACTCGCCGCCTCCGGACCCATCTCCCTCTCCTCAATCCCTTTGTCTATAGTATCTGTTATTCTCAGTCCCCTACACCCGCAGAGCCCGGGCGGTTAAGGCGCTGACAGCCAAACAGAGCTGATTTTCTAATTCCCACGGGGCGAGCGCGGTTGGAGGAGCCGCTCCGTGCGCCTGGGTTTACTCTGGGCGAAAGATGGGGAGGAGGAGGACAGTGCGCCACTTAACTGGAGTTTGTAATCCGCCGGCTCCATCGGGGGCCGCAGAGAGCGCGCGGTGCCCAGGGAACGGCCGTCTCGGAGCGCGGTGCGTCAGCGCCATCTCGCGGCGGATGCGGCGAGCCGGCGCGGGTGAAACCCCGATTTTTCCGGTGCTCAGCTTTGATTGGCTGCGATGCGCTTCAGCGGTTTTATAATAGGCGATGACCGCACACCTGAGGCCCCCTGACAGACAATTTTAAGTTAACGCCGTGCCCGCTGGATTCATTGCTTCAGATGAATTAGAAACGACCCGAACAGCATTGAAACAGCCATGATTCATCTTTTTTTGTCATTTTATCAGTCACCTGTAAAGTACTGGGATTGCACTTACCGTCATGAAATGTGCTTTACAAAGGCTAAATATTCAATAATTGGGTTTTTTGTTTGCTTGTAACTTTGCTGAACGTTCACTGACCTTTGTTAAACTTGTGTTACACGGCCTTGTCTAACCTGTTTTAAAACCACTGGTGCTCTTGCTCTTTATCTCAACTTGTAGTGTAGCCTGTGCATAGAGTAATTCATGTGAAGGGCATTCACCTCTGACATGGTTTTAAAGCTTTATCTCCTTTATATGCTGCAGGCTTAGGCCCAGTGCCATAGACTATTATTCACATAAATGCAACGTATTAAAGAGGATATTTTGCCTGAAACGGATTTGTGCGGCACTTTTGAAAGCCCCATTTATCCTGATAAATCGGCCAGGTCAAGCACAGCAAAATATGGTGTAATAGTCCATAGGTGTTATAATGTTATTTCGCTCATAATGGAGGCTAACCAATAACTTAAAATGCTGACATATTAATTCCCCCCACTATCCGATCTATTTATCACACAGTTATCTTTTGACGTGAGCAGAAGTTGGAGACTCTCCTGCGGCACTGCCGTGGGTGGTCACCTGACGTGCCCGACCCTTTCGTGCCCGGAGCTGAGAGCCGAGCTTTGTGCGGGGCGGACCACGCCCCGGCCCCGGCGTGCGAGTGCACCAGGCTAGGTTAGCACACAGCAGCTACATCCGGGCGCTCGCCTCGGTTTACAAGACCGTGCGAAGATGGCGACGTCAGGGAGGAGTGCACTATTATCCTCCACATCAGCTGGACCTAAGAGCACACTGGAGAGCTCCAACCCGGAGGAGGATGACGGGCAGGATTTATGGTGGGCGACGAGGGATTCAACCTTGGGGGTTTTTTCGTGAGCGTAGGGAGTTTTGTGGGTCCGGAGGCTCCATTGTGTTGGGATGAGGATGGTTTGACAGCTAGCCCGCTAACGAGGCTAGCTAGCATCAGCACCACACCGCCTCTTGCCTTCTTGATGACATAGCAGCACTAGCTCGCCTTAGCCCCCTCGCTGTCAAGTCCTTGTTGTTGTTTTTTTTTAATGAATGAAACACTCGCGGTTTGGCCGTGCTTGTAACGGGGCTGCTCTGTCTGCAGGTCCACCATCCTGAGTGAAGTGTCAACCCATTCAAGATCCAAGCTACCGTCCGGGAAAAATGTCCTGGTCATGGGTGGGTATCTGTGTGTGAGTGTGAGTGTCTGCACTCTCCTTGCTAGCCAGTAGTCATCGTAAGCTGGTGATCGCCTCATCCTGGTGGATCTGAGCTAGCCTGCTTTGGACTGGTGGTGCTTTTGTGTTCCAACCCGGTGGCTGGTGCGCGGGCTAGCGGGGAGAGACAGGTGTATTTCTCCGAGCGCCCCACCACCACCACCACCACTACCTCCACCCCATCATCTTATGAGAGAGAATCGGGCCGCCTCGAAACACTGCAAGTCATTCTAGCATCCAGCCATGCTAGTAGCGGCTAGGTGGAGATGATGCTGAGGGGACAAGACAAGCCATCGTCGCGTCGTTTGAACGGGGGCGCGGGGCCGTAGAAGCGGAGACCGTGCCGCCCCGTCTCGCTCGGTCCTCGTGCCGTCCACACAAACACGCACAAACACACACACAAGGCACATCCGCCTGGGATAATCCGCAGCCTGCTGCCCATTCCGGCTAATCAGCGAGTTGTTCGCCGATGTATAAAGCCATTAGTCTGTTATGCTTTCCACGACAACATCAGCCGGCTCGTGCTTTACGATGCACCGAGTCCCCAGTGTCGGTTTAAAGCCAGTTATAACGTGGCCCAGTTGAAGAATGGACGCAGACTTGCCCTTACGTTAACAATGCCGTGCCGTCGGCTCTGAGGTTAGCGATAATGCAGATGCATTACGCTGTCAGGAGATGTATAGTGCATTAGGTCTAAAGCTGCACGGGATCGGATTGTTTACGGTATAGGTGTACACACGTTTGTGTAAAAGTTGCAGTAATCTGTTGATAAATAATTTAGTTTGATTGACAGAAAATATGTAAGCAAACCTAATTTCTTATCAACCAGGCAACATTTCATGCATTTAGGAGTTCCACTTTGTCTTTTGTAAAGTTTTAATGCATTTCTTAGTCTTATGCGACAATAAACTGAATGCTCTTTTGGGCTTTGGAGAGTTGGTTGGAAAGATTTCACCTAAGTGAGCACTAATATTCAGGTCAGTAATGAAAGTTATCGTAAGTTGCAGCGCTGTATTTGTACAATTGCATTTATTGACCTTGTGGTGTGAAACTAGTACCGCTCACAGCATGATGGACAACATCGAGATGTATGGAAAAACAGTCCAATTACTGATTTTGTGTGCACATGTCTTTAGGGGAGGTGGGCTCGGGGAAGACCACCTTGGTTGCGAAACTACAGGGAGTGGAAGAGTACATGAAAGGGCGTGGCCTGGAATACCTCTACTTCAGTGTCCATGACGATGACATTGATGGTAACCAGCGACTGCTTGCGGTCGATAAAATGAATTTTCCACTTCTTCATTGCGCTTCCCTTTTTTTCCCTACACAGTTAACACTTAATAACCCAGCACCGTGGTTTTATGCAAGCGTGTATTCATCTAAATCTGTTCTGTGTGTGTTTAGACCACACGAGGTGTAACGCCTGGGTTTTAGACGGAGACCTTTACCACAAAGGTCTGCAGGGAGTAGCCGTGCCAGTGGACTCGATCAGCAACACGCTGCTGCTGATAACGGTTGACATGTCGCGGCCTTGGAATGCCCTGGACTCCCTCCAGAAGTGGGCGGCTGTCGCTAGGGAACACATCGACAAACTCCGGGTCGCCCCCGAAACGCTGCGGGAGCTGGAGCAGAGACGTGAGTCACACTGACAGCAGTCGGGCCAGCTGGTAGTTCAAGTGGAAAATAAAGTGTACGGCAGTGTTTATGAAAATGTTCTTAGAGGTACGGGGAGGGAGAAAAAAAGGAGTGTCTTCATCAAAGCTTTCGTAAAAAGATCTACGTTGGATTATACCCTGGGTTTTTGTCTTAGGAGGCCCAGTTATGATAATGAATCATAACCCTACATGTTTTAAATGCTAACCCCTGATCACGAGTTGCTCACCACCGTCAGTTTTCATGAATCCTGTGTGTGTGCGTGCAGTTGTCAAACAGTTCCAGGAGTACACAGAGCCAGGCAGCGGGGAGGACGGCACCCCGCAGCGGAGGAGTGAAGAGGAGGAGAGCGTGCTGCTGCCGTTAGGAGACAACACGCTCACACACAACCTGGGCATACCAGTGGTGGTGGTCTGCACCAAGGTAAACAAACGTCGCCGTCGCACACACCAGTATCAAGTATACAAGCGTCCTGGTCCTGTGGTATGCGCTCTGTTGGTGTTACTGATTCGCATTGACGTACTCGCTGTCGCCTCTGTGCGACGCCGCCTTATCAACCCTCAGTGCGACGCCATCGGCACGCTGGAGAAGGAGCACGACTACAGAGACGAACACCTGGACTTCATCCAGTCCCACATCAGGCACTTCTGCCTGCAGTGTATCCTTCAGCGAATCGGTCGCGGCTGCAAGTTGTTTAAGCTAAAATCTCCCGCTGTCCCGGAGAAAAGAACGAAACCGCTGCACGTGCAGGTTTTTCCCGTGGGGCTGCCGATCGTAGCCGTCGACCGTGTCATTTCCTGGTCAGGGGCAGAATTTTGGATCGGGCGCGTTACGAGGTGTTTTGCTCTGAGGCCAACGGCAAAGTTCCCAGCAGTAGTATTATTGCAGTAGTTTGGCCAGCGTGAGCTGTGCCTCAGCTATTGTTGCTGATATTGCTTTGCTGCAGAGAGCGCGCGATGCAGGTCAAAGATCACCCAGCTCTGCTTGAGATTGTTTTTCGGAACAATTTCTCCGGTCAATGCCGAGTTATTACATTTTTCAACGGTTATTGTGTTTGAAATGAGCCAAGATTACACCCTGCCTTAGTTCTTCTGCGTAACGGCAGCAATTAGCCCTGAGCCTGGTTTTGTTTTTTTTTTTTTAAGCTCCCGTAATTAGAAACCGCGGCGTTGAAAACGTCCTTGACGGCTGTGTCAGACGGCGCGTCTCTGGTTTACACGTCAGTGAAGGAGATGAAGAACCTGGACATCCTCTACAAATACCTGGTCCACAGACTCTACGGCTTTCCCTTCCACTGCCCCGCACAAGTGGTGGAAAGAGACGCTGTTTTCATGTAAGCGCCCCCCCCCCCGCATGCACGTGCGCCCGGGGGACCGACGGGGACCGCCCGAGCTTGGTCCGTAACCCTCTCTCTCTCCGCTCTACCAGTCCGTCAGGTTGGGACAACGAGAAAAAGATCGCCATACTTCACGAGAACTTCCAGACGGTAAAGGCGGACGACAGCTTTGAGGACGTCGTCGTCAAGCCGCCAGTGAGAAAGGTAGGGGCGCCCGCGTAACAAAAATTTGAAGGCATTCTCTTTGGCAAGCTTACGGCGCGGCGGATTGGTTATCGGTACCTCCTGCGTTATCTTTTTGCACTAAGCTTAACCCGCTGTTGCTTCCGGTTTTCCTCGCCTCTCGCCAGATTGTACATGAAAAGGAGATCCAGGCAGAAGACGACCAAGTGTTTCTGGTAAAACTGCAGGTCAGAAAACATTTCCGTTGCGCCGGTGCCAGTTGGTTTGCCGCTTGTGGGAACACCAATTAAATCTGACTTGAGGGGAGTACCAGCTACTAATTGGAGTGAATGTGCGTATTGTGCTCTAATTTGCAGTCGCTGCTCGCCAAACAGCCGGCTGTGACAGCAGGACGGCCCGTGGTGAGTTTTTTTTTTTTTCTTCTTCTTCTTCTTCTTCTTTTTTCTTTGCCAGCTATGGCTCATAAGACAAAGCAAACCTCCCTCCGGTGTCCGCATGCGTGAAATAAACTGTCGTTCACAGGACACCACCAGCAGAGCGCCCACGGGCTCCCCCAGGACGAGTAATCGCTCCGCGGCGGCCAACGTGGCGAACACCATGCCACAGTCGGGTGAGTCGTGCTTCTCCACCGCTGCACGGAGCCACGCGGGGCCGTCGCGTCGTTGCGCCGCTCTTTGTGGGTGCGTTTTTTTAACTCTCGCCCACGTGTGCTGCAGGTCAGACCAGTGAGGGCGTGTTGGCCAACTTCTTTAACAGTCTACTGACAAAGAAGGCGGGGACAGGGGGGCCCGGGACGCCAGGCGGCGGCAACAACACTCCAGGAACCGTACGCAAGTCAGGTAAGAGCTCACACACACACACACACACACACACACACACGGAGTATTAGATGTTGCTGCAGTCCTCCAGGTCTGAGTAAAAAGGATATTTATTTGTCCTTATTCGGCTGCGTCTTCGAACCCAATGCCATTTTCGGTCACTGCTCACCTTTCTGCTTCGGTTTGGTTTCCACCTTCCGTCTTCCAGCCATTATTCCCCCACCTCTGTCCTCTGCTCCGGACGTGAACATAACCGAGACTCGCGCAAATGGCCCGTGTGCGTCGAGCGGCCGCGCAAACACCCACCCATCATCACCGTTATCATCCCCCCTGCCCGTTGTAACTCTGTGACTGTATTTCATTAACTACGCTCACAGTCTTTGCTGTGGATTTTCACTGTGACATCATTCATAATTTGTGTATGTGTGTGTGTGTGTGTGTGTGTGTGTACGCACGCACTAGTCAGAGGATGCTGGCCACGTTAAGGTGTGTGTGAGAGAGATACTCCTCATTTATTATTGCCTGTGGATGTCATTCTCAGAAGCATCCCTTTTATTTTCTCTGACAACCCGTCCATCCTTTTTTTTTTTTTTCCTCCCCTGAGCCTCCAACTTTCTGCAGCACCCTAAGAAGTAACAATGCTGGGATCAAACCTCCTGTATCACCCCTTTCTACCACATAAACTGGCCTGAGGACTATAAATGGTGTTCATTTTTTGTATTCTTTACTGCTCCAATATGTAGATTATGCCACTTCTTTTCAAGTTAGGAAAACTACCCAAGATGAGAACTGAGGCAGTGGTCCAGGAGATGATCCCATGGCTGTTTTTAATTACTTACTGCGACTTTTATTTTGAAAGTTTTACTAACACCAGAATTCCAACCTGAAGCTTTCGCTAATATGTAATGTACAAATTACCTTTTTTTTATTTTTTTCGAGGGTCTTGCAAAACAGGAAATCGTATTTGTAGTGATGAGTCGGATCTGGCTCGCAACCGACGTATTGATTTCCTATTCGTGGCTGGATCCACGACTATGTACAGTCAACCAGGCAAGCGGGTCTCAGAGCTGCAGATCTTTGCTGTTTGTTATCCACTTCAGTGGGGAAGAAAGAGGCCAGTTATAGTCAGGATGATTCCTTTAATACCCTGTCTCCCTTTTGCTCCCCCACATTTGATTTTTTTTTTTTAAATTAATTTATTTTTTTGGCATGTTGCATTGCATTTCTTACAACTAACATTTGCCATCAGCATTGCACGTGCTTGTTAATAAGGCTGGGCAATGTTTGGGGAAAATATTTTCACTTTCAAACATATTGGCTGTACGCAATATACCCCAATTTATGCATTCTCTGCGAAATTGATTTAAGCAGATAGCTTGTAGCTAAAACCACATTTTTACCTGTTTATAGTGCAATAAGAACTAACATGCAAATAAATAAAAGTATTGCCAGAGATCTGGTTTTACATCAAACGTATCACATAGAAATGTAGAGATGATAAAATATGATCTTACTCTACACACGCGCTCAAAAACATTTCCATGTCATCCCAATCATTCTCCCATGAATTTTCACCAGTTAATATTCACATTCTCACCCAGCTCTTATTTGAACCATGTGTAACTGTGCTTATTGCATCGTGTCTTAACCGCTCATTGTAGTGCTGGGTAAATGCCTGCTGGCCTCTGTGGTAATTGTACCTCCTTTGTTTATGTTTCCTACCACGCCTGATGCAGGTTCCAAGCTGGGCCTGAGCGATGTACAGGCAGAACTGGACCGCATATCCAGCCGGGAGAGCGACGCGGACTTGCCCAATGCCAATGACACCCCTGCCACCGACGGCCAGGACACATGAAGACCAACATGCTTCGCCCTGCCCCCGCCACCTCAGTCACCTTCCACCTCCCTCGTCCCTCCTCCCCTCCACTCTGAGCACCTTCTCCGTCACAAAGATGCAAAGAACGGCGGGAGGGGAGGCAGGGAGCAGGGTACACACAGTATTTCCCTCTCCACCCTCTTCCACTTTCTCCTCAAGGTGAAGAACTCACCCGCTCTTCCCCTGCATTTTCTCCCCCCACATCATTCTCGTTCCTCTTTCTCTTCTTTTCCTGGCTGTTACGTTGAGGGCGTCACTGTTACAACTGTCTGTTACACGAGAGCAAAAAGGGTATAGGGGACCAATGGAGGGTGTGAAGAAGGTTGGGATGTGAGGAAGTGATGGGCGGGCTGAAAAAGGCTGCGTGAAGGAATGGAAGCGTTTTACCCATCCATTAATTGTGATGGTACATTTACTGTTTTTACTGTAGGAACTGCTGAAGGGCGCATGTTGAAGAAACTGCACATAGGTACTAGGAGGAAGGTTGTGTGTTTGATATACGTGGGGGCAAGTTATGTCTGGCCAGAGGAGGGGGACCGAGAACAAACGAACATGCCTGAATCAAAATTGCAAGCAGTCTTATTTTTTAAGATGAAGGGACAAACATACCAGTATTTGTGTCAGTGTGTGTGTGTGTGTGTGTGTGTGTGTGTGTGAGACAGAGAGAGAGAGAGTGAAAGGGAAAGAGTTACAATGGGGCAGATGAAGAAAATTAAGTGAGTTACTTCAACCTCGGCATGTATGTTGAGAGATTTTTGGCCGTTTTGCATTTCAGGCATAAAAAAACATGACTCTTACACTACGAGCTCTTAAAACAGCGCATATACTATTAATTACAGCAGCCCTGTCTGCTGGACTACAAAACCCAAACCTGACGACGGAAACCCCACAAAATCCGAGTCCGCACTCAAGCCACTTGTCTTGAGTAGAGGGCACCTAGGGTCCATAATGACACCCAGTTCTACAATTGGCCAAACTTCTCCTCGGGGTACATACTGCTCAAACCTGTAGATAACGGACAGTGCACTGAAAAGGGAGGGCGGTAGAGGGTGGGCGGGGTAGCTGAGCTTTACTTGTACAAAAAAGAAGCACTAGTGATTCATAGTTACTGCGGGCAGGGTGGGTGGGTGGGTGGGATGGGGGGCGAGGGGGTCAGAACGTGGGAGGGTCACATCCAGAATGTACAGTCATTGTCTCGCTGATTGGTCCTGTTATTTCAGAGCTCTGTGTTGGCGTTTGTATAATCAGATCTGTTCATCAGTCAAATAAAAGGTGTATTTATTCGGACTCATCCACCTGGCTCGTCCTGGTCTCTGCGTCATTCCTCCCCGCCTCGCTGGAAATAGAGAGCGATGCTTTAAAACGTCACGAATGATAAATGCGGGCTGCAGCTGCGGATCACTCAAGCAGATGACGGGCTTGAGCCCCCGTCAGTAAGCGTCCACCTGCTGAAGCGTCTTTGTGCAAGACGCCGAGTTAACAGAAGGACAATTTCAGGCTGTTTACTTTTAAAGGACTGAAACATTTTTTTTTAGCATGTGATGTACACAGTTTCTATCTATTGTGCAAACAGCAAATGATGGACATACTGTACATAAGTGGTTGTAATAAAGAAAAAATACGGTGTCAGTAGGTAGTGAAGCAAGCACATTATTATAGGTATTTACTGGCAACTTACTTTAACGCACCATTCTGCATGTATTTTCATGAGCTACAGTCAGATAGGACTGTAATGCCATAACCTCCAATCTAAGGTGCACTTGCATTACTGATTAGCAAGGAATAAGAACACCAAATGTTGGCGCATTAATTGATGTAAATGGTTTGCATTTCTCTTTTACTAACACATCTGTGTCAGTGTTGCAGACACAGTTGTCCTTTACATTGACTTTTCTTTTCTTTCTGTCATTGCTTAAATGAAATTTCAACTTGCTCCCCTCCTCACCTCAGTGGGAGACATTGAACTGGCCTCGTTTGGTTTTATTCCAAGGCTTCGGTGTTCGTCCCAAATGCTGACCTCTACGCCATCACCTTATAAGACATTATTTTTGAAACAGTGTGTAATAAAAAATAAAGCCGCACGTCTATTTGCTCTATTGCAATCTATCTTATTTCTGACCTGATATTTATACCCCCTTGCAAACATGTGGCTGAATATCATCTTACTACACATTTTTGTGCCTCTTTGAGAGGTGGATGATGAAATGTTTCAGCTGAACATTGTAATATAATAAATGATCATAAGTTTCCACTTCCTGCAGTAACAATATGCTTCCCGATGACACTTTGGACTTGGACCTTTTCTGGTCTACTGCATGTGTAAGACACATGAACATGCGCTACAGTATGCGTTACACACTCTCTGTTATGATCGTTTTCATATAAATTCTTTTCATACAGCTACAGGAATAGGTCAATCTGAGCTTTTCTATCAGTTAACTGTAATCATTGCTTGTGTATGTAATGCTAAGAGGCTGAAGTAGATGCTCAAGTACACACATGTATGTAAATGCGTCATGTCGGATTTATAGTACACTCAAATTCAGCTATGACATTTTTTACACTACGTGCTTTAATATCAGGTCCGTGTATTCTTTCCTCCTCCCATAACCAGTGCAGCTGATCAATTTGCAAAATAAATCCAGATTAAACTGCGTGTGCCAGCTTGTTGAGGAGCCGGCCTCTTGTTTGCCTGATGATGATTTAATTTGTTATCAATGAATGGATGATACGGTTCTGTCTGGGGAAATGTTTGTATCTGAGCTAACTGCAGGTTAATTAAACCCCTCAAATTACAGCAGCTCGTGAATCGCATTCCTTTCTAATGAATGCACCTCGCCCTCCCCACCACCAGAGCAGCAAGTATCGCACCATCTCTCGTGTACGTTGGTGAAAAATCTTTTTGAAAAAACGACATGGCCGGTTGCGCTTGAGATTAAAAAAAACACCGACATCTGACAATAGCTGTTAAAATAATAGTTTCAATGCTAAAACTTTGTTTAAAATGGCGCCCTATTTTTCCTAGTGCGGCAGAATTTTCTCCTTTCGCCATCTTGATGTCTGATCGCACAGGCGGAAGCAACATCTTCGGCGGAGCAACAGCGGGTGTGGTTCGGACTCACACGGGTGGTTCACCTAGCAGCTCTTTTCCTATTTTCAGTCGAAAGAAAGGAGAAAATTTCCCTGACAAGAACCACGGAGGAGCCGCTCGACTCTGGTAAGGACATCATTTTTACCGCAGCTATTATACGATGTAACTGCTGCGCGGCAATGTATGTTTCACCAAAGAAAATCATCTTTGCCTAGGGAGGGGGCTCCGGTGGGGTTTTCTGATTTGGCTGGCAGCACAGCAGGTTTTGTACGGTGGCGCTTGGGTCTACTTTTCATACGTCCTGGCTAGCTATGCTAATCAAAGCAGAAATATAAAATTCGGAGGATTTGCTTGAGAGTCGCGATTCCAATTATGAACTGATTTATTACAGTAAGGGCTTCTGGTTCTGGCTGAGTCTCGGGACAAGTCTTAAACATTTGGACTCGGCGGGCGAACCTCTAAACAGTGTTTGTTTATGTTAGCTAGTGCGCTAACTAGCGGAAGGGTTGGCTACGCACGTTCTGTTAGCATAGCGAGCTTTCAAGGTAAGATAGCCCAACCTGTTAGCTACCAGCGGCGGCTAATGCACGCTAGCGCCTCGGTCGCGGGTTATATGTCACTAAAAATGTTGATTGATTGATGTAGCCTTAGCGATTAGCTGGGATTCGCGTTTAGTTTTGATTAGGCGTCTCGGTACGGTCGTAGTCAGACCCACCACGATAGGAGGAGTCATGGAAGTGATTGCGGGGCGGAGGGGTTAGTTTCTCTCATTGGAAACCCAAGCTGCGAGGTCGGAACTTGGCCGTGGTAGGGGGAGGGGGAGAAATATGCCTTTGATGTTCTTTGCTGCTGAATGGTGAATTGTGTTCGTGCTGGCCTGGAAATACCCACCGCTTTGCTCTCTCGGCTGGAGGTGGAGGCTCGGCATTTCCCCTCGCAGCTACGTTAGTAAGCCAAACAGGCGTCTGAATCAGAGTGAGCTGGCACAGGTAGCGCAGAAGACGGCGTTTTTTTGTTGTGTGTGTTTTTTACTATTGAGCCCACGTAGGAGAAACGCATAAACACCACGGTTTAGTTTGGCGTTGGCAAGAAGTCAAGGTTGAGTGCGAGTTGCCTTATTTTTTCCCCCCTGTGAACTCATTTCGGGTTTTTTTTTTCACAGACATATCTGCTGTGCGGGCTGAGGGCAGGCAAGAACAATGGCTACCCAGTGTAAGTATGAAAAACTTCATCGCACACTTCGTGTTTTCATATGAATGAGTTTTATGCTAATGGCCAAATGGGCGTTCACAGTTTGTTTTCGTATATGCCGTACAAAAGAACGTGTCTGTTTATAATTGAAATACCGTAAGCCTCGCGGCGCAGTGGAAATTGAAAAAAAGAGAGCGCTAGGTGAGCACATGTCGGGATATCTCAGGTGATTACAGTTGGTTTTCTGTTACATATGAGCTAATCCGCAAGGCGGCCAAAAATGCATATCTCAGGGTTGAGGGAGAAATTTTTGTTTGCGTACTAAAAATTATAATTAGTGCCTCGAGGTTTTAAGGTGTAGAGGAATGCAAGCTTAGACCTATTTTTTCCCCCATTTGCTCGAGCAGGATTACATTTTTAGGCAGACTCTCATTTTGTGCATCCCTCTTTATTTTCATGAGACTTAACTACCACCTCTTTAATTCCCACATCTCCTCTCTTTACTAACTCAAGGTTTCATATAATGTAAGATTAGTGGTAAAAATATATATATATATATATATTTTCTTGGCTCCCAGTTGAGTTGAAGTTTACACTTTATCTGTCACGCTTTGATTATGCAGCTGATTTGATGGAGTTGGACATGGCAATGGGAGACAGTAAGGCGGCTGTGAGCCAGTGGCAGCAGCAGTCCTACCTGGATTCAGGCATCCAGTCTGGGGTCACCACCACTGCGCCGTCTCTGAGCGGCAAGGGGAACCCTGATGCCGAGGAGGATGATCCAACTCTATATGACTGGGAGTTCAATCAGCCCTTCACTCCCGAGGCCACAGGTTTGCAAGATACCGGCACACGTCGTGATATTCGAAGCGCTGGAACGGCTCTTCTCGCGTATTCATCATCACGTTGCCTTACTTTCAGACATCGAGGGTTACGCTATGACTCGGGCCCAACGCGTACGTGCTGCCATGTTCCCCGAGACCTTGGAAGAGGGCATCCAGATCCCACCCACCCAGCTGGACGCCGCTCACCCTACTGCAGTGCAGCGCCTGGCTGAGCCTTCTCAGATGCTGAAGCACGCTGTCGTCAACCTCATTAACTATCAAGATGATGCTGAGCTGGCCACTCGTGCCATACCCGAGCTTACCAAGCTGCTCAATGATGAGGACCAGGTTGGTGCACAAAGGAGTGACTTGTGTCCTGAACACACCTGCTTAGTAACTTATGGTGTCGTGAAGGTAGCACTGCAGTTTACATCCCCTTGTAGATCCCGCACCCCTAACCAATACTACCTCTGCCCTAGGTCGTTGTGAACAAAGCAGCCGTGATGGTCCACCAGCTGTCAAAGAAGGAGGCATCGCGGCACGCCCTGATGCGCTCACCACAGATGGTTTCGGCCGTCGTGCGCGCCATGCAGAACACTGGCGACGTGGAGACGGCTCGCTGCTCTGCTGGCACCTTGCACAACCTTTCTCACCACCGTGAGGGGCTCCTCGCCATCTTCAAGTCCGGAGGCATCCCCGCCCTGGTCAAAATGCTCGGGTAAGAAACTGGGCACGCGGTGGCGCTCATTCTGCCGCCATCGCAATTTACTGGTCACCAAAGCAAACAAAGTCGCTCATCATGCTGTTTTGTTTTGATTTTTGGTGCTTGGTGCACAAGCAGAAATTGCATCATTCTACTCATCTGCAAGAGAAGAGCATCACAGCAGAATTTACTCTGATTTAATGGCTGTTGAATACAGAAATCTGTACGTTATTGCTTGTTGTCCAGGAGTCTGTGTTTTCATTGCAGAAAAAATATCGCAATGTCCAAAACAACAAGAATGCAGAGGACCTATTTTCAGGTTATTCCCCTTTGGGGAGTGTTTTCAGAAGGAATCTGACGTTGGAAAGTGGTTTGATGGGAGAGATGATTGTTTGATTTGTTCTGTATATGCTACTGCCCTCTTACACTGAATGGTAATACCATTTTTACAGACTTTGAATGCAGCTTTGTCCCGTGGGACACTACCAAGACGTGTTTGTCGTGAGGCACTAATGTGTCCAGTTGGCTGCAGCTCTGTATCAGTCACATGACTTTGCATATATGGCATGAATTTACTAAGTGGTGTCACAAAGCCTCAAATCGAAAAACCGAAAAGCCAACGCTCTTCTTCTCTCTCTCGCACTCGCTCTCTGCTGGAGGCTGCGCACGGTGTAATAATGCGGGAGTGCGCCCTGCTGCTGCGCCGCCGGTCCTGTTATCACCATTAAGCAAATAACTACAGCCAGTGGCACAGCTCGCGCCGAGCGTTAGCCTAGTTAGCCAGCCGTCACGCGCACAGAGAACCGTATCTCGAAACAGTTTTGAACAGACCGGCTATCGGCGGTGAACTGCCGCTCGATCCATCACGTTTCTCCGATATGAGCAGATCAGAAATGACGTATAAAGCGAATGCTCAAACGAGCTCAGAATTTCCAGCGGCCAGCTTACTTCCCAACCTACGGACCACCCCGGCAGCTCTGGTTTGAAGCTGCCGCAGCGCCTCCCTTCCTCACTCCATTCTTTGTGTTTGCCACGAGAAGCCAAGGACACGCAGCCAAAACAGTTATCTGCCTGGCAAGTCGCGACCTGCCGGGTGCCCCGCGTGCGTTTTGAGGTTGTTTTTTTTTCCCACCTGAAACCACGTGACCACGCTTTTTAAATGTGGGGTGGGACAATAGCGTGAGAGGGGACGGACCGCCCGATCACCGAGCAGATTTGAATGCAGGCAGCAGTGTGGATTATCTACCCATCGTGAGTGGGGGGAAAATGCTCTTGCACGTCAAGTCTTTTAAAAGTTCCCATCAAATTTGCAGTAGTCGAGTTTCTTTGTTGTGCTTTGAGTTCTCTTATTGGGTTTTTTTCCAATCTCTCCTTGAACGGTGGCTCGTTTGTATAGAGGTTTTCGTAGCGGCGCGGCGCTCCGGTTGTAATTTTCCAATGTCAGGTGCACAATGATTGTGATTAGCAAGCCATGTCTGATGTGTATGTTTGAGTTTGTTCACTGGTCTGAAATTTAACTTGGCAGTGTTGAGAAGATTTGGACTTCGAGAACCCCTAGTTTTTTAGTCTCCCGAGGTCTAAATGTCTCACTTCAAGCTAATTAGTCCAACACTTAATGTAAAATCTGAGTTCATCTGCTGCTCTCTTGTGTACTTATTGAGCCAGTTCTGCTCACAGTGATTATTTTATTCTGTCATTCCACCCAGTGCAGGAAAACTTTTTTTTTTTTTTTTTTTACTAGAAACACTACTTTAAAAACTGTTGGAGTGAATGTCATTTTGAATGAAGTTATTTGGCTGTTTTTATTGATTTATTCGTTGGTGTGCTTCCCCAGCTCACCGGTGGACAGCGTGCTGTTCTACGCCATCACCACGCTCCACAACCTGCTGCTGCATCAGGAAGGGGCCAAGATGGCGGTGCGCCTGGCCGGGGGGCTGCAGAAGATGGTGGCCCTGTTGTCCAACACCAACGTCAAGTTCCTGGCGATCACTACCGACTGCCTGCAGATCCTGGCGTACGGCAACCAGGAAAGCAAGGTACTGAGACGTTCCCCTCGCGCGTCCGCTTGCGCCGTTCGTGGCCCGTGTAAACATCTCTCTCCTCCCTGTAGCTCATCATTCTGGCCAGCGGCGGCCCCCAAGCCCTGGTCAACATCATGAGGACATTCACATATGAGAAACTGCTGTGGACCACAAGCAGAGTGCTCAAGGTGCTCTCCGTTTGCTCAAGCAACAAGCCTGCCATCGTCGAGGCCGGTACGTACAGAAACGCAAGAAATGTAATGAAGTACAGTGGCTGTATTACAGATCTACGTGACCGCATCCTGTAGTCACGGTTTGTTACTGAGATGAAAGCGCTCCCGTGCAAATGAGTTTGCTCTTAACTGTGCGTGTAGGCGGCATGCAGGCCCTGGGGCTCCACCTGACAGACCCCAGCCAGCGTCTGGTCCAGAACTGCCTCTGGACTCTGAGGAATCTTTCAGACGCCGCCACCAAACAGGTACAGTACACGCTCTCTGTGGTCACGCACGCTCCAGGTTCACAACTGTACAGATGTTGGTTATTCAATAAGGTGGTCAATGTCCTCAGCTTATAACAAAAACATATCAGTGGCAATGAAATGACTACATGGTTATAATAATAATAGAGGATTTCCCAGTTTTTTTTTGATAGTTGAACTCCTTGGCTATTATTAGAATCTTATTAATATCATGGATTTGAAAGTTTGCATTTCTTTTCCCTAATTTTTTTTTTGTTTCCCCAACTTCCGCCCTCTCCAGGAGGGAATGGAGGGTCTCCTGGGGACCCTGGTCCAGCTGCTGGGCAGTGATGACATCAATGTAGTGACATGTGCTGCAGGCATCCTCTCCAACCTGACCTGCAACAACTACAGCAACAAACTCATGGTCTGCCAGGTAGGTTTTCCTGCGAATAGCCGCTGACGTTGACAGCGCGTTCGTGTGATTGTTGCGGTCCCGCTGACCCGCCCGGTCTCGTCTCAGGTCGGAGGCATCGAGGCCCTGGTGCGAACGGTGCTCCGGGCCGGCGACAGGGAGGACATCACGGAGCCGGCGGTCTGCGCCCTGCGTCACCTGACCTCCCGCCACCAAGATGCTGAGATGGCCCAGAATGCCGTGCGCCTTCACTACGGCCTGCCCGTGGTGGTCAAACTCTTGCACCCTCCGTCCCACTGGCCACTAATCAAGGTCAGTGGCCGTCTCAGTTCCTCCGCATCTGCACCATTTTTTTTCCCCGACTAACTACATAAATTTAAGTCAGTCTTGCACATGCTAAAATTATTGATTGACCAGATGTCTAATTTCCCCCCCATCCAGGCCACAGTTGGTCTCATCCGTAACCTGGCTCTTTGCCCAGCCAACCACAGTGCTCTGCGGGAGCAGGGGGCCATCCCCCGCCTGGTCCAGCTGCTCGTCAGGGCTCACCAGGACACCCAGCGGCGCACCAGCATGGGAGGCAACCAGCAGCAGTTTGTGGTGCGTAACCAAGCCAGCTAAACTTCGTTTGAATCCAGAACTGTTTTGTGCGTTTTTGATTATTTTATTTTTTTTCTTACTGAAACGCATTCAGGAGGGTGTGCGCATGGAGGAAATCGTGGAAGGCTGCACAGGAGCTCTGCACATCCTGGCCCGGGACGTGCACAACAGAATTGTCATTAGAGGGCTCAACACCATTCCACTCTTTGTCCAGGTGAAGCTAAAACCTTTTACATGGGGAAATCTTACAACTCACAAACTGTTTATCTAGCTGCATGAAAACTTCAACAAAGTCAACTTTCATTTTCCTTTCCCACAAACTGCATATCACTGACTATTTTGCCTCAATCTCGTTCCTGCCGTCTGCAGCTACTGTATTCTCCAGTGGAGAATATCCAGCGCGTGGCAGCAGGCGTGCTGTGTGAACTGGCACAGGACAAGGAAGCTGCCGAGGCCATCGAAGCCGAAGGAGCCACAGCGCCGCTCACTGAGCTGCTGCACTCCCGCAACGAGGGCGTTGGTAAGGAGACGTGCGCAGACGCAGGCCGTGCACACATTTCCTGTCGCCGTCGTCTGCGCGAGTGACTCGACTTGCGTCGCCATCCGATTTTATTTATTTGTTTTATTTTTTTCCCCGTAGCAACCTACGCTGCAGCCGTCCTGTTCCGCATGTCTGAGGACAAGCCCCAGGACTACAAGAAACGTCTGTCGGTGGAACTGACCAGCTCTTTGTTCAGAACCGAGCCCATGGCCTGGAATGAGGTACGCACACACAACTGATGATGTCTTCAGACTGAAAAGTGATGGTGTTGGTTGGCATGTTGTGTAGAAATAGGGAAAAGCTGTTCAATCCTCAAATGGTTGTACTCATCACTCTTCTTCTTTTTTTTTTTTTTTAGACTGGAGACCTGGGACTGGATATGGGAGCTCAGGGGGACCCTCTGGCTTACAGGCCGGATGGTGAATAACTGTTTTGATGTCTAGCAAAATCCCCTACGCTGTCACTCACGTCTTCTTCATGCAGTTTTCTTTTTTTTTTTTTTTTTTTTTTTAAGCATCTGATTTTGTTGCTCTATGTTACTGTGATAAGAAAAGCGCGGCGGCCTTTTGTAAACACCCATAATTTTTACCTTTTCAGACGGAGCCTACCGGGCCTACCCAGCGGCTTACGGCCAGGACACCCTGTTGGACCCCATGATGGAAGGTGCTGACTACCATGCTGACACTCTGCCTGACCTGGGCCACCACACTGACCCCCTGCCAGACCTCGGCCACACCCAGGACCTGATGGACAGCAACCAGCTGGCCTGGTTTGACACCGACCTGTAGGATTGGTGAGACAGACTTCCACAAAACACTTAAATGACTAGTTCATAGTAAAAAAAAAAAAAAACAAAAACGACAAAAAAGATGGCAACACAATGATTCATATATTTGTCCTCTCTTTTGCAGTTGTATTCTGATAGAACCTGCATTGTGATTGGCCTGTATTGTCTGATGCAGCATTATGATTGGCCTGTAGAGTTGTTGAAGGTAAAGGGAGGAATAAGGGGTCTTGGAAAGTGCCTGACACAAGAAAACAAAGAAAAACGGTTGCCACGGGAACGTTAAAGCATGTCGAAACAGGGGTTAAAAGAAAGGGTTAAAGTATCAGATGTGAAATCACACAATGGAGGTCTTGGCGCAGGTTACCTGTACGGATGAATGCACATGAGGTGGATCTTAAAAAGTTTGAAACACATATGTTTTAGCCTTGCCTGTATTCTTATCAGTTTTTTTTGTTTCTATTTTTCTTATTCTATTTTTTTAATTTCTTTTTGTATTACTCATTCTCTGTTATGGTACTGACCCAGCTTGCCTTCGCACTAGCCATCTTCATTTTCTCTTCAATGCTAATCATTTGTAATTTTTTTTTTTTTTTTTTAAACAAAAAACGTATATTACATGTAGTGTTAAGTTATAGTGATATTATACAATGTTCCTTTGGTTTATGGCCGAATGTGTAGAACACTAATAATCAGTTGAATTGTACTCTGACTTAAAGTGTAACATTGTGTAGTTTTTTTTATAATCTCAGAAATGGAGAATTATGCATTCTTAATATGTGCTTGTTTAAGCATAAAGTATGTCAGTGTCACAAATGTTCTAAAGAGGGATATGGGTGAAATTGAGGGTGGGTTGGGGATAAATCTAGAGACAAGTGTTTTATATACAGTATCACTGGTAGGTTAACAACTATTTTGTATTGGATGTCTGATAGAAAAGTCTTTAACGCTATCATTGGTGGTCTAATAAAACCCGGTTTTATGTGCTATCAAAGGTAGCTAGGTTGACGAAACAGTTGTAGTCCTGCTGTGCTTATTTTGGAGACGAGGTTATGACACGGCTGAACAATAAAATGGCATTTTATTTCATTCTGGTCTCTGTCCTGTGTCTCCAGTCCCTGAGTGCCATGAAGCTGATGTTTATTATGTTTAGAATACAGCAAACATTTAAGCAGTGGGTAGCTGACGCAAACTGCCAGAAAGTACTTGTTCTGTTGAAGGAGTCCTTTTGCATACCTTTTTTATTAAAAAAGAAAGTAAGAAAAAAAAAAAAACACTTGACATTCATCTAGATGATGCATCCGAATCAAATTTGAGCTTTCGTATTTATCCGCCTACTTCAGTTAAATATCAAATAAAGGACAATTACCATAATAGAAACTATTCAGACTGGAGCACGCATTTTTGACCTTCTTGTTCCAGTTAAAATGACTAAAAGAGCAAAGAAAATCTTATATTCAGATTGCTCAAAAAATAAAAACACACGCGTTGAAGAAAAACCACAGCAAAAGTCCCAGTCAGAGCACAATGACATGCTACTGCCGAAACTGATGCTTCAATATTAATCATATAGTGTATAATTATACATCAGTCAGAGGTGCCAAAACAGTACTTTTACTTCAATACTCTACTTTTTGCTGCTAATACTTAACTAAACTACACTTTTACTATGGTATTTTTACATTGCTGTATCTGTTACAAAGACAGAAAGTTGTTTTCGTCTAAATCTGCATACTTAAAGAGGAGTAGACTCACAGTATCTTTGGAAATTATCCATTATCACAGGCCCTTAAGACAGGCCGTTAGGTTCAATAGGGCATTACCATGTGTATTCCATGTCAATGAGATGCTTTTCATGAGTGAATGAAGTCTGAATCTTCGGGTGGGTGATGTGCATGTTAATAGATCCAGTCCAGTTGCTCACCTGGATGTCCAATAGCTTTGTATCAGGCTTCTCTCTTTGTTTACTTTGTATATTATGGCTGTATCAGAACGTTTAATTGGTTGGCTGGGGTTAGCTTTATCAGTCTACCTATCAACACCTCAACATGTGGTTCTGTATATGCCCTCACGAGAAGTTTAACAGTGTATTTTAACATGAGGCCTTTGAGGATGGTGTAATTTAGCGGGTCATATCTGAATTTTTTGGTTGGCATCTCATTGTTGAGGAGTGCAGGAGGGGCTCTTACTGAGTGAGACACCCGTTGGGAGACATTTCATAACAGGTGCACGGACAGAACGAGGTCCTTCATGGCCTGGGGAATCACGGAGGATTGGCCCAGCGCGCCCACCACGTCATGGAGGATGACAAGGGCGCGCTGGGTCTGGTCAAGCCTCCAGACCCACATCACGGAGGACGACGTGGGTTTGCCGGGTCTGGACGCTTGGAACAGATGAGCCTTTTATCACAGACGCAGATTCTTCCATTAGATAATAACTGTATCATTAGCCATATCAAGGATGCCAGCTGTTCTGACCTTTCCCACTGCCAAATGGCTGGGTGATCCAAGAAAAAGAGATAATGAACAGATTCGGTCAAAATTCGTCAAGATAAAAAAAACGGAGATCAGAACACGACAGATTTAGTCAAACAAGACACTATATTAAATGCAAAACAAGACAGACAATTCAGTAAGCAAGCTCAGAGTCGGGCAGCACAAATTCAGAGAATTAAAAACTGATTCAAACCTTCACCAATCCTCGTAGCAATATAGGCAAGATCATGTTTTTCAAATACTTTGCACCATGTTTCAGTCCATATTTACTCACAAACCATCAAAAACCTGGTCTGCAAATCTATCAAAACAATCAGTATTCAGGCATCAATATTAGGTGCACATTTAAGTCTGAAACAGCATATCAGTCCCATCAACCCATACTCTTTATAACACCCAACCCTTTCAGGGTGACCACAAGTGCAACACATTTGGGTGAACTTCTGCAACAGTGTTGCGATATTTTATTTAAAAGTGCTACAGAAAGCTGTCATGTCAGGTGTGAATCAATTATTGCCAAAAGCGGAGAGCATCATGGGTAAATGCAGGCAGAGTGTACGTGATGTAACTGCTGTGTGGGCTGCTGAAATAAGGAGAAGCTCTTGTGCAGAGAGGGAACGAGGGCTCTCTGCACGCGCGCATCATCTTGAGTCCGTGGAGTGTGCTGCCCCCTGTGGAGCCGATGGGGGAACTTCCACCTGAGGCCTGAAGAAGAGGCTCCTCACAGTCCCAGCTGAGACTCCTCTTTGTCCCCATTGGTCTGTGTGTGAGCAGAGGCTGCTGCTCCGCTCTGACCGGCACACTGGACAGAGAAGAAGCTTTGGAGGGCCGAGCTGAGGGACCGTCTCTCTTCAGGAGGGACTCGATGGAGAAGGGACTGCTGAACTTCGCCTCACAGCGGATCTGAAGAGTTTTGCAGGCCGCAGGTTCAGGAGAGAGGGGAGCTGAGCAGTGCTTCGGCGGCCTGCCCCCGTTCTCCGTTTCCACTTTGGAGACCAATTCAGGGAAGAGATGCAGGATTCCCTTGAAGTGACGACGCACCATCTTGGCTGTGATCTGACTGGAGTCCAGCTTCCAAAAGTTCCTCTTACTGTGCAGTGAATCTGGGACCACTGGAATCTGGAGAACAAAAGGAAAAGCTGAGTTTGTGCAGACACAGGCGATTTGTTCCTTTAATAACATAACTATGTCCATTTGAAATATTAAAACTGCTGGAATAAACACATACCTTGACAAAACATGTGTGGGTTGATAGACAGACTCTGATGTTGTTCTCAACAGATTTTCTGTCTTCACAGATGAGTGGTGCCAGCATGTCCATCAGCTAGAAAACATCAGGTTGAAAGGTTTTAAAATGAAACACTCCACTTCATAGGGCAGCACTTGAAAAAAACAGTCAGTCACTGAAAACAACTCAACTCTTTCCTACCTGAGTGAAAGTGAGCATCTTGTCTGGAGCGTTTTGGAGGACCACGGCAATCTTGGCCAGATACGTGGTGCTCTTCCTGAACAGACCTCGCTGCTGCTGCTGAGTTCCCAACTTCTCGGTCCTGTTCTGCATCTTGTTGGTTGGAGAGTCCAGTCTCATCAGAGCAACGATATCACGGTGTCACTTGAGTGCAGATGTGGACCTGAATCGGTCAGCCCTGGGTATAAGTCCTGTACAGACAATAGGACATTAGTGGGTGTGCAATGCAGGTTAATGAGGACCTTTTCATGAGCAGATGAGCTGTTACTGTTGGAGGTGGAGCCAGTGATCACAGCAATGATCCGTTTTCAAAAGGTTCATCAACATATCAGTCTGGATGCATATTTGCTCACAATAACAGACATTTCTCAAGGAATCTCCAAATAAAACAACATTTAAAGTTATATGTGTGCTGTTTTCATTTATTATATGGAAATCAAATGACTGTAAAATCAGCTTTGAAATTACTTCATTTTTCTGCTGAAGATACTTAGTCCATATTTGTTTTGAGGCAACTGATAAACTTTTTACTTTTTGGTTATTTATTTTATAACATAACTAAGCAGAGCCAGAGTAAAAAGAAAAAAGAGAAAGAAACCGAATATAAAGTGTGCCATTTACTCATGTTAAATCCTGTGGAGCATCAAGTTTCATTGGTGAACTGTCTAACCAAGAATTAAAGATGTTTGGCATTCTTTAGCAAATATTGGCAATTGACACAGTCTGCTATAAAGTAGGTCATGTTATATATGGAGTTTGTCAAGCAATCTTTTTTACAGAGATGATTTAAAGGATAAAGAATTAATATGTAGTCGATTAAACCAGTGTGCCGCTTCAGTGAATCACTCTGAGAACACACACACACACAGAAAAGGCCGGAAAATAAACGAGGTGAAAAACACTGGGTTGAGACAGATACAACAAACATGGGAACGAGTCTTCAGTCGCATTCCAGTGATTTCCACCTCATCTGAGTTTCACTTAGATCCTATTCAGTGGACTGAGCAGACAGCCTAAGCATCTCAGTAACACACAAGAGTTTTCTGTTTCATGCTATTTTTTAAGGTCTACATAAGGCAATGTCAAGGCATCACCAAATGATTAAAAGATAATACATTTATATTGTAGACTGATCTTGTGTTAGACAGCCACTGTATTTGCTAGTTCAAGACAATGATCTGTTTAATATAATGTCTCACCTGAGTTCAGAACTACTGAATGAAACTACAGAGTCTGATGATTTTATGAAATTTGTTGTTCTTTAAAATGAATTATTTATATTTGGTATTTAAAATTAGATGAGGGCATCATCACTATTAAATAAGTCAATTTTGAAAATCAGTCAGCAAATTTGTGAAATTATTTGTTTGTCTGCGGGGATCCTATTTTATCCTTATGAAACCAATTGTTTCACTGCTCTTTCACTTCAGTTTGTGTGAAGCATATGGTGATTTCTGAAAGATATAATACTGGGCCCTCTTATCACCTAAACATCAAAAATATGTGTGTCAACCTGTTGTTTGATAACTTTCCAGAGTAAAACACCTACAATCTGGTTTCATCTTTTTCTCCAGGTTTGGGAAATGTAATAAAAGATAACGTAGACCCCGTTCTTTGAAAACAGACCCAAGAGCAGCTGAACGGAACGGCACACCTTCAATTGCAGACAAGTGAACACAGCTGGTGTTGTGTTTGGTCAAAATGGAATCCTGCAGACTCACGCCCATTCACCTGAGTCAATATCTGGAGTTGCTCTTGCTTGAAGCATTCAACGCAAAGGTAATGTGTTCGTGCATCTGAATGGGGATCACTGATGCAAATCACCTTCATCATAATGTGGGATAATAGACAGTAGGTTTGTCTTTAAAGGAGTGATGAGCGATGTGCAAACGGCTGGAATGTGATTAGATTGCTCACTGGAATGTCAGTGTCTCTCAGCTGTGTATTATGCCCCCTTGGAGGAGAAAAAAAAAATCCATGTTTGTATTGTCTCCTGCAGCAACTTAAGAAATAAAAATCGCAACAATGTTTGTGTAATGATTTGGCCAAATTCCACAGTGTCTCTAAGCTGCAGATGGGACATTTTCTGCAATACTTGACTAACAATACAACATTTTGAATAATTTTCCCCCTGTGATTGTGTCATGTCACTGTTGGTGAGGCTGCAAAACCGAACCAGACTGAATACCCTCATACCTCCCAATGAATCGTACCTGTAAGAGAAGTCTACTGTCTGATTTTGCAGATTTTTGACTGATACTTGATTTAATTTTAAAGTCTTTAATTAAATGTTACTTTTTGTGTGAATGGAAACTTGGACCCATGCTGCTTTATTTGAAGTTGAGATCAAAGTATGTTTACAGAGTAAAAAAGAGGCAGATCAGACTCCAACAATTTCAGATATGCTGATGAACCTTTTGAAAACGGATCATTGCTGTGATCACTGGCTCCACCTCCAACAGTAACAGCTCATCTGCTCATGAAAAGGTCCTCATTAACCTGCATTGCACACCCACTAATGTCCTATTGTCTCAACAGGACTTATACCCGGGGCTGACCGATTCAGGTCCACATCTGCACTCAAGTGACACCGTGATATCGTTGCTCTGATGAGACTGGACTCTCCAACCAACAAGATGCAGAACAGGACAGAGAAGTTGGGACCTCAGCAGCAGCAGCGAGGTCTGTTCAGGAAGAGCACCACGTATCTGGCCAAGATTGCTGTGGTCCTCCAAAACGCTCCAGACAAGATGCTCACTTTCACTCAGGTAGGAAAGAGTTGAGTTGTTTTCAGTGACTGACTGTTTTTTTCAAGTGCTGCCCTATGAAGAAGAGTGTTTCATTTTAAAACCTTTCAACCTGATGTTTTCTAGCTGATGGACATGCTGGCACCACTCATCTGTGAAGACAGAAAATCTGTTGAGAACAACATCAGAGTCTGTCTATCAACCCACACATGTTTTGTCAAGGTATGTGTTTATTCCAGCAGTTTTAATATTTCAAATGGACATATTAGTTATGTTATTAAAGGAACAAATCATCTGTGTCTGCACAAACTCAGCTTTTCCTTTTGTTCTCCAGATTCCAGTGGTCCCAGATTCACTGCACAGTAAGAGGAACTTTTGGAAGCTGGACTCCAGTCAGATCACAGCCAAGATGGTGCGTCGTCACTTCAAGGGAATCCTGCATCTCTTCCCTGAATTGGTCTCCAAAGTGGAAACGGAGAACGGGGGCAGGCCGCCGAAGCACTGCTCAGCTCCCCTCTCTCCTGAACCTGCGGCCTGCAAAACTCTTCAGATCCGCTGTGAGGCGAAGTTCAGCAGTCCCTTCTCCATCGAGTCCCTGCTGAAGAGAGACGGTCCCTCAGCTCGGCCCTCCAGAGCTTCTCCTCTGTCCAGTGTGCCGGTCAGAGTGGAGCAGCAGCCTCTGCTCACACACAGACCAATGGGGACAAAGAGCAGCTGGGACTGTGAGGAGTCTCTTCTTCAGGCCTCAGGTGGAAGTTCCCCCATCGGCTCCACAGGGGGCAGCACACTCCACGGACTCACTACTAATGGAGCTGCAGAGCATATCAAGGTGATGAGAATGTGCACAGAGCAATCATTCCCCATCTACACAAGAGCTGCTACTTATTATACCAGCCCACACAGCAGTTACATCACTTACCCCATGCCAGCATTTACCCATGATGCTCTCTGTTTTCGTTTGTGAAAATGTTTTCCTTCTGCCAAATCGCACTTTGCTTTTTTTGTTGTTTTTATGAGTGGAACATAGAGTACGCTTCAGTGAGATTTTTTTATATTAGATCAGACATACACTTTTGAATCACACTAGGCCCATAAATAAGTGTCTCACTGTGTAAGTACTGCACAAGTATTTCATTCATCTGTGGCTTTACTTTGAAGGTTAAAGCAGATGTAAATATCTCCTGAAGTTCTACATGAAGCAGACTCATTTTGAAGACTTGCAATACCTTGTACAACAGATGAGACCGAAGTGAAGTGTAATGTGATTAGTAGGACATTTTATATACACATATATTTAACATTGTTTCTCGTGTCTTTGATGTCAGCATAATATAAAACCACAAGAGGGCAGAGTACTAGATGAACTCAAATCAAACTCAAAAGCTGTAATGGACACATTCACATGATTAAAAGTTTTTCTTCATCCTGGTATGTTTCCCGACACTCGTATTTAAGTTTTGTTGACCATGACCAGTATTGCTTCTATACTAACCTGGTGTCGGGGGAACAGAGACACAGAATCTCACCTGAAAACTCCAGGCCGTTTCATTTTAATGCCGCAAAGAAACTACAACCGACCACTGAAGGCACACACCAGAAACGACGAATC
The DNA here is from genome assembly GCA_016785225.1 of Psettodes erumei. Taxonomy (NCBI): domain Eukaryota; kingdom Metazoa; phylum Chordata; class Actinopteri; order Pleuronectiformes; family Psettodidae; genus Psettodes; species Psettodes erumei. The sequence continues at coordinate 2,492,040 of JAFBJZ010000408.1, forward strand.
AGGCACTTAACCACACACACTGGTTGAAGTTGATGAATATGAACGTTTAGCCTTACACCTTGGTCCCTGGGGCTGCAGTCACCCCGTTTAGTAGGTGACTGACCACAGTGGTGAGGTTAACCTGAGCAAATATGCAGCAGATGAAATCTGTTTGCTTTTCTATTTGCAGCACATCAGAGGCACAGGGTCCATTTGTCTGGTCCGACCCGTAACCCACTTTGAGGTAGTATGATCATAGAGCTGAAGGTCCTCTTGCTACGCGTGAAGGCTGGTCGATGGAGTTTGGTAATGCACAGTTGAAGACAATACATCAGGCAAGATCAAACACACATACCGTTCAACCATATAGGATTTAGACAGCAGAAAGGTGAAGAGTTGGGGATTATAAAAAAAACAAAACATGAAATTCTGCTTGCAGTGCATATAGTTTGTGTAGTGTTCTTACACACTTTCACACTGTTCAAACACTAAGACAGTATACAGTTCAGGTATACGTCACCATATTCTCCAGTTAGGTCACAGGGACTCCATGAACCCTGATAGGACAGGTAGTAATTAATGGCCCGTACAATCAAGACAAGACATGTGAACCTCATAAACAGGCTTGGTAGTAAGACAGACAGTGAATAGTGCACAATTGCCAGGAATTACCTGATACATTTACAGCCAAGAGCATGCTAAAGAAGAATTCACATAGGCATCATATCCCATACAATATTTAATGCATTTTTTTAAAAAATTATGCTGTCTTTGCACACGAGTTAAAAAATAAAGTCTCACCCGCCATGGTCAGGCGGTGGAGGCTCTAAATAGCATATTTCCAACCTACATCATCCGACAAACTGTGTCAGTTAGAAGAGATTTGGCTTTATATTCTGTTATGAATCAAATGTATGAATGTTGTGTTGATTATTATTCAACTTGACAGCCCTTTATCAATGTCAGGACTTTGTTAGCGATAACATCGGGGCATGTGACTCTTGCAGTCCTGCACTGAGGGAAGTCTGTCATGAGTCGGGAACTTGGCTGGACGCTGGGCAAGGAAGAGGAGTTGGGTGAGCTCAGCATTTGGCATCATAGCCCACGACATACTTCCACCCTGTGGGATTACTGGACGACCTAGATTCCGACGCAACCCTCCTGTCCTCCATCTTTTTTTCCCCCCTCGCTCCCTCCCTCCCTCCACTGACTTGGTCAACAGAGATTACACTTGGGGGGCTGGGCAGTGGCTTGTAGTCAGACAAACTGGCTCAGCATGTGACTGCCTGAGTGACACACTGAGGGATGGGTGGCTAAAGGAAAACACCCTTTCTTTCCTGTTCTTCACTCTTCCTCACGTCTTCTCCAGTCTATTCTTCATCTTGTGCCATTTATGCACTGCCTTTCGTGCCTCCAAAATAAAATGAGGTTATTTTTGAAAGGCCTTTCTCAAGACAGAGAGGGCCCCAGTGAGGCACACAAACTGGTTTGTTTTGAACATTTACGACTCACAGATTGTAGTGGGAGGGACAAAATTTCACAATGATGGTAAAACGATAGGGCATGATCAGATGAAACTGGAACTTGCCTGTCTAGTGTTAAGGATTAGCTTCATTTGGTGGTTTTTATTTACTGATTGACTACACTGGTTCAAGTATTACCCCCCCCCCCAACCCCACCCACTGAATTCTATATAATCTCTGTCTTCTAGATTTCCAGCCCTGACCCTGTTCAGGTGTGTCTTTTCTGTATTGAGTGGAACCGGGCTGAGACTGGGCAAGAGAGCCAGAGTACACCCTGGACAGGTCACCTGTTGCCTGCTGTCACAGGACTGTCCCTGCCAATGAACGAAAACATGCCTCTTCGCTCCTTTTGAATTAAAATGAACCAAATTGTGCTCCCGGTCAATAACACAAGTATGTGCACAGACATGTTTAAACGTTCTGATCCTGCTATTTTTGTGATTTATCACAGTAATGAAGGAGCTGTGACAGAGGAATTTGCCTGAATTGCCTTTGTCCTTTGTCAAGTGTGTGTGTGTGTGTGTGTGTTTATGCTTCAGGCTTAATCTCTAGACAATTTCTGCTTAGCCTGTTTACATGCAGACCCGGAGACACCATGGGAGCCTGCTGCACAAAAGCCCTAATTTTAGCTCTCAAATGTCCATTTCCTCTCATTTGTCAATGGAGTCTCCTGAAGAACAAAAATATCATATTGTCATTATTACTTAATGCCTCATGCTTTCTCTGTACTAGTATAACAAATTCAAGTAAAAAAAAATGTAGCAATGTTACCATTAGACTTCCTATAAAATAAGAGAAAGATCATAAAGCTTTTGGGAAGACAGTAGGGATGTTACAATAACGCCCAAAGGTGGGAGAAGTATTCACACCCTTTGCTCAAGTAAAATCAGTAAAATGTTCTTCAAGGATCAAAAGTAGCTATAAACAATACTTCAATGCAGTAGTAGGTCATGGTAAGGATAACTCGACTACTTTAAATACTGTTGGGTGGTTTAAACCATAACAATGCACCATGTCTTGTAATCTGATCATATGTCTTCCGTGTAATGTCTTAATCTGCAAAGTAACTGCGATAACCACAGCTGTCATGTAAATGCACTTAGTAGTTGGGCTACTTTACACCACCACGATGAATACAAATACCACGAAGTAAGTTTCTACTACGGCTGGGTTGACAGATTTTACGATTCCGATCTTGAAATCAACTCGTCGAGCCCCATGCGCTCACGTCCCCGTGTCGGCCCTGGAGGTGTCCTGAAGGCGTGGCGCCGGCGCGTAAGAGGATAAACAAGCGCCACGCTGACTTCCGTTTACAACAAACAACAGCGGAGACAGTCACGTCGCGCTCGTCTTCCTCGTCCGGGTCCCGCCCCGCCCCTCCCGCGGGAGCTGCTGTCATCACGAAACTGTAGTACTGTATCGTCGTCTCAGCTTGCTCATTCAGCCTGCGGGCTGTGCCGCCTTCCGCGTAACTACGTAGCCCAGTACTTACCAAATGTGACGCGTTGAACGTTCCCTCCTTTAAAAATGAGCTCCACATCCGAAAGGCTACAACAGCATACATTTACTTACATGTCAATACCTCCGACCTATATGTAAACAATATAACAGTGTTACACTCTTATGTGCCCAATGAGTTCTTGAACTTTTGATAGCCCACTTTAAGTCCTTTAAGTTTGCTTGTGATAATTGTGGGCCTTTAATCAAAAGTATAAAAGTATGGTAAAAGTAAAAGTAAAAGTATGGTACAGTTACAGGTAAAGCACCGTACCCCCCCCCAGCGCTTTCCTTTTCCTACTTCATTAAGTTTTATGTCCAATCACAGAGGCAATTTTTACAACAGCTCCTGGAGGCAGCATTACACACACACACACACACACACACACACACACACACTGAATAGGTTTTTCCTCTTGTTTCAAAGTGCTATTAAATGTGTTGGTGGGTTGAACTAGAAGGGTTTCAAATTCATTTTGCAGGTATTTTCAATCTACATAGAGGGGCTGGGCCAAATATAGGCAATTACATAGGTTATTTAGACAGTATGTGTCTTTATATAACACTATTATATAGACAGTAATGACCACTTAAAATGTGCTAGTACAAATTTTCAAGGCTTCTGTAGGTAGGACTTTACAGTTTATATTATGAGAGATTTTATATTTATAATGTTCTGTCCTCATTGAGGGCATAGGAATGACCTTTGATTTATAGCATCGGCATCGTAAGATTATATAACCTGCTTTTGAAAACTGCTCTGTTTCTTGCCTCTCACCCACAGGTTAGTAAAAAAAAAAATCATTAACAGATGAGCTATCTGGGCTACCAGCTAATTCTTCATTAACTATTAACAACACCGACAGTGAAGTCTGCAACACAACATCACAGCGCTCTAACTTTTATATCAACAAACTGTCAATCATTGATTTGAATTTGAAAATATGGCACAGTATTCATTCGTTTTAGCAGTGCACTGAGTTAATAAGCTGTAAATTTTCCCTGGATTGTAAAAGAATATGTAACTTTGAGGACACATGGCCGGTCAAAACATCCTTCAGCGTTTGTCCAAGAGCTCATCTGTCCCCTGAATCGTTTAAAGCAGTAGTTCAACATTTTTGGGAAAGAATTCAGTTTGTTTAAACGCAGAAAATGAGGTGAGAGATGTGTATACAGATGAGAATGTCAACAAAACTCTCCTATCATTGCATTGAATACAGCAGCCGGTTAGCTTTACCAACCATAAAGTGTGGAAACAGAGGCAAACAGAGGCAGCACCTCTAAAGCTTGCTAATTATCACCAGTGTAGCACTAAAATGCAAATGGGCTCTCTTTCTCTTATTGTCGTGCCTGTAGAAAAATCTATTTTAACTATTTAACAAATACATCCTCTCAAAAATACAAAATACAACATTGTTTCTGTCTTTTTTCTTTTTAACAAATTGACTACACAACACAACCCGGTCATCAGCATTACTGCATTTTGAGAAAACCCTACTGCAGGAGTGGACTAAACCCTGTTTTAAATATAAACCCTGTTGTTCTGCAGTACATTGACTGGGTGGAGGACTAATGAAAACATAATAAAAACAGTCCCACCTGTGACACAACCGGAGCAGTCTTCAGTTTTCACAGTCTTCTCTCTGTATGTCACAGGACATATTCAGGATTTGATTTTTAACTTCACCATTAGGTTTTGATGATTCCAATCAGCTTGATAGGAACTGAATGAAACTGTGGACTGAATGCCTGAGCAGTCGTCCGCTGAGATCACATCTCTGTGGTTAAGTTTGAATCTCCCAGGGCGCATTCTCATCCCGACAGCGAATGTCGTGCCGTCTTGACCTCACATTTTTTCCTCTGTAATCAAAACAGAGGCTCGTTAGGTAAAGTTTCCACTTTGGTAACCTTTTCAACTTTATCTGCCGAGGCTAACTTTTTTTTATCAGAATGTGATTTCCACAAGCACGGATCTGATGTAGCCTAACAGGATGCATAAAACAACAGAATAACATTTTTTTTTTTACCAAAGTATCTTTGCCTATAAAAAAGTTATTTTCAGTTTCCTGGCTAGCACCAAATCCCCAGCTTTGCGCATCAGCGATTCACACATGGCACAGTGTAAGAAACACACCGAGAGCACGTTCACAGCTTTGTCATCGGTACCCACGGCACCTTGGCATGTTTGCCGTGTCTAAACTTGGTGCTGGTGATAAAGATATTAGTGGCTATGATTGAGGACTCGATGAACAGTGACTGTGTCTCTGAGAGGATTAGGCGAGCTCAAGTCCAACTCTCTGTTTGTTTATCCTGTTTCCTTACGCAACACAGAACATGCTCAGTCAGAGCTATGCTTGTCATTCATACATTGTCATTCAGCTGCCAACACCTTCAAGTTTGGTTCCACAGGTGGACGGTGACTGTTTTCTTTTCTCCTAATAATTTGCTGAATACTGGATTGGCATTAAAAGGCCAACAATGCGTATCTGATTGTCTCTTGACTGCATTGTACATAACAGCCTGTACCTAATCGGTTAGACAGTGTGAATACATGAATGAACACACTTTAATTTGTAACTGGTCTCGTGCCTTTGCCTTTCTTAGAAAAGGCAGAAGGTTGTTCATGCCTTTTTAAGATATGATCTGTAATAATTACACAGACTTGTTTGTCTCAGAACTTTGAGAATTAGTCAGCTGACTGTCAGTGTGGCGACGGCTTTTAGTGGTTGTGTGACTCCAAAACCGCTTATTTAAAACAAGTCACATAAATAATGAGACAATTATCCACATACAATATTCTGAGCAATTATGCCATCTATGCTAAGATTCGGTTGGAAGCAAAATATCTCAGGAGTTCACATTTTGTCGGTGTCCAGTTAGTTTAACCTTTGCCTCCAAGAGCCCATAGACCAAACAAACAGTGTTATTAAGGCTATAGTGTTTAATGATGACTGCAATATATCAGGGGCATTTACCCAGCCTGTTAAGTCAATCAGTAACAACCTTATCAACATCAAGAGGAAAGAGGACAGTGTTATCATTGCAGTAACCACACCTATTGAGATAATCAATATTGAATACAGGTCAGACGAAGGAAAGCTTCACATTAGAACAATGCTGGAGAGCTCACATTAAATCCAAATAATAGGCCACAAGGTTTGTTTGTTCACCTATAGTAAGCTGCAATAATAATACATTCATAGAATACCTGGGTGTCTGCTAGTACTCAAATTACAACCTGATACCATAACTATTATCAGCGATAGCAACAAAGATTCTGTTAAGCTAAGCATAAACACGTGAGAGCTGATTAAACAAACAAAACAAAGCGGCAAAAATATGATCTTTATTGACAAATGTTCTTTGCTTTCCTGCCGCTAGATGAGAGGAATGACACCTCTCTAAATGCATCCTTTAAATATACAGAAACAGCTCATCTTTCACACCAACATTATTTGTAAATGTAAAAAACAAATCCGATATGGCATGATAATGATGATATCAAAGATTTTGTTCACCCAGGACAAAGCAAGACTGGTTGTTTTCCATACTTTCCAGTTGCTATGCTAAGCTATGCTAATCGACTGCTGGCTGGAGCTTTATATTTGTTAAATATGATGCTGCAACATGCTACCGTAAATAATTTCTTCCTGTGCAGGGTAGTCGCAAGTGTGGTACCAGTCTTTTCATCTAACTCAAGAACGTTTCCCAAAAATTACACCTATTCCTTTAATGCTCTTTCTCACTAACATAAAACCAAACCGGGCCACAAGCTGCATGTAATGATTTATCTTGACACCACAGGTAATTTTGTCGGGTAAATTTTTAACTTGTTTGTTAATTTTATATTTTGAAAAAAAGGGCGTGTAAAGATTTACCACTGAGGTCAACAAGAAAGTGACAGTCTCAAAACTTACAATGTTGCAAGCTTGAGAAAAAAGTACAATGCAGACATGCCTTTCTATGTTAGTCACGAATATACATCCCTACAAACCGATTACTACGTGACCTACAGACACGGCTCATGTCACATGCTGTCTGAATCACCCATTTGTTGAAGCCTGTTGCATCACTCTGGTTTTCATGACTGGTTGAATCCAGCTAAAAGGAAGGGTGGGTGTGTGTGTGAAGTGAAAAAAGCCTGAGGTGACGATCTAACAAGGTGTCAGAAAGCAGATCGTATTCATATTATATTTAATATAAACACTGGTGCTGTGCGGGATTCAGCAGTTTTCAGCGAAGTGGATGAGCTTTGACCTTCAGCGCTACATTTTCTGTCCTTTATAATCCGCTGTGTTTGCAGCAAGCAGCAGTGCATTGAACTTAGAGATCGAAGTGGGAGACCACTGACTGGCATGCATACAGTACAGACTGAAAATCTGGAGCGCAGGAGACTGTTTCAGCTCTTACTACTAGAAGTGTAGCATAGGCCTATTGTTTTTGTTGAAGGGCGAGAAGGAGAAGAAGAAGAAAGCAGAACAGGAAGAATGAACATCACATTAACCAGAATCTAATTTCCTCTAGTATTCCTTGAAGGATTCAGTATTCAAAAGCCATACAGTGTGTATTTTCCTGTTTTGGCCTTTCTTTTACATGTTATGTCCTTACACAACCTTAACTAATGATTTCTTTCTTTTTATTAACACCAAGATCCCACCAAGCCCTGTGCATAATATTATAGGAATATTAACTTTATTTTTATGACAAAAAATCCTTCACAGGACCAAGACAACACAATATCATTTGCAGTACATAGCTGATGACATCAAATCAGTATTAAGATAAAACATGATTAAAGTGGCAGATAAAAGGCAAAATATAGGATAATGAAATATGAAAGAACAGCAACTTCAAAGACTCGAGAGTTTAACGGTTTTGAGATGTGTGATGGGGTGCAGGCCGCACCTGAAAAGCTCTGGCCTTTTTGTATATGCCTTGCAAAGGCTGCCAGCTGCTCCCACAAACACTGTAATCAGTCGGGTGAAAGTCCACTGGTTTTTATCGAGTATTGAGACACTCTGCAACCCACATACGCTGCACTCAATCTGCAGTGGGCAGGCTCGCGAGTGCTATCTTCGTTTCACAACGATCGTTGGACAGTAGCTGCAGATTTGGGATGGTGTTCTGTCAGTGGTCAAAAGATTTACCAAAGATTATTTTTGCTTGCTTTCTGCCCATCAGTGTTGCCCCCCCACCCTTCCCATCCCCCTATCCAGTTTACAGTGTGCTAAGTGAGCGACCTGAAATTAGCATGGTGGTTACATTTTTCCCTTCCAATGCGGCTATTGTTCGATGTGTTCCTATTGAGGGCCTCACATTACAAGACCACAGTGCAGCTATTGTATCTTGACAAGGACCGTTCACGCACTCGTTGCCAATACTAGCACTTATTGGCAGATTCACAGTGTAACAGTCAGACTCTTGCAGGTGTGGAAATTTCCATGAGGATCCCTGTGATTGTAGCACATGCTCTGTAAGTGAAACGGAAGGATCTGGAGTCACAAACAACATGCTCATAAGATGCTGAGGTGTGCGTTCGCACACCCAAAAACCCTCGGCGCTCAGATTACACGAGCCGTGCGCTGTAAACAGGTGTCGAACGGGTACGGTAGCTCGTACGGGAGCAAACCGCCTCTCTCGTGGTATTGATTATTGCTTCTGTGGAACGGGCTGAATCGGATCAGACAGGAGCAGTACGCTATCAAGGAAAGGTAGTGTGATCCAAGACGAGGGAAGGGCTTCCCTTTGTACAGACTTATCTCCTCTTGGCCACAAATCAAGGTTGCAGGTCTGGCTGCATTCCTAGCCCCCTCAGCCTCTTACAGCCACACCAGACAATGGCTCAAACACATCTTTAAAAAAGACAGCTGTTGGGACTGCATGAGTGTAAAAGAAATACCACTATGATAACTACTCCTCTGTCACGGTGAGAAGAATTATAGTTTGCAGAAGACTGAAAGCCTTGCCAGGATTCCTGTCCACACCCTGTAAGCGGATAGCGGAGAGGATCTCTGTTCGTTTCAGTGTGATCGCCACCTCCCCGCAAAGGGGGCGTTTCATGCAATTTGACACATCCTCACATGCAGCTAAACTGTTTTGTCAGCATCCATATGATAAAAAAAACAACAGCCAAACTCTATAAGTGAGTTTGGAAAAGAATAATTAAAAAACGCAGAAGTGAGCCTAAAAAGATTAATAAAAAAATACAAAACGTGGCAGTTACTACAAATCACAAACAGTTACACTATCGCAGGTCGTTTGGTTAGGGATATCATTTGGAGTCACACTGGGCCGGAGCAGCGTTTCACACAGGAGTCACTGTCACCAGCTTCGTCATCGTGTGCAACCGCTGGAAAATAGTGGAGCTGTCGTGTCAACCCCACAGCTGCTGTTACCCAATAGAGAGAGCAGCAGGGAAAGTGGGCCGGGCCGCACGCCCTCAAGGCTTTATAAAATTCCCTCATACATCCGCCTTGCGCTTCACGTTATAAACAAATTGTCGCTTCTGCCACGGCTACAATTTGCGCTGTTGGAAAAGAGAGAGAGAGAGAGAGAAAAAAGTTTTCGTGGACATTTTTTTTTGCGGGAGCGTTCACCTCAGGACAATCACAAGTGAAATCCGCAGGTAGGTTTCTGCTCCAAATAATCCAGTCATTTTCTTGTTCAGGTTTGCATTATTTTGTGAGGAAGTGGGCGCTGACTTTCCACTTCCACAGCATGTCTGAGCACGTTGCTATTCCTGTTTGGTAGTGCAGCTGAGAAACAGTTTTGATGAGCCTAAAAGGTTCCCGTCAACAAGTGGGGGAAAAAAATCTGCCATCTCTGATAAGTGTGAAATTTAGCTCGACTACAATTTAAAAAAAAAAAGCCTAATGCGCAGAGTAAAAAAAAAAATCACATATGTTTCTGGATAGTTTTTAGATTTTTTTGGACATGTTGCATCTTGCGATATCTCATATGCAGATGCGTTACGGAAATACTTTTGTATGTTTTAATGGATTATTAAAAATGGGGGTGGGGTGGGGGGGGGGGGTAATAGGAACTGGATCATAGATCAACATGTTTTTCACACGTGACTCTGGAAGCACGCGCACAACATGAGGCTTTTTATGTGACACGCTGCAAATATTATGAGGGTCAGTAGTTTTAATAACAAATCCACTTTGCTTTTTAGTCTAAATAGAAAGAGAAACGCATAAACATGCATATGGGTGGAGGTGTGGGTGGGGTGGCGCTTGCAAGTGGCTAAAGTAATATATATATATATATATATAAAATAAAACTCTTAAGTTAAGGCATTAATGGCAGTCTGCCAAAAATGTAAAACATATCCTTGGTGGCTATCAAATCAAGACCCTGGCTTCTTTTGCAGGCTGTGTTTAACTTTCCAGCAAGATCCAGTCTCCGACCCACCTAAAAGATTATGAACCTGATCTCGGCGGTACACAGGAGGTGGGTGGTATTGGTCAAACCACCCCTGAACCCCCACCCCAACTACAACACACCCACTAACAAACTGTAGCGATGGAGACACCCACATTTTTGTATCTTTTACAGTCTGAAAATGTAGGTCTGTGACAGCTTAGACCAGTAGGCCTGCTGCTGCTGCTGCTGCTGCTGCTGTGCTGATATTTCAGCACCAGGGATTTGACAGATTAAGCGAGTTCCCAAAGATTAGGGAAGCAATCATTGTTTCTGCAGATGGATGATGTGAGCTCGTGGATTTAAAACTATATGGAGGCAATGGAGCAAGGATGGCCTGGCCTTGTTTCTGGCTCCGTAAAATTGAGATTCGCAGTCCAAATCTAATCAGCACATATGTTTCAGCGAACAGAGAGAGACTTTGAGCTCATGCTGTTTTGTAACTTGGATGATCTGGTTTAAAGTAGTGTGTCATATCTGTGGATTAAGCGTGGAAAACAAGCACTAATGTGTTATGTGGGCCTGCACCAGCCTTGTTGTTGTTGTTGTTGTTTTCCTCCGGAGATCAAGCCACATTACCTCACTGTCAAGTGACAACATTGGATTTTTGAAAATCCAGCTTTTTAGGAATCAAATGTGATCATGAGAATTGTGATTACGTTCAAAAAAAGAGTAAGGGATTATCATTTGGATAACATTGGAGTAATGTAGTCTTGGAAAGGCTTTTTTTCTGCAGTATATTCAGCCAACAATTTACAAATCTCGTTTCAAAACTAGGGAAAACGTACCAGGCAACATTTCACAGAAAATCACAGCATTTGTGTTTTTTACTATGCAGCTGATTTTGAGCTACACATTTTGGATCATCACAAGCCTCTATCCTCCCACTGTTTCCTGTTCATGATTGCATAACACAGTCTCAGTTCTGCCAGTGAATAGTTTGTTTTCTTCCCTACAGCCTGACATTTTTTTTTTAAAAAAAAAAAGGAGAAGAAGAACTTGCAGTCGGGGAATATGCGCGTACGAACTGGTTTGACTTAGTTAGAGACAATGTGCGACTGTTGCCAATGACACCAAGCCAGTTTGGAGTGAAGCCAGTTTAAAGAAAGCCCCCCACTGCAGCAGCAACATAAAATCTCTGTGAGAAAAAAGATGCACTGCAGAAACATCACTTCCCTTTTTCATATGTTGTTTCAGAAATTCGTCAGTTTACAGAAAATCTGAAAAAGAAAATACATCACACAGCAAAACTAAAAAATTGACTTGCTTTTTTCATACTTTGTGGATTTCATCATAATATATATGTATATTTATCTATTTTTCCATATGGTTCATTTAACATAAGAAAAGATTAAAATGTTTTTAAAAACATTTTTTGTCTGTACGCCCATGACTCAACTTGATGATGATGCATAAGCGCTCATATCTCTGGGTTAGGAGTGCTGTGGCGTTAAATTGCAGTGGTTCCCTCTTCGCACTTCTCTCGGCCAGGTGAAACATTAGCTCGCCAAGGCGAACGGTCAGAGGCGCACTGCTGGTGTAAACAGCAGGTGACCTACTTGTCTCAGCCCGCTGTCCAGCCAGACTCTCTGCTGCCAGCCAGCTTAACAGGTGGTGATGGGAGGCCGAGTGCAGAGGAAGCCTGCGTCCTAACTAATTTTTTTTTCTGGAATGAGCAGGTCACTGATCTGCTTCTATGCAGCTGTGTTTACAAATAGATTACAGCTCATTTTTAACATTTCTTTAAACTGACGCAGCCCGTTGCTTCATTTTTCAATATCGTCATGATCTCAAACCTCCGCTCACATGGCTGTGGAATCTCAACGGGGGCTGATCTCTTGTCCTCTCCAACAAAGCCCCTGCAGTGTGATGGCTGCCATGTTTTTGAAGGCCTCAGCGGAAAAATGAACCTGTTGTTTGATACTCCTCTTCCCCTGTGGTATTGTGAGGTCTGGGCGGCTCTGGTCTCTACTCTCCAAGTCAGAGGAGCATGTGTGGGCATATTCTGCTGGACCGTCGCCCCCCAAATTTGAAATGTCATGAATCACTCCCTTCAAAAGCCTTTCTCCTTCTCTTATGGCAGCGCTGCAGCTCTGTTGGTCAATGTTGACTGATTTTCTGCTGTGGCTGTGTGCAAATACAAACGGGGAGACAGAGAGCACAAAACAGATGGAAGGAGCCTGGAAAGAGCAAACATAGCGACCGCAACCAAGCAGAAACCAAGACAGAGAAAAGTGACAGAATGCACATGGGGGGGGAAGCCAGCAGAGAGCTGAAAAGAGGCTGGGATATTTTGACGGGAACCAGGGTGTCCATTGCTTCCTGTGTGGGTCAGTGAAGGCCCCCCTTTAGCGGGCGGGGAGAGGAGGGCAGGCCCCTGGCTCTCAGGAGCCACTGGGGCCAGTGGACAAAGAGCTCTCTTAACTGGCTAATTTGATTTGCATGCAGAGACGCAGCCTGCCTGCTCTGCTCACACACAGCTTCATGATCCACACAGCCTGGCTTCTCTCTACATGCCCCCCCCCCCGTCTTTCTCTTTTTCTCCCTGCCTCTCTCAGTCTTTTTCTCTCCGTCCATCCCTCTTTTCTTTGTTCTTTCTTCTGAATCGTTCTCGTTGAACAGGACCTTTAGTGTTCTTTTTCTTCTTTTTTTTTGAAATATGTTCTCAGTCTTGAACTTATTATCTGGGAAGGGGACTGCCTCAGTTTTCAGTAGATTCCTTGGCTACGGCTTGATATGAGGCATGTGGCAGTGGGGTGAGAATTACTCAGAAATCACATTTCCTCTTTCCCATCCACTCAACCTTCCCGTCATCTGTCAGCTGTCAGTCTGCATGTTTACTCTGTTTCTCTGTTTCGTGAGACTCTCTTTCTGTGCGTCTGTGTTGTGGGCGGTGTGCAGGTGTGGCCCCTCATGTGGCCTTCATGTTACTGCAGATCACATTGCCAGTTCCTGCCTGTTCCCGTATCCGTAGACTTTCGTGTGCAAGCGTGTATTCAGGTCTGCAGTAGTCTCTCCTTTTTGTTGGCTATGTGAAGAAACTGAAAGCAAATAAACACGCCCACCCCAGAAGCAATCGGTCATTTCGTTGTCTGCAAATCTGCCAGCTCAGCAATCTTTGCCGCACCTTTTGGGGGGAAAGGTTTTAGACCCAGTGAGAAAAGGATATATTCGCATATCAAACAAACAAAAAATTTCTATAACCTCAAACCTCAGAAACACGGGTTGATCCAGACACTCACTGTCTATCTTCTCTGACCCCACTCCAGGCTCTGCACCTCTTTGAAATGGATGACATCCAGGTTGTTGAGTCCAAACCCCTGCTGGTTGACAGGGAAGTGCCGGTATGTATTGTTCGGCGTCGTGCGATTTCTACCTAAAATGTTGCTTGCGTAGTTTATTCATAGACTTGTGGTTTACTCAGAATTACTGCATTATGCTAAGTAACGACAGCTGCTGTTAACCAAGAAATACACTTAAATGAGATTAGTCTATCAACAACAGACAGTTTAAATTACTTAAGCTTTCCAAAAGGTCTTGTTTTATTGAAGATTAAAATTTTCTTTTTTCTGTGTGCCCTATTTTTGTCAATGAAACCAGCTGACCTTTGCCTCATTGCTGTCCTTAAACGTCCTACCAATCATATGTAAAACCAGTTTCGACAGAGAATACTGATCAGTGTTTGATCAATTGCCCACAAGTACTGTAGGAAGTTGTGCAGTTGAAATTATACTTGGTGTCTCCTATAGACGTGAAAGTACATGCAGTGACAGGACGGCGCCCTTAGGGATATTAGATTATAGCATGTTACGTTATAATTGCATTAGTTTTCATATATTTTCGTTACTCTGTTCTTTCCCTGCAGGGCCTGAGGGAGGCTGTGCTGCAGCTCGTTACCAAGGTATGTTTGCACACACAAGAAATAAGAGCCTACATTTATTATTCCTAGCAGCTGTAAGCCCCCTTTTTTTTAAATTGAAGCTTGTGTTGACTGATGATAGCAATTTAACAGTTGTGTACACAGGTGGTTTTATTCTATATCTTATTATTTTAACTTGTCTAGTACCATCTAGTGGCCAATGAAAAGAAATACTCAGCTGAGTATAGTTGGAGTGGCTCATCTGTATTGGCGATGACTCTGATTTTATTAGCACTAAAATGTAATAAGCACTCCTCTAATTCAGTCACCTCATGAAAGTGATGAAACACACTTTGGACTGGATTATTACAGTTACAGTGCATCAACCCTTTCACCTACCTCTCTGACATACACACACACACACACACACACGCACACACACGCACACACACGCACACACACGCACACGCGCACACGCGCACACAAAGTGTTGGTGTTGCTGAATCTGGTGGCGGGTGACTCCCAGCGCTTTGGACAGTGCCCCTGAGTCAGACTTCACTGTCGGTGCCAAAACTGAAACCACCACCACCACCTCAAACATACTAACTCTGGTCTGTGAGGTCACGGGTCATTTGGTAAAGCAGTTGGTGGGAAAAGATCTTTCACCAAAAGCTTTTTCAGTGAGCTAAATTGCCTTTATAGCTCTGCCGACTGACATGAGTGTCACACAGATGACCTGAAGTATCCAGGTTAAGTCTTTTGATATCTTGGCGACGGCAGAGCGTCCAACAATCATTGACATAGGATTAGTTGTGGGTGATGATATTAGTGCTTTGCCCTTGACATTGAATTTAAATGTATATAATCAAACATAGGCACACAAACCCATTCTCTTCACTTTGAGTTTCAGAGGTGCACGCACATACATGCAGATGTATTGCCTTGCAGGATTATCTCGCCTGTGTAGCCTACGTGCTTGAGTGTGTTCTTGCAGAGGCGGAGAGTGGGTGGAGCGAAGTGGGGGTGAATCCTCCAATGTTTACATGTACATCACGTCCAGTAAATAGGATACGCGCCTCCAGGGATGTTCCTCTTGAGCAGATCCCATGCAGTCAAAACTGGTTTGAAAAACACCCAACAGGTCATCTTGTACAGTCCAGCCAGACCAGACCGGTCAGTACGGTACAGGTCAGGTCACCATGGGGCATATTCAGCTGTATGTTTTCTTGAAAGCAAACTCTTGGAAGAAGCATTGCACCCATCAAAGAATACACATCTCCATTTGAAATATTCTATTTAACATGCACACACAAGAAACTCCCTCAACCTTAAAATATAATTCATACCTTTTGTGTGATTTGGGGTGATATTTGTGACTGAAAACAACTGTGGGAATTTGTGAGAAACTTTGAACATTAACTACATTTAGATCTTAAGCTTTTACACTGAAACATGTTTTATTCTGTCTGTATTATTTCAGGTCACCTGAGAGACAGACGATCATGTTCAGTGCTGAAAAATTAGCATCATGCTATCTAAGTTACACAGCAGAGCATTATTTTGAAAGTGTTTCCCCTAGATATTGCTGAATGATGGCTGCTGACACCCATTCATTCAGCGCTGGTCACACACCCATTCTTACTCATCATGTCAACACAGTAGCCGATGGCCTTCTGTCTGACATTGGCTGATCCAATTTAGGGATCTCTTCATCTAGAATTAGCTTGTTTTGACCAGCCTGCAAAGCACCATGGGAGGCCAGGAGCTTAGGCCAACTGGTAAGCAGCAGGGGTATAAAACACAGTTCTCAGTGCAGGGCTAAGCAACTTCAGAGGCTTACCAACTGTTGGATCTACAACTCAGAGAGCCACTGCGACAAGACTGCACTTTTTTTTCCCAGCAGCAAGCAGTGTTTAACTCCTCTCCTGCAAACATGGTTCTTGAGGATTCTGATGTGGAAATGATTGTTGCTGAGATTGAAGTCAGCGTGAGTAGACAAGGCTGCGTTGAAGGTTTTGCTCTGGGTTGATTTGCTGGATTATGCTGTCTGCTGGACAGCAGTGCCTGCTGTTGGATTTGCTGCATATTGCCGGTGTATAGTTATAGCAGTTACATCAGAGTTTGAAGTAACTTGTGTTGCTCATGAGAAAGAATGGATTTTCAAATCGATGGATGACTATATGAGACAATAATAATGAGGGATTGTGTGAATGAATTATTGCAAAAAGGCCATGCAGGTCATTTAATGCACAATTTAAGAGATGCTTACTACTTATTGTAATCAAAATTATAGTAAATTTATTCCGATTATACATCGCAATGTGCTGCTCGGTGAAATGTTGCAGTGCAAACAGTATTTCTCGTCTTTTGTAACTTGGTGCTGAGCACTTTAATATATTTACAGAGCATTGTTTTTTGTTTTTTTTGCATTGATAGGAGCATGATGTGGAGACTCCTTATGGAAGAATCCACTGTACAATGAAGGGGATTCCCAAGGGGGACAGACCAGTCATCCTCACCTTCCACGACATTGGACTGAACCGTAAGCTTGGCTCCTAACTCGGCTGTATCTTGGTGCAACATCTGCCGTTGTGCCTAAAGCCTTGGGTGTTTCTTGAGTGACTGTATCATGTGGGAGCAGATTAGGTTCACCAAGCTAACTTTATAATGTTAAGTCTATTGCATTACGTCTTGTATCTGAGCTCTTCCAAGGCTAATGATAGATTTCTGTGGCAGTGTCAAATTTTGCAAGATGATGAGGAACAACACCTGCATGTTATACGAAAAAAAAACCTCAAACTCGGCACGTCTTACACGTCCTCTGAGGTTACTTGAGGTCATTTCTACTTCCCAGCCAAGTAGCACTTATCTACCTCCACATCCCCCCTTTTTTTTAAAACTGTTTTTCCAGACAAAACCTGCTGGGATACGCTCTTTAACCATGAGGACATGGCAGAGATCATGCAGCACTTTGCTGTGTGTCACGTCGATGCCCCCGGGCAGCATGAGGGAGCTAACACCTTTTCCACCGGGTGAGCCAGACGCACAAGCACACAAGCACACACTTGCACCTCATGTATGTCAAGCAGTCTGTGACCTTTGACTCGACAGGTAGATCACCGCAGATGTACTTAAGACGACCTAATTTGACAAGTGTGTTGTAGGGACAGGTGTTTGTCTCGCTCAGCCTAATCTCCGCTTTGATGGCGGGACTTTGCCTCGTGTCAACCCTATTTGAACATGATGTGAAAACAGATAGTGAAACGCAGATGGGTGCTGTAGGGTGATATGAAGAATAAGGGGTTATTTAGTGCTGTGATTAGATAGTGGTTATTGTTCAGTTTTCAAAAGGGTTTGCAACGCTATGTTTTTTTTTTTTTTCTGTGTCTCCAGATATGAGTACCCTTCTATGGACCAACTCTCTGAGACCCTCCCACTGGTGCTGAAGCACTTTGGGTAAGTTGAGCTGCAGTTTTCGCCCCGACCGCTCGCACTCACATTTTAAGATATTCTCTAACCTGTTGTTCTAACAGTATTCCTATATCTTTGTGCACGGCAGGCTGAAGAGTGTCATCGGCATGGGCATTGGAGCCGGTGCCTACACTCTGACCAGATTCGCTGTAAGTTTCCCCCTTGAACCTCTCATCCAGCCTTAATAATTATGAGTTTTAATCATTCTGGGATTAGCAGAGCCAGCTAATGTGTTTTTTCTTCTTTTTGCTGATTTTGGCAATATAACACAGCTTATTGCTTGAGCCTGCTGAGCCATAAAAGCCTCAGGAATGTTCCAGATCAGCTCAACACTAACACTGTGCTCAGTGGGAAGTCACACTTGTGTTGACAAAAGCCTGACAGAGATACAACATTAAACTCCTTATTACTAATACTAAATATTACAGCGTATATATTTTTGTATTTAACAATTAACCAGCAAAGCACCTTTTTGAGATTAAAATTTATTCTGGCCAAGATAGGCAGCAATGATAGTGAGTTATAGATAATACAAAATATGCCATCTTTTATGTACCCAGCTTTTGGCATGCACAGTATGCATTTAATTTAGTTAGTTAAATGCAATATTGTGTTACAGTAATAAATCACGAAATTCATGTTGTGTGTTTTTAGCTGGACTACTCGAACATGGTAGAGGGCCTGATGCTCATCAACATCAACCCGTGTGCTGAGGGATGGATGGACTGGGCTGCACACAAGGTAACACAGGCACACACACACACACACGCACACACACATAGATCAACGTTTAATAGCTGGCACATACAAACATCATTGTCTGAAGCAGAGCTAACCAAAAGGTAATGCCACATTGAAACTAAATTTAACTTTTTTATGTCTAATTTTAGCTCAGCGGCTTGACCCATGCCATGCCAGACATGATCATCACCCACCTCTTTGGAAAGGTGCAGATCCAAATTCCTTTTTGGTTCCTTTTAGAATTTTCATCTAAATTCCAGAACCCTGGTTCAGGCCCAGTGTGTTGTTAACTGGCTTTTCGAGGTCTTTAGGTCTCTCTGAGTTAAACAGATTTTGTGTTTGGTCACATCAGGAGGAGATCCACCACAACCAGGACCTGATTGCAACATACCGCCACCACATCATAAATGACATGAACCACTTTAACCTGCATCTGTTTGTCAAGTCCTACGAAAGGTAAACACCTGGCTGTTTTGAGGTAGTAACAGAGTAGATTTCAAGTCCAAGAAATGCACTTGTTGTTGAACCTTAACTTTTAATGTACAAAAAATTTGAATATAAGATATTTTTGTCTGGTTCTACAGTCGGAGGGATCTGGAAATTGAGAGGCCCATCCCTGGAAGCAACGTCAGAACCCTCAAGTAAGTGCTTTCAAGCAGCAACACACCACTGGCTACATATTTTGTATAAATTACAATATAATTTGTAATATTTGAACTACATCTAATGTGCAATTGTATGTGTTTTCCTCATCCAGGTGCCCTTGTCTGCTGGTGGTTGGGGACAACTCTCCTGCTGTGGAGGCCGTGGTAAGTGGGGGCACAAATGCGCCCAGTCACGTAGCCATTAAAACCAAGGCTCTAATGCTAATGATTAGATTTCCCACCACTAACTGGTGCTGGACGTGTTTTCCATTCACTTCAGTCCCCTCTTTAAACCCACGAGATATGCAAGATTTAGCGCTAAGTGACATGACAGAGGCCAGAACAATGTTGGGAACAAAAATCGAGTGACATGAGTAGTTTCAATCTGTTTAAATTTATAGACTTCTTTCACTGTTACTTCTTACGACACTGAGAGGTGCCACAAATCCCCCAGAGTATTATTAATTTGTTTTGGTTTTTTAGCCTTGGGCAGTGCATAGAATGCATTTTTAATTTCAAATAAAAATGCAGTTTTTTTCTCAGCTTTGGCATTCTTGCTCATGTTCAATCTATAAGACATTTTACTTATTATATTTGTTTATGTGTACCTACACAGGTTGAGTGCAACACCAAGCTGGACCCAACAAAGGCCACCCTGCTTAAGGTAAAAAAGCCTGCCCCCCCCCCGCCTTCTGCCCCATATCCTGGTTCAGATTATAATAGCTTTGATGGAAACGCATCGGCTGATAAGATTCTAGCGGCTCAGCATTTACCTGGTGACACATTAACCAGAGGTAGGACAGCTGAATGTGTCCTCAGAGGCGACATGTACAATCTGCTGCAACTGACCTACTTGCACTGGCCTACGGTAGCCTTTTTATGATCTGCAGCTGAAACCAAATGGCTGTTTTGAGCTAAAATGAGTGCCATTTGTTGGGGTTAACTGTTCACGGCCGGGGTGCTCAGAGGGCCACTGATTGAAGGTGGCGGGGGACAATGTTTTCAGAATGTCCAAATGGGACATTCTGAGTGTAATGGAGGCGGGTAATGACATGTATTCCCCGCTGTGTGAATGTACAAGCACCATAATGCTTAATGCCCTGCATTTTCCCTCCTCTCTCCAGATGGCTGACTGCGGTGGCATGCCCCAGGTTGACCAGGTGTGTATGTCTGTGTTAGTGTGACAGAAACAGCTTTGCGAGACACCGATAATGTTGTAGAACAGGCTGGACAGGGCCAGATAATCAGCGCAGAGGGTCAGGTGGAGAGGTGGATGGCATAAGAAGGTTGCACCTAAGAGCATTAGCGAGTAGCAGACGTGAACCACATTTGTCGGGTTGTAATCCGCCACCCTATGCAGCACCTGCTCATAGCAGCTGTCATATCTCAGATGCTGAGCAGTAAGCTGGTGGATGAGACACTGAGTCTGTCGTTGTTATGTAAACAAATATGATCATTAATGACAGGAGGATTGATTATTCCCTGCTTGTGTTCCCCTTCTCTGCAGCCTGCGAAACTGACGGAAGCTTTCAAGTACTTCATTCAGGGCATGGGATACAGTAAGTATACAGTATACAACTGTACTATTTATGTCAAACTTAGAATCACAGAATTGTGCCAATTTAAAAAACAAAGAACTTGGACTGGCTGAGTTCACTCAGATGAGTTTTCTGCCACCCTGTGGTGAGATGAAGTTTGCATTCTCCTCTTCACCCCTTGGTGTTAGCTAATAATTGACTCATGTACTCACTGGGGTGTGACTTGAACCCAGTCTGAGGTCAGCTGCAGATGTTTACTGTACTACAGTGTGTGCTTGCAACAGTAGTGGAAGAGGTGTTTGGGTTCTTGGGTTTGAAATTGTACTGAAGTTAATTAAGTCCAGTTTCAGTATTTACAGCAAGTACAGGTATAGGGTAATATTTGCTTGAGTAAATATATTCAGTTATGCTCCACCATTAGCTCACAGCTGCACTAGAAAAAGCTTCAGTCGAAACAGTGAGTTCACTAAGTCCTCTCACTCTCTTAAGTGCCATCTGCCAGCATGACCCGCCTGATCCGCTCCCGCACCGCCTCTGGCTCCAGTGTCACCTCCTTCGAAGGCAACCGCTCCCGCTCACAAACCAACGAGGGCAACCGCAGCCGCAGCCACACGGCCGAGCGCCTCCGCTCCCACACGGAGGGCTCCATTGACGGCTCAGTCAACAGCAACGTGGACCAGGCCGTGCCCAAGTCCACCGAAGTGTCCTGCTAAGTCAGCCTCTGCTGTCTGGACACCCTAACCTCTCAAGGCCCCTTCGGTTTGTGCTGCGTTGCCTCTAATCGACACACAAACACACACATTCCTATGCACATACACATCTATGTGGAGAGGGGCGCTAAGATAGAATACCTGGAGTTGTAATAAACGCACGACGATGGGCGCTCACCTGCATGATATTCACTGCAGCTGAGACGCCCCAATTTGAAAATACGATGACTGTTGAGTCACAGGTCAAGGGTCAACTGTAGGCCTGTTTAGTCGCTCTGATGAGCTCAAACTTTGCTGTAAATGAGCCTGAGCTCCTCGGTCAGGTGAGTGTGTAGTTAGGGGCAACGCAGCAACTGGGAACACCGAAGCGGAGAATGTCGGAGAAAGCTGTGGCTGCGCATACACCAGCTTGTACATGTATCGCTCATAATCTCTCATACACATAAAAAAAAAAGTTTAAATTTCCATTTTTGCATTCCCTTGTCCTGTTTTTATCCATTTTTACCGTATTGACACAGCTTTTCTCACATATACCTGTGACTGTAAATGACTTTTTTTCTGTTCTCACTGTAATTGTGTGATCATTTATTCTTTTATTTTCCATGTCTGAAGTGTTGTCGTTTGTACGTAGGAGCAAAGATGTAGATGTGAAGAGAGAATGGGGAGGCACTTGGATAAATAAAAAAAAAAAAAAGTAAGTTTGCTTCACAAATTGCAAATGTAACTTTTAAAAATTAAGGGACAGACTTCAAGTATATCATGTATATACAGCAAATAATATTGTTTCCTTGGGTTTTCTTTCAAACCCTCATCCCTTTTTTTTTTCTTCTTTTTTTAACAATTTTCTAGAAGTTAAGCATCTATCATGAATCTCTTTCAGGAGTAAAATTTTATTTTTAGTACATTCCAATGATACTGTTAACTTTACCCTCAATCAAAACACACTCTGAAACACAAATTCAAAAGCTTTTACATCTTATGCTTTATTAATGGATCATGGCCTCAGACAAAAAGTTGTATTTTTCCTCTCTTTTTTTTTTTTTTTTTTTTTTTTTAAATGATGATTTCTATGCAATCAAGCGCTATGGAACAAAGATGTGCCATGGAATTGTTCACTTTTTAGACGTGATGCTCCTATGTGGTTGTGGATTTTCTGGGTGAGAGAGGTGATAGGTCCACATGTTAACATGAGGATAGCCATAGAGCTTACCTGACATCTTCTACTCCCATATTTTACTTGCACTACAGCAACATTCTCGCTTTGTAGAACACATACACGGCTTTGTAAAGATGCGATGAAAAACAGTCTAATGCTGTAGAAAAGCATTAAAATGACATAACAGTTTGTATTTATTAAAAAAGAAAATGACAATAAAAAACCTTGTAACAGATTGTCCCTGATAGTGTCTTCCTTATTTGAAGATGTGGTCATTTGTAAAAGAAAAACAGTCTTAGAAATAAGGCTTTGTCTTTGGCATATCAATTAATCTCTGTCTTTTTTCATATATTATGAAGAAATATTTAGGGATATTAAAGGAAAATATCTACAATATAGCCTTACTTAAAGACAAGGTTCTTGAAAGCAGCTCAAAACTGTTACGTATGTTATTACATATGCCCAAAGCAACATATAAGTTAAGCCCTTAATATTTCACACACTCGAAGGATGAATATTTTCGATTGCCAAGCACTTCTTCAATTATTCTTCAAAAGCACAGCATTCTTTATGAATCCATGCTGGAGAAACATATATATTTCATATTTACAGATTTTTCCAATAGGAAAAAAGACCTTTAGAAAATCCCTTGTACATAATCATACACATTACAAATACAAAACATTGCATAAGAAAAAGAAATCAGAAACAAGAGGCTCCTCCAGGCAAAGAGCATGCATGACTTCTTTAGTTCATAACTTCTGGGTAACCATAGTAACTCTCCAGCTCAGCGAAGATGTCGTTGGGGTTTTTGCAGCTGAGGTTGCAGAAACAGGCCTGGATCCACATCATCTTCCAGCTGAATCCCGTCCCGTTGGGACACTCGAACTCTACATCAACGGTCTTGGACTTGTAGGGGATGCAGCAGCGCTCGTCGGTGCAGACACCGCAGTACTTGGGCCTGTACTGCTTCTTGCTGGTGCAGCCAGAAATGGTGATGTTTGAGGGCTGATCCTCCCTGTAGATGTTCAGACATTTCTTCCCCGGCTGAGGGAGAACAGGAAGAGAAAGACATTAGATCAGCTTTCATCAAGCGATCCTTGCTTGACTGCTTGAGATATTTGATTGCTACCTTGATGTGATTTGTGATGTCGACCTCACAGGGCCGCAGGTTGCAGAGGCGGGACTCCTTGATCAGCTCACACTGTTCATTAGCATTTGAGATCCGCATGGACAGGCCACGGCCACAGGTCTTAGAGCAGGGGCTCCATGAGGTAGTCTGGCTAATGCAGTTCTTGTGCCAACTCTTGGTCTCAGCTGGGAAAGCTTGATTAATGTAGAAACAGAAGGGAAGTAAATAGTTCACGCCATTGCTTTAAAATATCACAGCTGTTTTTGCTTTGATGCTAATCCTTTTGGCTGTAGTACGTTTCCCAGATTTCAACATGCTGCTTTAACTCATAAAGAGACACCCATGGTCTTTTGAGAAACATTGTGGACCACCATGGATCCCATTTTATAATTTTTATTAAGGCCCAGTTGTACTTAGAAAAGAACCAAAGGAGCACTGCATCCCCTGACACCGTATTTGCTTTTAATATAAATCCTGAAATTGTGTTCTCCTAATAGTCTGGATCTAATTTGTTTCCTTATGCAGCACAAAGAGATCGTTCACATTCTTCTCTCCGAGGCGCACAGCGCTGCTGCACTAAATGACTGGAAACTGGACGATTCCCAAAAAACAGTGTGAGGGCTTCCACAGGAAAGGATTGGTCTGTCCCTGCCCACACACACACACACACACACACACACACACACACAGGCACACACAAAATGCACAAACTCTTGACTGCCAATTTTAAACACAGCACAGTTGCTGCAATTTTACCTCTCTAGTCAGATCACATCCAATATTGAATTTTCTTTTGTAAAATATGTACTTTATTGCTCAAAATCCAGATTGGTTTTTTTTTTAGAAATATCCAAAGATTTTAAATGATACAAACTCAATAGAAGTTTGTCGAAGAGTTTTCTTTATATTCCATCTAGTCATGTAAAACTTCCCTGATAATTACTTCACATAACCATACTGATACAGCAATGACAATGTGTCAGAGTAACGAAGAGAGCAAGCTCCCAAACATTTCCAAGGCATCCTACCCTCCACTGCATGTCGCGGGGCCGTCTTGCGCCCTCTCTTGGGTTCATCACAGATCCACTGCTCACAGCACTGACCCCGGACTTTGACCCGGCGAGGGCTCTGGCACCACACCCGGGGAGGCTGGGACTCGGTGCACAGTGCAACGCAGCCAATGGCACCGTTCACACATACGCACTGGTATTTACAGCTGGGCTTGAAGCTCTGCCCGTTGCGGTAGATCACACCATCATGCTCACAGCCTGTTCCCACCATATCTGGTATCACAGACAAGAATGACAAGTAGTTACTTACTGTTTTCACAGAGACATATGAGGGCAAAATGCAAACTCTTTAATGACTCTGACATTGAGAATAAAATGCATTTTTACTTATGTTAAACTTTCTACTTGTGTGGAAAACTTTGGCGTTCAACAGTAAATATAGTTAACATGATCAGTAATGGTCAGTATGATGGAACAGACAGAAAGAAAGTTCAACTGCATCCACAAAAGATGACAAAGATGCAGTAAACAAGCAAAAGCAAAAAATTAAATATACTTGATCAATGATCAATGATCATCTGAATATGGCTTTGAACCAAAAACATTACCTGCTCTTTTGCAAGTGATTGAACTGTAATGTAAAACCCAAGTTTCTGTCTTTCGCTTTCAGCAAGTCACTTCGATTCACTATGAAGTTTGTAATATGACTGACATCACATTTGTGGAGATGCAGTGATTTGCTGTATATTCGCATTAACATACTTTACAAAACAACATAGGATTTCCCTGCTGTGCGAGAACACGTTTGTTTCGTTGGTTTTGGTGACACTTACATGCACACACTCCTTTTTCGTACCTAGGCTTGTCCGAGCTGTAATCACAGTACAGTCCCTTGTGGTAGTCACAAGTGTCTGCCTCGTTGCACACCTCGCCCACCTGCCGGGCGCAGGTCTTGCAGCAGTCACAGCCATCCATAAGGAGGCTCACGCCCGGCGGGCAGGCAGGGGTGACCTTGGGACACTCGCAGGGCCACTTGCAGTACTGTGTACGGTTGTACGAGTCCACAGGTGGGGAAGTGAAGGCTGTGGCAGGCGGCATGGCAGTGGAATTCTGGGAGTAGGCCTAGAGAGAGGAGAGTGGGCAGATTAAGACTGAGAGACAAGCTTCAGAACAAGTTTTTTTAAAAAAGAAAGCAAGCAGAACCTTAGGCTCTCTCCTGGTGACACCTTATGGTCTGACTGTGATGTCAGCTCCTTTGATATATCGCAGTCTTTTGCTTAGATGCCGCACTATTAGTTGACATAGACTGGTGGTAATTGTTTGACAACCTTAGTTATTTTCAGTGTATTAAGTGTAATGTGATGGATTAATCAAACATATATTTTTATATTTCCTGAAAAAATCAACATCAATTGTTACTGTCACATCCCTGGTGTACAAACGATTACATGAGAGTATATCTGCCATGCAATATTACCAGCCTCCAATTGCAACCTGTACACATTAACCCATCAGAGACTGCAATAAACCATATATGGATTGCATTGTACCTCTCCTGCAGTCTCAGACACAATACAGTCCTTAAATTCTCCATGTGCCATAATGATTGAACCTTCACTGCACTGCACTGAGTGTGAAGTGCTAGCTTTGACCACACAGCTTAAGCTTCATTAGCTACATTTTCTCTGTTTGTGCAAAATCCCAAATGCCATCTTTCATTATATGAAAGGCATTTCACTCCTTGTGGCGAGGCAATATTTTTAATATCCTTAATCCTAAATTCTTTCATACCCAGCCCTCTTTGGTAATCCTGTTTCAGTAAATCACTGTTCCGAATGGTCTCAAATGGCTTATTTGTGTACCTCTGCTTCGCTGCCTACACAGGGGAAATACACGGCGGCTTGCTAATGTGTGGCCATGCTGTGCCATAAATTAAATAAGTCTATAAAAATGAATTATACATCCAGTGGAGATAATCTTATTAAATCAATGACAGACATGTACGTGCTTAACACTTTGGAATTGCTCCATCATCATGTTTAAAATCTACAGCTGTGCTAAACAGTTACAAAAACCTGCCAAAAAAACATAATCAAGCCCTCCCACCCGTCAGTGTAAGTGTGAAGCCAAGATCACACAGTTAAGAGTTCTGCAGCTCTTAAAAGCAGATGTTCTTACTGAAACAGGCCACGCAGGGCACATTAAGCAGCACTCTCTGGCTAGTTTTGGACAGTGGATACAAGAGTCTCTGCAAAGGAAACTTTTCTATTTTGATTTAGAATATTTTTTTTAACAACAAATGGGAATTTGAGGAGTTTGAATTGAATTCCTCTTGCTCTGAGAACATAGTGTGCATGAGAAAATACCAGAAAACAATCTCAATGGTTGTCATTTAGTAAGTTAGAAACTGAGTTTGCTTCCTAGGCAAAGAAAAGTTACATTTGCTGTAACTACTCTGATGAATGATGTTGCTCAAATTCACTGATACACTTTGAAACTACAATGTCCTTTATAACGACCAAAGTGTCCCTGGATCTAGGAAGTTAAACATTTGATTGTATAAACAGGCCATACGCACTCTAATAAAAAAGTTCCTGAACCATGAAAGACATACATACACATGCATACAACAACATATGCATGCACACTTAATCTGCAATTGGCTGTGTGAAAACATGCTTAATCACCTTATGTGTGTTGTACCCTATGTTCCCAGTACTTCTATTGAATTATGCTCATATTAACAACTGCTTTGTACCGTGCTGAAAGCTAATGCAGATAAATGAGTTTTAATCACAGCTGTGCCACTGAGCCATTCCTCAGAAGAGTTAATGTAGCTTGCAGTTATGAGGTTAATTTACAGAATGAAAGATGAAAAAAACCCACACAGCCCAAAAATAGTGCATTACCCCTGTCAAAGAGAGAAGAGCAGAGAGAGGTTGTTGTTTCCTAAGTTAATTATGTAAAGATGGGGTCGGCCTAATGCAATCATCATCCTGAAATCGTTCATCTTTCCTGACTAAATTAACCATGATTTTATTTAAAAACTATTTGATCTGTGTCAAGAAAGGGCAGAGCAACAAGGTGCTAAATTAATTACAGAAACTGAGCAAAACTACAGGCAGTGAAAGAGGCTGAAATAAATTTGTCATCTCAAAATGTTGAGATGTCATGCATTCTATCTGACACATGTCGTTACATGTCACATACACTTTAAATATCTTCATCTTTTTCAGTCCTTTCAGCATGACCCCAAATACCTGTTAGGTTTTTGGTGATGGACAGCTAATCAACTGTGCTGTTTTCTCCACTGAGAGAGGCGACAAGGAATGATGACCCCTCTTCCCCTGTTGGTTTGATCTGTGCTTCCTGTCAGCCCCTGGTCGTGTCGGACGACCTTTGGAAGCATGTGCACAGGCGTGGACAAATCCTTCCTCATTTAGAAAAGAAAACTTGTCCTAATAATGCCAGGGGCCAGTGAAGGAACTGTCACTCAAGGTGCTGTTGTTTTTAATTTCCCTCCAAAAGTCTCCAACACTGAAGACAGGCAAACTGAACTTAAACTATACTCTTATGAACTTAAACTAAGAAGTTTATAACTTCAAGTTGATAACTTGGATTACTATATCACATAAACCATAACAATATTAAAAATGTCCTATGACTTTCTTTCTTTTTAATACTAAACCCTTAAAATTAAATTTCATTATAATATAAGTCTTTTGGAGAAGGATTAAAGTATAATTTGACTATTACTACAGTTATGGCAGTAGTTGCTAAATGGATTTACAACCACATATATTTTCTGTGCAAAACTAAGGAGACTCCTACTTCTTTTTGAATATATCATCCAGCTCCCACAAATATTGATACCAGATCACTATTTTTTAAATAAATTAAAGATATATGTACTGTGGGGAATGAAAATACGGTACAACCTTTTATCAAGCGTTGGCAAAAAACAATTCCCTTTCTCATATAACCACTAGGAGGCAGTAAAACATAAGTTAGAAAGTAGAGCAACTGCTGCCATCTCTCACGGCAAGTTCGATCCTAAAGCGATTGAGGAAAAATAATTAGGGTTATAAAAAGGGAATAATGAGCTCCAGGTGAGTAAGTCTGTTCAGTCAGTCTCGCTCTGCCACAAATCAAGAAGTTTTGCCACAGTCGGCACTGGTTTATCTTTTCGGGACACATCTACAGATAACCTGGCGAATCCTTCAATACGTGGAAGGATGTGCGGTCAGTAGAATCTTATCTATCAGGTTGCAACCAGACGAAAACCAGCGCAGCGAGCAATTTATGATGAGGCCACTTCGGGTTTATAATTAAACCCCTGCAAGATCAGACAGCTAAGTTTTGTGCATTGCCTCGGTGGCCTCGGATAACGACGTGGTTACCAAAACCTCACTTTTGAGTGGGCTACCACAAAAACACGTCGTACTCTATGGGCTATACATACACTCTTTAGCCATTAGAGCATGGGCTAGGACGTCAAAATGTAGATTGTAAGAAGCCACTATAACTTGCAATTAAGTACTTACACACGCCATACGTCCCCATAGCAGGTTTATATTCTTTTCATGATGTAACAAGGAATACTGCTCAATAAAGTTTCATATTGCTGCTCTCCTGCAGCTTCTAAAACTGTAACAAATATGCAGATTGCACATATATTTTCTTTTAAAAGAGAGATTTCAGAAATGTATCCTCCACCTGTTGAATCCCGCCTGCTGTTAGAATCCACAACAGGAGCCAACTCATCACTGGTGCAGAATTGCAAATGCATTGAATCCAGAATTAGTCCCGTCTTGAAACGCGCGACACGCCGCTTTCCGCTGGTGTGCTACATCCTCGTCCCGCCGCTGTCATCTCCGCGCACCTCTGCCTGCGTCCCGTGCTGACGACGCGTTAAAGAGTCCGGGCTGACGTAAGGTCTGAAAGGACGAGCCCCGCATACTTGCTGACGGGGGGACGGTTTCTTCTCTCCCTCTCGCTCCACTTTCACCCGATCCTCCTCCTCGGAGCGCTGGCAGCCCCGGTGGTTAGGGCGTGTCTGGAAACCAAATGATACTCACGACCAGGCAGCGGTCCCTCTGACCCACTGTTGCTTCATTTCAGATGAAAGCACAGCCCCATCTCTAATGTATAATCATTTCTCCCCTCCGTGCTGACCATGGAAGTGATTAAGGAGTGTGATGGGGGCATTAAGTCCAATAAGTCCCATGCTGATATGGAGCTTCAGTCGTCTCAATATCAAATATCAAATATATCAACTTACCATTTAATGTGCAGACTGGATACACATCTGCACAGCTTACACACCATCATTTAATACACATGGTCACAGAGGGCTTGATTGTGGACTGAGGCTTTTCTAACTATACATTAGCCTGCATGAGCTCATGTGCAGCTGTTTAATATCAGAGCCAAACATGCTGCTGCTTCAGTTTCATTTAGAATATCAAGCTGAGCAATGTATGCCATGCCTTTTTTTTTGCTTTGGTTTGCATGTCCAGGTATTACTGACTTACTGACTGACTGAGTTATTACTCTCCAGCCAATGCCCTGAAAGTCGCCAATGCTTCATTTAAGGCATGTCATCCTGTCTCATCTCCTCTGATCTCAGGTCACCTTTACAAACTTTAAGACGTCATGATACCTACCTTATATACCTTTACCTAGGTCAGAAGACTTGTCTGCACCTGTTCCAACAAAAGGAAAAAATAATCTTAACTGCACAAAAGTTGTTGAATCAATCATATGTTGGTAAATATACCATACAGGTTACCTACTACCTACCTGCCATGTATTTTAAGGTTGACAGGGTCTGGGCCACAGCTGTTCAGTTTAAATCAATGATGTCATCTATCTCAAAGTCTGCTCCTTTGCTTTCTTTTCCTTTTTCCTGGAAATTTGAACGTCTTTCTCAGAGGTGGCACAGACGGGGGCCAAAAGAATTCCACTTTACACTGCTATTCAGCCGTATGGAAAATGTCTTCTATTGCAGTTACGCCGGACCTCTCACCCCGACACACGCTACTTGCCTGCTAATGAAAATATCACCGAAAATATGTAAACTGTGTGAGAATCAGGCCCTGCAAGCAGCACACACAGACACAGAGAGGGCGAGAGAGTGATAGATGAGAAATAGCCATATTGTCAAGGAGCATGGTGCCCCAGGTCTGAACCCCTATTATTTACAGGCAGGCCTCTAATCCCTGTCAGAGAGCTGTCAACCTCTAAATTGATCTGAGCAGCGCCTGTAGCACAGTGCACAATGTACTCTCTCTCTCTCTCTCTCTCTCTCTCTCTCTCTCTGGGGCTTCCTTTCTGTCATGGTTGTTTTCTCTCCAACTTTCCATCTCTTTGACTCTCTGTTGCTCTAACTTCTTTCTTGTACATTTACATTTACTCTGTTGCAATTACCTGAGTAACGTTTTGAATAAACTGTAAGAGTAGTTTTAATGCAGCATACGTTTACTTGGGAATAGGTGTGACGAAAGAAAACTACTTTTACTCCTTTTCATTTGGCCACGTTCCACTCGTTACTTTTCTTTTCAATTAGTTTTTTTATTCGATACATGACTTGCCAAAGTTTAAGTAATGTTACTCTTTGTTCCCCAATCAAATGTAGCCGCTTAGTTACACAACAACACACAAACAGCAGCGCGCACTAGAGCATCTGCACACACATAAACTGAGAGGACAATGATTGATGAAATAACAGGTTTTTGAAGATTTAATTAATTTTTTTTAGATAAAGGGATATTGTTTGTATTGACATGTTTTAATTTGCATACATGCTATTTTATACTTGTTGATCAAATAAATTGCTACCAGATGATCAGTAATTTAAAGGATGGTCCCCTCATTTTTAGACAACTAGAAATTGGGGATAAGAAACTTGAAAAAAAAACAAACAAACAGTTCCATCATTCATTTATGGGTAGTTTTAATGATTTAACATTGAGAGATTTCCTGTGCATTGCAACACTTTTTCAGTCTGCCTCTTTCCTTCTCTCTATTACCCTCTAAACTTTCCCTACTGGTCTTTTTTAAACTGGCTGCATCACACACCAAAGGCCCTTCCATCTCAACTGGAACAAAAAAGGCAGGAAAGAAAAGTTTCAGAACCACAGATGGTATCATTCATGCTCAAGTCTAGCATCTGCCCCCCATTTTCTGATCCAGTACAATAGCAGTAGTTAGTGTTCACTGCAGCACATTACATGGACGTACAGCATGCATCACTGGGTGACGTCAATCAAAGCAGCGCCGCATGCCAACTCCTTTGTGTTCTTCATGTGCATGCTGTGGCGAAAACATGTCATGGTAATGAAAGCCAGGTTTGAGGCTACTACTGCTCTGCTCTCACGTGAAGTGAATGCAGAGCTGAGTTTGTCAGGTGACTTGAATTCAGGGTGTTTAATAATTTATGTCAAGTTCTACGTTAAATAATAATAATAATAATAATAATAACTTTATTTGTACAGCACCTTAGTAAATAAATACAGAGTAATAAAATGATCACATAAATAGGAACAAATACAAATAAAAATTAATAAAATTATTACGTAAAAGAATCACAAACAGTTAGAAAAGGCAGGACCATAAAAGTGAGTCTTAAGAAGTGATGTAAAAGAGGACACTGAGGTACCCTGCCTGAGATCTCCCGGCACTGAAACTATTTCCTGGTCCACTTATCAATGGATGAAAGAAACAAAATAAGTTACTTGGCAAAATTAATAGTTGCTGGGTGATGGATTTTGTTACCGATATGTACTGAGCTTCACAATCTGTTTCCCCCTGCTTCCAGTCTTAATGCTAAGTTAACTGGCTTTATATTTACTATATATATTTTCCAAATTGTTTAACTGTTCATTTGATCCTCCTAAGGCTTTTCAGATTATCCCAGAATGCATTGGATGAAGAGGTGGAAACAATGCAGAACGATTTCCAGCACTCAATTATTCATGTTCATGAAGAAATAAACATCTCAACTGCTTCAAAAAGGGTCAAATCAGGGGTCCACAAAATCACTGAACCCACTGTGTCACCCTATATCAGCATGCACACCCCTTGACTCTTTGAGAGCTTCACATCTGTGTATGCGAGGCGTAGTAAAACTCAGCATCTCCATCCCATGGGGTGAAGATGTGTTCCAGGTATATAAGTGTGATAGATGGTGTGATTTACTCCGGTCTTGCGTAGCCGGTCAAACTGAAAATCCGCTCATTAAAGTCCCCTCAACTCGCAGAGAGGCCCTGAAGTCAGACCACGTTTTGGAAATCTTCAAGCTTCAAAGTCAGGTGGAGTCAGTAATCCTCCTTAAAAATGTGAGAATAAGT
The DNA here is from genome assembly GCA_016785225.1 of Psettodes erumei. Lineage (NCBI taxonomy): Eukaryota > Metazoa > Chordata > Actinopteri > Pleuronectiformes > Psettodidae > Psettodes > Psettodes erumei. Next base: position 2,525,073 of record JAFBJZ010000408.1, read on the forward strand.
TTACAACACCTTGAGGCGACCAAAAACTGCTGAGGTGACGCATAAAAAAAGCTCCTTCACAGCACACCACTAGTGTGGGAAAATTTCCTGAACATCAGATCATTCCTTTGCAGTAGTGGCCTGTAAAGTGCTTGAAACAGCACAGCATGATTTCTCAGCAGCTTGAAATAGCTAAGTCAGAAAAATCAGCCTTACCGCAAAAACACACAAACTTCACAGTTAAGGCGAAGTTTGGAAGTTATTGCAAGTGCACGGCTGTGTAGAATATGCTAAAATGATAAGGTGATGTAAAATATCTCTTAAATGATAAAGATTAAATCCAAACAATAACAAAAAGAAATGTCCAAATCAGGCAGTGAATTTGGCAATTTGGGAAGCGCACTTGTTTTCTGTAAAATGAAAAGATTGATACCACTCTCAAGTTTCTGACAGGAAGTGGCTGCACCCTGCCATAAATAGGCCATGCAAAAACCACAAGGTGTTCTGATATTTCAGCTTTGGTACATATTAAACAAATTACATATACACATTGTTGCTTAGCAGAGCCCACCTAGCTGTTTCCACCTGTTTCCAGGATTTGCATTAAGCTTCACGAACACAAGTGAGCGGGTGTTTTTGTGGATTTCCCCACATTTTTTGCTCAGGCCATTCCCTTAAACCTAACTGATATTTGTAAGCCGTATGGCCTTCATGCTTCATCTTTATGAGTGGCTTGTTTGTTTGTGTGTATGCATGTGTGTGTGAGACAGAGCAACGGCATGGCAGTGCTGAGCTCGACCGGTCCAATAATTATACTCTCTTTATATAGCTGTGGTCTGAGACTCGTGGACTGAGAAAAACATCTGCTGGGCTCCACACATACAAACTTAAATTGTGAGTGATTCCCCGTGCAGCTTGCTGTATTGCACATGAACATGTTTGTTAACAGTGTAAACCACATAAATCAGTATTAATGGCAGATATACGTAAACCTACATAAACATTATTGGCCTGTTAAGTCAACAGCACACAAGCAGTTCAAAGCTGAACTCTTTCAGGTACTGAAATATTTGATTTGTTATACATATGTACACATATGTTAATAATTAATTCTATTGTTCTGTCATTCTTCGACTTTGTAAAGTATTCTGCACCTTTAGTTATTTACTTTTCTTGTTTATATAAGTTTCCATTTATGCCTGTGTTTGTTATTAAGGGGATAATCTTGAGAGACATTGCAAACATTTAGCAAGTTCTTGTCTGGCCACTTTTGGTTTCATTTTTTGGCTCCAGTACTGTCAGTTCTGTATAACAGGCCGTATGAGAAGTGGTGTGTTGCCGTGTTAATGCCTGTAGACATTTCCAAACACAATAACGGACCACAGAAGCTAAACACTGGACAATAATTATCTTATGATTAAAATGATTGATACCATAACATGTTTATCACTTCTCTCTCCCAGAAGTGTTTTTCCACTGCTTGACCCAACAAAGCTGGATTTATAACCTCACTCAAAACTATCGAAGACCTGCTGGAAAAAAAAAATGTATGCAGCCGACCAAGACAACGACAGATCAATCAGGATAGTCAAACTAAAAAAATTTAAATAAGAGCTTCAGATGAGATCTTTAGTCCTCTGTCTCTAGTTTATGTCTGCTTTTGGTTTGATATGCATGACACTTTTATATCAGAGTTTAAGGCTAGGTGGTACTTCTGTATGTTGGAAAAAAGTAAAAAATGTCTAAATTTATAAAAATGATAAAACACTGTTTTATCAACACTCCACAGCATAATATGTGCTAAAAATGCATAAAAAGGTCAAACTAGAGTCTTTCATAAAAAGTGGAAAAAATGACATACTATACTATGCCGAAAAATGCAAAAAATTGTCAAAAGATGTTTTGCCTAAAAATGCATCAAAAAAGTGAGGAATAGTGTTTTATATACACCATGTCCTGCTCTTTACTTTCATTTTCAGTCATGTTTATTTGTAAACAGACTTATTTGTTACGTCACTTCAAAATATGACATGAGCTGTCAATTTAAAGTGACTTTAATGTGTTCACATGCAACAGCAGCTGGGCCTTCAACCTAAACACCTCACAGCTACGACATTACTTTAACATGTGATCAAGAAAATTTTCAGTACATCTGGGTAGTCAGTGCTGAGGTTCAGCATAAAATCCCAGTCTGGTATGTTTCTCTGTCCTGTAGTAAATGACACGTGCGTACCACAGTTCAACTGAAGACAGCAACTTTTGTGCTGATAACACCACGGCAGTTTTTTTACATTCATGTTCTGAGAATAACTGGGAAGATGCAAAAATAACAACACAGCATAATATATTTTGGAAGAAAAACAGCTTAACATGGCGAGAAAGGTTATGACATTTTGTGACTTCTGGGAAGAAACATAGTGGATGTATTGTTTCTTGAGAGCTTTGTATAACCACTGAGCTACAAGGTTAACAGTATTGCAGTGGTGTTTATATAATGTGGTAAGGCCTTAGTATAGTATGCAGGTCCAAGTCTGAGGGGGCTGGGACCTGCATCTAAAAAAAGTTTATACATTGTTACACACTGGTGACTTTTTAAGTCATACAATAAAATAGACCCAGTGTCCCAATATGAGGACATAATTTTTTCTCAAAAAGTACTTCCTGTTCAAAGATAATTTTTAGTTTTTATATTCATTAGGTCCTACTAATCCCAAAACACTCAGAAAACCAAAAAATGCATATAAAGTATAAGCTTGGTTGAAAGAATCAGATGCACCTTCTATAGCACATGGAAAAGTAGAAGAGGAAAACATTATAATCATTGTAAGGGTCCTGGCCACCTTATCTGCTGCATCTGTTGCAAAATTCAAAAGGTTAGGGGAAATTTGGAGCCATCATGGCTGAAGGGATTTTGTCAGAGGGAGGGGAAGTCGTAAACGGGATTTAGAGTTGAGCACATCTCTGAAGAGCCTGCCATGGCTGTAGCCGCGCTTTAAATTTCTGTGTGGTTTACGTAATCGCAATTCCAAAACTGCAGGGACCAGTTGAAGGTGAGATGGTTTGAAAGGGTTTCCTTCTATTTATTTATTTTTTTTTTTGGGGGGGGGGGGGTGCTCCATTTTCATACAGTACACTTGTTTGTTAAAACAGATAGAGAATCTGCAAGTTATCATTCAACACAGCCTGCAAACTGTGGACATCTCTTTAGTACCATCTGGACTAAACCATGAAATATCTTCCAGTGGCCAATGTTAAAAATGTGTAACAATAGCAGAATCAGAGATGGGTCATAAAGTCACCAAAGTAAATCAATGTCTTTCAAAAGTTTGCTAGCATACATACATTAGCTACCATAAGCTACTGGTCATGCCAGACCAAACAAATATACCAGCACCTGAATGTTCTGAACTGCACAAGGGTGGGTTTCATCTTTCCAATCGATGGAGGTTTGTACTATTTTTTCTATCCAAAGTTTTCCATTTGTTCACCTTCACTTCAAACACACTGATGTGTGTGTTGTTGGAGCATTTTTTTCCTGCCTGCCATAGTACTGTATATACAGTATAATCTAGTGAGTGAAAAGTTTAGACAGCCATGGGGAAAAAAGTCAAGTCAATTGACCATAAATTTAAGTTTTGTTTGCTATTTATTTTCACAGTTCCATTGTGGACTGTTTCTCAGAAAAGCAATAAAGCATCTGCCTTCTGGGTCTGCAGAAGTGGAATTATTTTTGAAATCCAGCCAGTGGAAAAGTATGTTTAGTGTCCTTTTGTTATGTAACAGTTGCTTGGCTTTAGTTTTCCGTAAAAGGTACATAAGTGTCATGAGCTAGTCATGCCCTCTATATTATAATTGTCCTTACATTCTTACTTTTAACCAAAGTGAATAAAATATTATTGACTATAAAATGTTAAGATTAACACAATGAGAGGGTGGCAAATCTTTTACAAACAGCACCCCACAAAATATTGCTTTATGTGAATTCGGTCAACAAACATAACATCTACATGACACTATCTACTCAGGAGTGTGAATGATTACTTGCCACACGGTTATACATCAGTTATTATGTCTTTCGAGAGCGCAAACACATGCTTACACCACAGCAGACTACAGCATTAAAGTCTTTATCAGATATGGCTCAGGGGCTTTTGGGGGCTTTACATGTCTTTAAAACAGCAGTGTGCCTGTGTTTTTGTTAAGGGGGGAGGCCTGCATGCACTTTCACAGGTGCACAGTGAAAACATGTATCATGAAAATAGCTCACTGGCCTGTAATGACTAGGTTGTAGATGATGACGCAGCGATAAACGGTCAACTCCCATCTGGATCGTTGAGGGGAGTGAGTGGGTCCACTGATGCAGACTCTCATTATGGGCTTGGCAGGGCTGGCTGGCAGGGTAACCGATAGTTACCCTGCCCTGAACGTGAAGGCTGGCATTATCTCTCATGTGTGCATGTGTGAGTGAGCGTGCATGTGGAGGTGGAGGGCGGGGCTGCCAGAATATACAGGTGGCCCTCACAGAATCACTGATCACAAAGCTTGAATGAAGACTTGACATTAGGAGCACTTTCCCCTCTTTGCAGAGCAAACCTCTGGGGATCCCCCTGCAGTGAAGGAACACTTATTAGTTTAATGGCACAATTAGTGCCAAACTGAACCTCATGCACTAATGGATGCACAATGTCAAATCTGCCCTGGAATAACCTGAGAATTTAATTGGCACTCCACAGATTTCACACATCAAAGTCAGTTTACTCATCATGAGGAGCCATCTCAGCCTGTGAAAACAGTTGCATGACAACCCGTGTGGCTCTGGGTGGAGCTCTGAGGGAATAACCTCGATGACCTCTCGGAGATGGGAAGTCATCATACATACAGAACCTATTAAAAGATGCTCCTGAGTTGCACTATGGGAAATGTAGGCTCTGCTTTGATTTTGAAGCTTAACTCACATTCAGGACTAAAAGTCAGAATATCTCAGCCTCTACGGTATCAGTTTTTACTATTCTGTTTTTAATTTTTCTTGCCAGTCCCTAGACTTTATGGAGGCACATTGCTACATCTACTACATTTCACAATAAAAGCCACACCATATTCTGCCAGGTAAATGCTTTTTGTGTGAAGCAGCAACAGCAGAAAATGTTGGGTTCTCATGAAATAAATTGAATGTAGGAGAGTAAACACTACACAGCTGCATCATTTCCTGTAAATCAAGCAATGGAATGCTATGAAACAATGAAACCCTATTATAGTGAGTTAATTACAGATTGTGAAAACATTAAATGGCTATTGCTTTAAAAAGGCCAACTATGAATAGTATCGAAAAGGCTTTAACTTTTATGACAATCATAGAGTCAGTGAAAGAGATGGAATCACTTCTGTGTTATTCATTACTGCAGCTTTTCTTCATGATAGTTTGAGGGGCCAGCCGCAGTTCTTCCACTTCCACTTCAGTAAGTGCCATCACAAGGCCCTGTACTGGATTTTTTTTTTAATGGGGGTCGTGGTTCACAGTCATGTCAGTGATGTAATTCTCATGAGTAATACTTTCCTAGGACATTAAGTAAGGGCTCAGTCAATGTAGCAGACTGGAATGAATGTTTCAAGTCTGGAAAGGTTTTCAGGTCTAAGAGTTGTTGTTGTTAATTCACAGAGGAACTTTGCTTGTGCTTGTGCAGCCAGAAAAGACTAAACAGAGGGCAACTTTGTAACCGTGCGTGCTCTATCTCCTCACAAACCCTGTGATAATGATGCAGTGGTTTGCAAATGCGGGCTCAGATTTCTTAATGCAATTTCATCCAATTATGTTACCATTAAAGTCACCAAAATTATTCTGCTGAACTGTGCTCGGGGACAAAATGCTATGTTATTATAGCTATTTCAAATAACTAAATAAGCATAGAGAAATAACATTGCTGCTGAAACTCATCAGAGGATTATTCAGAGGAATATTTTTTGAAAGCTGGGAGGAATGCATTAATGCATGTGAGAAGCAGGGAGGGCTGATTACTTGTGCAGATGGTTTGGTGGATAAGATGCTCCAGATGCCTGAGTGACCCACATACAGTAACCACGTCACATTAATGATTACAGGCTAACTGGTGGAGGATTTGGACTTCTTCACATAAGTATTTTTGGCTCCAAGAGTTTCAAACCTATAAATCCTGCGCACATATAGCCAACACACGCCCGGTTACTGTCAATCCTGTGGCTTAGAGTCCAGTGGGGTCAGCTTAGCTTCTGCATTTAGATACTGCTCATTACAGTGGGAGAACATAACAACCACATAAGGGCTAACTACCAGTGTCCGAGCACATGGAATGTGTATTGTTTTTAGGAAAAGAGGAACTGTGGAGAGATTCATTATAGCAACGCTCACCTCTTGCTCCCACTCCCTACCAAAGAGCCTCAGGCCATATGAACACATCTTGATTTAGACGTCTCGAAAAAATAAATTATGATGGAAATTCCTTACAGTCAGTAATTTTGTAATTTTAGACAGAGGGTGTGGAAGTCACTTATCCTTGAAATGTTCAAACGCATGCACAAGACTCCAGCACAGCAGCCGCTGGCAACTGTGGCCAATGCCAGCCACAGACAGCGAGCATCTGTCTCTGGAAAAGTGCCCAGAAAAAGGTGCTTACAAATAACTGATCACCTTCAGAGTTGGAGCTCACACACTCCTCGGTGTTTGTTATAACCAAGGCTCTGTGACATCAATCACGCAGAGCTTTTCTCTGACAGCCAAATATGAGCCTTGTAACTGGTTTGACTTCTGCAAACACCTGCTAGATGTCTTTTGAGAGCATTAGGTGAATAGTTTGTTACAAGTCTTTTTTCACTGAAGATACATAAACCTGGCTATAAGGATAAAACTCTTACTTTTTGAATTTCTTCCCTCTTCGTAACAATGCTGGCCACTTAGATGGGAAGGCAACTCAGAGTGGGAGGGATCTTGATTAACTTTGATAATTAGGGAACAAGCTGCTCATCATCTTCCAACAAAGAGTCCATTGAGCCAGAGGTCAGTGCAGAAGGGCCCACTGGTTGAGGTTCACCTATGTTATGTCTGCTGGTGACTCATTCAAAGACACACATGGTCCTGGTGCTTTGAGTGACAAGATCCAGCACCTGAAAAGAAAAACAGAAAATAAAATTTGTGTAGTCAAAGAAGAAAAAGTTTCAAATGAAGAGACGTTGAAGGTCCTTTAATACCTTTGTAAAGAGAAGAATTTTTTCAATTACAGTTTATTTGAAAAACTGTGAGTCTGTTTTAGTTGTTGTTATCCATTTTCCCACTTTTTATATTCTCTTAAGTTTCTATGACATAGTATGCTACATGTTTATTACATCTACATATGGCTGTTATGATTTACTTTGTGATATAGCATATTGGTAACATGCCTTATTATTCAAAGGGTCAATTCACACAGACAAAATTATTATTATGAAAGCTGTGGACAAGACGGATTTGGTATTAACTAGTGTAAAAGGGGTGTTATTCATGCTAATCTAATGCCAAAAATTATTTGCATGGCTAGAGAACACCACTGTAGAGTTGGTAAGGAAAAATGTTTTTCCACTGTCATTTGGTTAAACTAACCCTTAATGAAAAAGCTGATCAGAAAAAAATGCCAAAGCAAAGAATTGTCAAGTAAAATCCACTTTTAAATGTCCTACAATTAGCCACAGGAAATTCTGTAAATTCTATTCTAAAGATAAAACTGTGAGCTTTTTACACAACACAAACTACTGTACTCGTTTGCCCTTGTATTTATTTTCATCTAAACCCGATTATGACTTCCTTCCTCCCTTGCAGCCACAACAGTTTGAGTCCTGGCATCTGACAGCAGTCACCACCCATCAAGCCACATTAGGTGCTTTTTTCTACGCTGAGTGGAAAAATAGTATTTAGTTTGAGTTCAGTTTAGATGCATTGTGATGTGCAGTTCTTGTGTGTACCTCATTTAAGGAAATCTCTCTGACATGACTCTCCTCCTCACAAACACGTATACAGCACACACACACACACACACACACACACACACCAGGAAGCCAACTAAAGAAACTACCGGCTCAGTGTGCTCAGCATATATGAAAAGGGTTTTTATGACAACCCTGTATTTAAACTTTCAGAAATCCCAGACAAAGTGTAAGATAAGTCAACTTTAACAGTGAGGCTGATGTCTTGTTCACTTGGTCTCCACTCTTGTTCTAATAGCGTCACAGTTGCGATTGGGAGAGGGAAAGGTGGCAGAAGAGAGAAGCTTAATGGTCTGGAGCAGACTAATCCAGGGTTTAATACGGAAAATACATGAGCTAAGTTGTCCTGAGAATAATAAAGTGTGGCACAGAGGAATAACGTTATGTAATAATGGATCTGAGGCTTCAGATAGACTCAATCTACCCTTATATAAGGGTTGGATCTGATAAATGGTAAAAAGATTGGTTTCATTCTGATATTTTTAATGGCATCTTGGTTCTGAAATGTTAGCACAGAGCCAGTAAACCTTCTCCACTACAGTTTTACAGACATACAGTTTTAGAAGTTGTATGATTTGTCACATTTGACTTTCTTTGGGGTTTTTTTTACTTCGGCTTCACAAAAAAGTAGTCAAAAATATGGTTGATATGCATGAAAACTGATTAAAAAAAGAAATTGGTAACAGTTAGTTAGAAATCTAATAGTATGTCATTTTTTTCATTCTAAGGCAAATAACAGTCATATAAACATATAAGCATAATCTTCTCATAGACTGTGTAAATGAGGATTTACTTCCTCAAAATGTCTGTTCTGAAACTTGATCTGAAACACATTTGAATCCCTAATTTCACAGAGACTGGAGCAGAGTCGTTGTTTGTTGTTGTTGTTGTTAAGTCAGCTCATCTGATCTGAATTGATCTGTTGGTCTGTTGTGTACACTTGCCTTTCGTAATCGCTTTTTTTTTTCCAGGAACATTTCTTGCTGGCCCTCTTCCTCATTTCATTACAGGAAGTAAGTTTGCAGTCGTCAGAGGCAGAACTGTCATCTCACTCTGTGTCGGGGGTGTTGCTGTGAACATGGTGCCTCTGTAGCACCAGACTCCGCTGTCACCATGCCCTGTTTGGGTCGCCATCTCTCGCATCAGGCTTGATGCCATCACAGCAAGTGAACTTTAATTCCTGCGGGTAGGTGCCCTCATTGTACACTTGCTGCCTCTGCTTTGACCCCCTTAAATTGTCTGACAGAGGGAACAGTTGTTCCTCTATTCCAGTCCGCGGAACTCTGTGTGATGTAACGTAATTCTAACAAATACATCGGCGTATGTTGAAATGCATGCACATAAATGTGTATTTTTGATGGATTTGAGAGCAGGGTTTTGCAAAACATTAATTCAGTATCATTAATCACTGTTAATTGTGAGTACACAGAGTATTAATGCAATGGAAAATCCTGTCCAATAGCATCTGGCTTTTGCTTTTTCATTTTGCAATGATATGAGTGAGAATTAATGACATTTCATTGGTCAGCTTGTTGGAAGTTACAAACATTGTGGTGCAGTAGCAGAAAGAAGTTTGAGGAGTATGTTTGTACTCTCTTCCTTTCCTCACTTCAGGCTGGAGTCTGGTTCATCTGGAGGATGGGGAATATGATGAGTGGTGTGAGTGCCAGGAACAAGGTCAACACTGACAACCTTGACAACTCTCGAAAGAGTGAGATCTGCCTGAAATTTTTAAATATCAGCTATTTTAATTTAAGCAGAGTGCCCGATTGCTCGAGTGCCGTCATTAACAACTGTTGCGAAGTTTGTGCAGTAAACAGGAACTATTAATTTGCATATTATGATATACACAACTAGGTCGATTTGACAGCATTAGAAATATCATGATATAATAAGCTACACTCAAAACGAATTCAAAACAAAGATAAATAAAATTGACAGTAACTTCTGACAGTGGTCTGTCCTTTTGGACATTACCAAATCATGATGTTTGTGTATGAGTATTTGGCTGTTTGTAAAGGCTGGAAATATTGTTGTTGGCAGGTTCAGAAGATGAAGTGGTGGTGGTGCTGCAGGACTACCCTTCTAATGAAATCAGTGAACCAATCTTCAGAATGGGGGAGAAGCTCAGAGTCCTGGCACAGTACGATCCTGTTTTGAATCCTTTGTTTTAAAAACGGGGCAGGTTTCTGGTTAAGACACAAATTTAGATAACAGAAGATCAAAAATTAACTGTGAGGAAAATACTGTCTAAAGTTTCGAGATGACACATTAATAGTATGGGGAAGTGCTCAGTTAAAAGGTCAGTTGTTGATTCCTCTTTACCTCTTGTGGTGCTCAGGGAGGCTTATTGGTGGAGAGTTTGTGTTGTCCGAACGGGGAAGGAAAACTACATACCGAAGAGTCACGTGGCCAAAAGTATACCACGGGTAAGTAAAATCATACTGTTCTTCAGTATCGGCCTAGTTGATCTGTTTGAACATGATTTAAATTGATAACAGCAAAAATGCTGCATCTTTGCATCTTTTCCATCACCCTGTGTAAAATTGTACATATATTTAAACCTTCAATATAAATTAGATATTTAGCTCAGGTTGAAATAGCACAATTACTTAATCCAATTCTTAACTTACTTAACTCTATAACTTTGGTTCTGTCAGTTGGCTGTTTGAGGGGGTGGAGAGGCAAAAGGCTGAGGAGCTGCTGCTTCTGCCCTGCAACAGAGTGGGCTCCTTTCTGGTGCGGGAGAGCACCAGGGAGAGAGGTGAGAACATGTACTCAGCAGAGTGCGCAATAAACTCTTTTAAGTTGGGATACACTTTGGCTCTCTGTAATGGCTAGACTGTGGAGTTTCTGTGGAGGAAATGAAAGGCTTGTCAAGTAAGCATGTGCCAAGATTCCAAAATTAGATCAAGATTACTTTTTTGGTTTTGTTTCACCAGACAGGTTCAGGCTGTTTCCCAGTTTTCAAGCTTTATGCTAAGGTAACCTAATTGGCTGATGGCTGAAGCTTTATATTCAACGGACAAATATGAGAGTGATATTGATGTTCTCATCTGAAGCAAAAAAGCATATTTTCCAAAATGTCTATATATTTAAGGACACGTATTATTACCTCAGCTTAAGTGGATATCATATTCTGATTTCAACCCTAACTTACTTACTTGTATGTATAAGAAAATTTAAAAAATATGTACTGTGACTAAACATGGGAGTAGAGGGACCATTATGTGCTTGATGTTATAAGCTAAAGCTTGTATAAGTAAGTGTGTGGTGTTTGTCTTACCCTCAGGGCTATATTCACTCTCAGTGAAGCACAGGATCGTAAAGCATTATCGGATCTTCAGACTGGACAACAGTTGGTACTACATCTCCCCCCGCCTCACCTTCCAGTGTCTGGAGGATTTGATCAACCATTACTCCGGTGGGTACAAACACTTCGACACATGGCCTGAAAATAAACAGAAAAGAAACAAATTCTACAACATATAGAGTCATATGTATCAATACAATCAGACTAATGCAATCACATAGAATGAAAATAATTTGTTCTTAAAATAGAACTGATTCTTATCAGTGCTCAACTTTTTCTATATATTTCCGGCTCTGACGGGTTATTTTGAAACATAACAGGAAATGAGACAATTTATTCTCTTGTTACCAATTGCTGTTGCATATAAAGTGGATTTTTTTTTAAAGCATTATTTAGTTGTGAAAGTGCAGTTATGTGGATGGTGAATATGGATCCCCAGCCCCCCGTCATCACTCACCCCCCACCCTAACCCCCCAAAGGGTGTGAGTGTATATTTATAAGTATTATACTTCTCCTACCTTTTGCTTTTTCAGACTCTGCAGATGGCCTGTGTTGTGCATTAACCTCTCCCTGTCTCTCGGCCGTGACCCCACAACCGGACGCGAGTCCCAGAGCTCCTCCTGTGGTCATGCGACGCAACTTTGACTGGAAGAAAGTAGACAGGTACAATGAAGGTTTGGTGATGATATGCACCAGCTTCAGTCATGTCAGCATGACATTGCATAATAATGCTGGTGGATAGTGGGTTATCTGATGTCTGATGCTGGTTTTGAATGTCGAAATAGAAAAATAGCAGATCTAAGAATATAGATTAGGCCTGCAAGTAGGTATTATATATATGTATTATATTCCAACTCTTTTTTATCCATCTGGTCGTTGAAGCTGACTTTGGATTTAGTGACAATATCTCGACATCGATTGCGCCTTGTTTTCAGCAAGTGAAAAAGAACATTGTAATGTTTTGTTTTTTTCTCATTTCAGGAGACAGCTGGTCAGCGCAGACAGCTGCAGTGACAGCATGGTGAGCTATGGTGTCAGAAACAGCATCGCCGCCTACCTGTCCTTTTCCGGGAATGAAGACACCACACAGATGATGGCAAAGGACAGGAAGAAGAAAAGCAAATCTGTTTATGCTCTCCCTGACAACAGTCATCCAAATGCCGACTATGACGACAACTCTTAGGGACAGAAGTGAAAACCATAATGCAAATTGCTTGATGACTACGTACAATTACACTCACCTGATGAGAAGGAACTATATGGAGTTAAACTGGACTGTGCAATTGAACTGTGAGATATGTGTATGTATGTGTGCGGGTGTGTGCGCTGCAGACGAGCCGGAAAATGAAAAATCCTAATGAATGATGTGGCCATTGTTAATATGAATGTCTATTTGAATAATGGTGTCTCTCAAACTATTTTCCTGTGTTGCTAATAAATATTGAATGTATGAATGGTCATATTGTAACACCAGCTTAAACTTGCATTTTTTTATGGCCACATATTTTCATATTTAAGTTGATGTGGCAAATGCATTTGCAAACAGTGGTGTCAAAACAGTTACTTGAAGTGCGCTTAGCGTATGTCTACTGCAATGGCAATTGTACAGTAAATCTTAGCATTTCACAAAAATATATGGTGCTGAGTGGCAGATGAAATAATCACTGGGAAAAGTAAAAAAAAATCCAGTGTTGAATTTACACATGATTCACACAGAGGAACAGACAGCGTGTGAAAAGAGGCCACTGTCACCACACTTTGTTTAATTCTACTACATATTTCACTGCTGTGCACAATTTCCAACATTAATGTTTGTGGGAAAGGTTTTTTTTACTTGTGCCACAAGATCTCCAACTCTGTATCAGTGGTCATGATCTAGTGTTGTTTTCTCTCTGCCTTTGAGATTGTGTAGCATGTGAGTAATTTGGAGCATTTGGGAATTTTTGATGGTTTTGATAATAATCCAGGGACAACAATGGGCAAAAGCTCAGAGTAGTCTGAACACTCAGAGAGGTCCTGATGTCAAATTTCCTCACAAACATCCGGCCATACGAGACAATATGTACTGAACTTCCTCTGCTGGGCTGTGGCTATTATCATATATGCAGTGTCACTTATTCAATGTTATCACATTAGGACAGGGTGACTCAAAGACTGTTATCGAATACAATCATAAAAAACAGCAGCAGTCTGGTTTACAGATCCTGCTTTAAAGGGTTAACTTCCTTGGGAGCATTTACAGAAGCTGTGTACTGTCCAAGACCAGTTTCAGGAAGTCCAAAAAAGGCATACATCCTAAAACTAACAACACAAAGCCAGCAACCTAACCCACCTTATTCATTAGTTTTCATTAAATTTACGAGCCGACTTGTGTGTGATCACTCAAGACAAGCTCAGCATTTTTTTCCGTCAGCTACAGAGAACAGAGAAGGATCAAATAGTTGTGCTGCCTGGTTTTTAAAGTCTTATAAAATACCTGCAAGGAATCATTCAGGAAGTCCAGCAGTGTGTGTGTGTGTGTGTGTGTGTGTGTGTGTCTGTGTGTGTGTTTGTGTGTGTGGTCCCATCATGGGGACTAGTCTTCCTTATGGAGACGCAAAGCAAATCATTACATTTTAAGTTGAAGACATGTTTTAAGGTTGAATGTAAGTGTTAGGGTTTGGCAACGAGTACTTCTGGTTAAGTTTGGAGTAAGTCTCCAGGGAATGAATGTAAGTCGGAGTAATGAAGTCATGGAGACATGACCGTGTGTGTACAGTGTGTTGAGTGGAACAATGGGTGATGCAGACGCACACATGTGGCAGACGACTGCTGCACCATGCAGAGCCTGCTGTACAGTCAGCATTACTCACTCCTCACATCAGGCTGCCTCTCTGGACCACGTGGAGCCAGTCGAGGCAAAGCAGGAGATGAAACCAGTGGAAGAACGTGTTCCGAGTGAGTCTGTGTGGATCAGGGACTACGTGATTCACTGACAGTTTTAGTCAGGTGTGTGTTACAGCTAAGGCGAAGCAAAGGTTGAGCTCAAGAACTTCATGCCTAAATCCGAATGGAGGCAGAGTTTGGGATTTTCTTTTATTTTTTATCAAAGGCCACTTATATATTCAAAATAAACGTTCGCTTCGGTTTCACTCTGACCCATCTGTTCATCCATATTCAGTCTGTTGAACATTCAACAAAGAAGTACCTCTTTCCTGAGATCGTGCAAGCATTTGCTGTAATACCCATGCAGATAAGAAAGAGAATACCACATCCCTCTGCCAATCATCACAAATCTTTGTGTGTGTGCGTGTGTGTGTGCACAGGGACAAGGTTCTCAGTAGGGCAAAATGCAGAAGACTCAACTGTAACACAACCAGACACCACCACAGTTACATGTTGTCTTACGAGAAAACCGCTGGTTCCAAATGACTTTATAATGAGACAAAGGGGACTCTACGTTCACTCCTTGTTCTCCATCTGAATTTTGTTCGATGTGCCTGTGGATGTACGCACCAAGAAAAACACTTGAACAATGCACGCTGGCCCTTTTTGTTTTCCCCGAACAGAACTGAGGACAGGGAGGACAGCTAAGGCCTATCCGTGTCTTTGTCTCTATAGTATGGGATCAAGGCACCAAGAGGAAAAGGGGATGAGTGAGGGAAGTAAAGACACGAGGGAGTGCTCTTCCTACAGCCTGTTTTCTGTTAATCAGGTTGCTCTAATCTCACCACATCCTCGAGGAGGAGGAGGAGGAGGAGGAGGAGGAACCCCGAGGCCCAGCTGTCCAAACCTCTGACTTCACCCCTTTAGCACTGGATGCTGGCTGGTGAGATGCGAAAAAAAATCCAGATAAATGTTTGCTTTACTCAATCAAAAACCCACTCTTTACTTTAATTAAAATAGCTATTTCCCCTCCCTGCAGCTTTGACAATGATGTGGACATGGAGATGACTTGGAGATCATCATTGAAAGCAATTTTTTAAAAACGCAAATATAAGTTTATATTCGTTTTTCTCGGTATCTGCTTTCAGGAAGCGTATAGTTAAAAACACACATGCACATAGCGTAGTTTGGTGGTTCATTTCCTGTCAAAGAAACCCACACTATGAGCTGTTGATACTTAATTTACAACAACTCTTCCTGTAGGTGTAAAATAGATACGTGTCAAAATGTCAGTCTCACTCTAGCCCCAAGATGGACACATAGCATACGGCTGTGGCAACTCGCGTGAAAAGTCAGACCGCTTTTGACTCGTTTCGCCCAAGAATGCTGTCAGCAGCGCTGAGCGTTCGCTTGAGAAACAGCACATGAGAACATGTCCTTTAATGCTGAACCAAGGGCCTCGGCCAATACACACAACCATATCCAGGGCTGTCCAGAGAGAGCCAGGGGAAAACAAACAAAACTGAACACTGAAAAAAAAAAACCCAAAAAGCTCTGCTCCAAAGGGTCCATATCTTTGCCAGGGAATGTGTTGCTCTTATGTGACCTGCTATGATTCTGTGTCTGCGTCCATTCCTTAAACCATTTCTCATATAATACTTGCGAATGAGGAAGTGGAATGTGTGTAAGTGTAAAGGAGAAATACGCAAGAAAACCAGTGACAATCGCTAGCTTGGACATGCGGTACAATACTTCTGCCTTAAATGACATGTTACTTTCAAGAGGACAGGTTTGTGCAATGACCGTCATAATTTCTGCATAAGGAAACTTTGACTGTGCTTGTAGCAGCTGCTTTATTAGCTGGACAAGAGTGTGCTTGGGACTTTGTAATTAACACCACAACAACACTGGGACATTTTTACTACTTAATGAAAGGCTGAGACGTTTTTACTTGAATGGGGGAAAACCTGAAAGAATATTGCTGAAAAAAAAAATGAGCATAAATGAGTATTTCTGGGAATCGGTAGAAGGACAGACACGTGGATGAAAAAAAGAACAACCTGGCTCTGCCGTCATCCAACAGCCAGCTGAGTTAGAGCCCAGAGCATCCTCCCTGCTGCACTACAAGCAAACACAAGAGGTGGAGAAAAGTCTTTGGAGAAAAGTTCATTTTCCATGAGGAGAATTTCAAGCAGCTGTTTGAAACGTGGCCCCTTACAAATGGTTAACACAAGCACTGTGGTTGTTGATACCTAAATAAGCCCAGTTGCTGTCTTAATGTATATGCATGTATAGTATTTCCCTTTTCAGGTCTCGTGGAAAAAAGTCTCAAATTCAATTAAATTTTACTGCGGTGGCAAGAGAAAGGATGTGGCAAGAATCCAAAGCTGAACCCTCTTGTAAATCACCTGTAAGCTATTCCTTGTGTGTGCATGAGGATTTTTGTCTTACCTGGCAGTGTGCATGTTCTTTCCATTGCACCTTAGCTCCTGATGAGGCCCATTCGTCTTTGGAGGATGACACGCAGGATGACAGAAATGAACAAATAAGCGTCAGGAATGAGTCTTAAGCGCGTCACAGTCAGTGAAGAGAAAGAGAAAATAAGGGGAATAAAATGATGGAATGGCTCCAGGTCAAAGAGTTGGCATGAGATGGGAGTGTCACAGAGACAGAGAAGCATATGTGATTGATGACACCACATCTGCTCGACTAGTGACTTAATTACTGGAATGTTCATGTTTCATCTGGCTTGTGACCTCTCAGATTGGACTTTCAAACAACTCACAACGTTCGTAAGTGAAAGTACAATGTCCTGCGCGGACGGTCAGCAGCTGGAACAAATCAATTCATACCACATCCCTTGTTTTCACACTTGAGATGTCAAAGCACCGGCTGATTTCTCTCACACATGTATTGTAGACACACGCTCAAATAATTATTAAAAAATCTGATATCTTTAGTATCCTTTATATGAAGCAGATGGCTGAGTTACTGACACTGGTGTAACTCTGCATCAATCACTGGGCTCACGATGATTGATACGGATATCATGGATACTGTATCTTTAAAGGAATAGTTTGGCATTTGGGGGAAAGAATGGTATCACTCATAAATCTCTGTTAAAGATGAAGTGACAGCCATCAGCTGGTGTAAGCTCAGAGACTGCAAACAGCTCTTTGCTTCTTTGTGAGCAAGCGAAAGAGTGTCCTTCCCCAAAATGTCAAACTGCTCCTTTAAGTCACAGTTGCATCTCCATTTGCTTCCACTTTAAGTGCTTGGTGGTGGAATTTAATTCTTGCTCACTTTATTTTTGCCAATGCACCACTTGATGTGAAACAGCTCTCTGATGAAATATGTTTTGAGTGAAGAGACTGATCATAAAATTAACTTAGGCGGCGCACACACACACACACACACACACGCGTGTGCGCACATACGTTTTTTTGTGCCTGAGGCCCTTTCTGCCTTTGGAGAACAGCCAGAAATAACAGAATAGCTCGGACCTGACTCATTGCACTTTTTGCTGTTGATTACCACAAAGAAGGCTAATAATAACTTAACATTGGAGCAGCTTATCAGAGCTCTGGGATTTCTGTGCTTTTGCAAGTTAGCACATCCACTGACAGCAAAGCTCCCCAGCTTCATGCTTTCCCTAACAAACTTTTCAAGGGTAAATACAGGCCAATTGTGTAAAGTGTCTCTTTGACACTTACACACTAGCTTTGACACTTACTGTTGATAAATCCTTTCATTAGAGTGTTAAATGCACTCTTATTAACATCCTCTGACACAAAAGCACATTTGACAGCCCTTAAAAAATACAAGCACTACTCAGAAATTACAGTTTTTTATTAACACCCACTGGAGGCTACAAACCAGTGAATCAAGGTTTAAATGTGCATTCTGGCGACTAATAACTCAATCTATTAGATGATAAATCCAGGTGTGTGTGCTTTGCTGCTTTCCAAGAGAAAGAAGGGCAGTACTTCTAACTGCAGCATACCTCTCTCTATTTTTCCAGACGTTTATTAAACGATGAGATACTGGGGGCGAGCCAGTGTTGCATGCAATTCCCCTTATAAGCACTGATTTGCTGAAAGCGTTACTGATAGCCTTGTCTGCATTGACTTAGGGAAAAGAAAGCCCCTTACTTGCAATGATTCTCTCCAACTGCATTACAACACAGAAATATCTAATCTGTCTCTCCTGCCAAAAACCTCAGATAACTGTGTGCCACAAACCGGGAAATCCTCAATTTTCTGGTCTGCAACTTTACTTTGGTGCATCCAGCCCTAATAAGAAAAAGAAGCCACCACGGGCTTTCTAGAAGCCACGCATGCATCAAACCCCTTGGTTAAAGCTTTTTTCTTCCCTTATCAGGCTCTCGTCTGGCACAGAGGACTAACCATATAAAAAACTGGACATCTTCCATGTGGAAGGAGAGACTGTGGGAGTCAAACAGCCAAAACACAGGCCAGAGAAGAGCTGCTCGCTGTGGCAGTAGCTGACGTGGAGCTACAGTATGTGTGCATCACACACACACACACACAGACGCCTGTGCAGCTGGAGACACTCGAGATGCCTGTCTGACAGCCAGCGAGTGAACCTCAAAGTTGAGTCTCGAAGAGCGGGAGACGGGAGTGTGTGTCATTCCTACAAAATGCAGTAGTTAAAGGGTTGGGAATGTACACAGACTGACAGATACATATTGGCAGTGAACAGACTAATAAACACGTGCAAACACGCAGTCAGTGCGAATACCAGCATCCTGTGCGGTGACCTGTTACTTAACAGGATGGGTCTTTTTCACTCTGACACAACAATTTGGAATGAGACACTGGCAAGCATCCTTGGGGGCTTTCGCAGACTGTAATCTATTCTGACTGAGTATCTACTGTATGAGACGTAGCGCATATCATTCATAGTCTATGCCAAATCCTGCTGCACTGATTCAGGTGATCTGAGCATCTACTTTTTGCTCTAATAGCAGCTGTTACAAATATAGGCTCACATTTAAAGCCGCTGAATCGTATCAAAAATGGCCTTGCTTATTAAACATGACTGCATTTTCAGCCTGATGCAAGATTGCATATCTCTGGGATACTCCCTTTGTGTCCCCTGTTTCCACAATGGTGTTGTGTTTCATCTCTGAATTAATTGCAGACTTTGGCCTACCACAGATGGAGCAGTAATGGAAAATCTCATTACTATGGGGCTTGACAGCAAAACTTTCCAAGTCTTGGTATTGGTGAGTAGATACATGGAAAAGTCATTCTACCCCCAAACGTCAGCTGAGTCTCCACTGCCCTCGCACTCTCTTTCCCTCAATAATGTGACTAAGATGAAGTAATCATTGCTTAATTTAACTCATGCCGATGCCAATCCCCCCCAAAATGTTTCCTCAGCACTGTGCATAGTGTGCAAAAGTAGCACATTGACCCAGATATGTTCGGTATGACATTGGTCTGGGTTTGGAAGAGGAACTATTTGTGAGGTCGAGGGAGGGGAATATTCTTTCATTCCTGCATCCATTCTCTCTCAGACCTCTTCAGTACGTAATCCACTGGGACACTGGGAAGTTCTTATATCTGCCCTCTTGGGAATCATTTGAGCAAAGTGAAAAAAGACACATTAGTCCATGGCATGCAAATGAAAGAGACGGGCATGGACACTGTACAGTGACATATTAATGGCTGTTCTGCATTGTTTAATTGATTTACACAGAAATAATGCAGCTTAATTGAGTATGAAAAAGTTTATTTGAAGGTATTTCTTTAGTTAAGACTTTGTTAAACTGTTATATCATCTGAGTTCTACAGTTTTAAATCACACCAACTGTAGGCTGCCATGTCCTGTCGTTGTTAGCAGTAGTCTGACATCTACTGGGCAATGTAAAAACTGTTGTCACAATGTGACCTGAGCTCCAGCACGAGTTTGAAACAGCAGGATCACTACCAGATTAACCGGCTATGTGGGCCTTAAAGATTGCGTCGTATTGCATGTTAGTGCTGCATAACACATTTGAAATGAATAAAAATACTAAAAGTAAACATGGGGTGTTCGAAGTTTGGAGTTGTCTCCCTGACTTCAGAGACTTCAGTGGTATTATGTCTCATTTGAGAAGATTTGTGCTCCCTGCCTGGAGGAAAGGGTCCTGTGCTGTGAGGTGATTCGGGTCTAATGCTCTGCAACGAATCCACTCACAAGCACTGTTACGAAGAACTATGTGGCAAACGTTATAGCTCAACCAGCTGCGCCAGCATCTTCCATCACTTTTGACCAACAGCCAACTTTTTCTCATGATAATAATGATATTTAAAAAAACAAAAACATCTGTAAAGTGTCAAAATCACCTCTTCGGTACGGAAAGAAACCCAGGAACCCTTCTCCTCTACCCAGGAACCTTCCAGCTTCTGAAGATTCCGGATGCATTTCAGTGACGGACCTCTGCGGTGTCACACCATTTGTGGTCCGTCCGGCAAAGTCGTGGGGGAGCTGAGGTATTACCACAAGCTGTTATTGTGTTACAGCCTTTGTTGTGAAGACATTTGATGGACGCCTCACAGCAGGACGAAACAGAAGAAAATGCGCCTTCAGTTATCGACCGCTATTACACACGGTGGTACAGAACCGGTACGTACAACATGAGCTGTTAGCTGTTAGCTGTGAGGTGGCTAATGTTAGTTGAACTTCTTGACTTAGGGATATATATTTATGTACCCAGAATTATTTGATTGAAAATAACACGAAAATAATATTATTAATGTCATAATTTCTTTATTAAGACTTGAAGGGGAAACCGTCTGAGGACCACTGCATCCTGCAGCATTCAAACAGGTAACAGTCCGGTCTGCTCATCGACACCAGGTGGTGATAATTACCAGCGAAACAAATTCTGGTTTTCTTTTCATTCGTTATTTTAAATGGCACTTTGACATATTTGCACATTAGCACAGAGACGTCTGTGCTCTAATGCTCCGGAAGAGCGTCTCAAATGGTTTGGTTTCTGCTGAGTTTGCGTTGCGTCTTCCCTCAGATTTAAAGAAAGATCTAAATGAAAATGCTAATGACTCCATCCATCCATCCGCTTAAACCGCTCACGGTCGCTGGAGCCGATCCTAGGTCCTGAGTATTTCATAATATTATCTTGGTCTTCCACTGTTTGTAGTTATTGTTTTTCGAATATGATAATCTTGATACTGCCTGTTTATTTATTAACCGAGAGTATTAAAGTTTTGTGCCACCGCTATCTAATTGGATTTAATCCATACTCACTATATCTTAAAGTTAAAGTATTTTCTTTAAAGGCACGCTTTCGAATTTGTGATTGCAGAATATGTGTTGTCACGTTAGCGGAGACTCACCCAATTCTCCAGAACGGACGGACAATCAAGAGCATCAATTACCAGATCAGTGACGGCTGCAGTCGGCTGAAAAATAAAGTGTCTGGGAAGTCCAAGCGGGTAAGTCGTAAAGCTGCGAATTCATTTTGGTCTATATGCATAACTTTTTTTTTCCTGTATGTTCTCTTTGCACATTTGTGATGCCCATTTCTGCCTAACTGCCTCTCAATCCTCCTCCCCCCCATTATAGGGCGGTCAGTTCCTTACTGATTTTGCACCTCTGTGCAGGATAACATGCACAGATGAAACTGAATACACAATCTACAGGTGAGGCAACGCTCTGTTTTTCTAATTATACATTCTGGATTCCTGTATGAGATGATGACTCATCATCTTTTTCAGCTGCATTCGAGGCCGTCTTCTTGAGGTCAATGAGAGTATTTTAGAAACTCCTGCACTATTGCTGGAAAAGGTACGTAATATATATTTTGACACAATTTTTCATTACCATGTGCACATTTAGGTAACATGTATACGCTCAATCTGTCTCGATTTGTCCGTCCCGTCTGAACAGCCATCCACTGAAGGATACATCGCTGTCATCCTGCCGAAGTTTGAGGAGAGCAAGACCATAACGGAGAATCTTCTGAGCAGAGAGGAGTTTGAGAGCCTCGTCTCTAAACGGAGCGCCGCTGAACCACGACCCCCTTGACAGGGCACCGCGTTCTTGCCTTGTTTGTGTCAGAACTGTTTTGGATGAGCTTATTTTACTTCAAACCCCACCAAGCTGGATTAAAAAAAAAAGACTGCGCTATCATGGAAAGTGATATTTACTTTGTGGTTCCTTCTGAAGGACTTTTAATACAAACGTTGCATTGTGCTGCTGGAATATAATGCAGGGTTCTTTTCTTCTTCGTCTCCTCTTTCAAGTTTTTTTGCCTACTGTAATTTGAAGAACAAGATAGAGGAAGAAACGACCTTATTTAAATTCTGTAATGAAATACTATTTTTTGTAGATTATCAAGAAAAAGCCAACAAGGATTTAAGAAAAATATTGTTTATTTTTTTTAATGCGTCACTTTTTTTAATGCTTTCAATTGTCAAAAGAATAGATGATCCAAAACTAGATCTACGATTTCTTCACATCTGTAGAGCCACTACAATACCCAGCATTCTTAGCTGCTCTCACGCGGTACAAAGCATCTCTAAAGCTTAATGTATGTTATTAATTTCAGTCATCATCACACCCTCACCTAGTACCAAAGTCATTATCTTAGGATACATACTGTGTGTGTATATATATATATATATATATATATATCTCTATGATTCAAGTACCAGACTATACATACCATATACCATTTACTATATTGGCCTAGTAGGCAGCTTCACAATGATAGTCTTCATGACAAGTACACTTCAAGGCTCCATTTGACATAGGTGCAAGTTCAGAATTATCTTTCTTTTGTGAGGCAATAAGTCAGAGTATAACAGTTTACAGAGAATATGGTTTGATAATACTTAGGACATTATAAAGTAAGGGCTTCACTTCTCAAAAACATCGCAGTGATAAGATTACTCTTAACGAGCTGATGTTTTTTGAGAAACCAGGCCTAAATAAAAACGTCTCCACATCTCCGAGAGTTTGATATTTCGTACGAGTAGCAAGCTGAAGACCAGCGTGTCTTGATGAGGACGATCATATTTGGCATCAAATTGTGATTTTTTTGTTTTTTTGTTATTAATATGGCACGTGGGGAATTTTAAATATTAGATCCTATGAAAAACAGACATTAATCGTGTAGTGATCGACTCTTAAAATACTTAATTATGCGGGTGAGATGCTGACTACAGAGCCAGTGATCAAGGACAGAAGGAACCACTGCGGTTAACGTTACATAACACGTGTTAACATTACAAGTCTATGGCACATTAGCTGTAGGGGACTCGGAACGAAAGGGTTTGCTGACGATGGCGTCATGCACGGTGGGTTTTTCTGCCATCTCACTGTTTTTTGTTAAGTCTTGTTTCGTTTTTAATGTGCAAACACGTTTACAGTACAACACCGAGCGAATAGGGCTTGTTACACAGAGGCACCTAGTGAAAGACAGATGTATGGCTGAGCTGAGCATCAAATGGTGTTCCTTCCTGATTTAACAGTTTATCCACTCGACGGCCAGAGAAGTGATGAAGTGATTCTCTTCGAGGAAGCTCGCTGCTAATGGCAAAGTCTTACTGTTGGCTGATTGTCTCCATCTTGTGGAATGGGATGGAACTGGTGACTCGGGTAACAAGCCACCCTGGGGTAAAAGCGCCCCCGGCCACAGAGAGCTGGGATCTGCCGCTCTGTAAAACCTCTTAATTCATCATCCAGAGGGCAAATGCATAACTAACTTACCCAAGGCAACCGTCTTCAACCCACAGCTCCGATCCACTCTACGGTGGGTGCATGAGGATGAGGGGCGTAAAGCATTTACTGGAAAACGTGTTCTCCAGAGTGTAGGGTGGACTATGCTGCTGAGAGGGGGGTGGGATCGTGGACACATTAGGAAGTGGCTGTTTCCTGGACTATTTGCTCTCGAGCAGGTTGAGGCCGGCCATGTGCTGCTCCAGGGATTTGACCCCGAAGCCGTTGCTGTTCTTGCTGTTGAGAGCTCCCTCCTCTTTGACGGGAGTGGACGCATCCTGCCTCTCTCTCCAGTCGTGCGGCGAACCCAGGCTACTCCTCTCCGACTTGTACTGCAGGCGGACAGCATGGACAGAAAATGAGCGAACAGACACCACGCATGAAAAGCAGGGTTTAACAATCTTTTAGCTATTAAAACAATTCGGCTTAAGTCTTCTGAAATTAATGTATAGGAGTAATTTCTACATTGACAATGGATCACTGTTTGTGTGTCAAAGCGGCTGCTCGTAGTGAGAGAAACATCACTGGGCTGCAGTTTCCCTTCCCTCGACAGAGCGTTATACCATCTTTCAGCTCATTGCTTTGGTTTTACAGCCTGCAGCTCTAAAGTCTTGGTTTACTCTTGCCGCCCGTCTGTGACTTTTTAATACACCGGCAGCTGTTTTCGCTGAAACACATTTTAAAACCCACCGTACAAGCGTTGGTTTCAAACCCGGCGTGCTGCTGCCCTTCAGACCCATGAGTAAAATTGAGTTCATAAATAAAAATGGGAGAAGAGCAAGCGAGCTCTGTGCTAATTGTAGCATGTGACAGTGCGCGGGAGCATTTTTTCTTCACTTCACACTTTCTAGCCACATTACCCACGATAAGGTTCTTCGCCAACTTTATAAAAAGCGCTGCCTTACTCCACGATGGCTCGCAAAATCTCTCGACAGCCCCCTCTCCACAATGCAATATGTTTTAGAGCGTATTTCAACTAAAATACTGGATATTAGAAAATAGTTACATCCTGTAGCTTTATGGTGGCATGTCAGTGTTTCCAATGTCCAATGTCATACATTCTTGGGCTGCAGTAACACAAAGTTAATCTGAGAGCCCGTGATTAAGTCACGATGAGAAGTGCGTCACCTTTTTGCTGAGCTTTTTACAGAACGGGAGAAGGGAGAGGACCAGAGTCAGGATGCCTCTGGTTGTCTGAATGGATGAGTCGACCTAGAGAAGAGGGAAAACGATCATGTGTCACTACTTTAAGAGGGGAGGGCACGGATGCAAAATCATTTTAAATGCACAAGCACATAGAAACACAACCCAGCTGCCTACACACACACACACACACACACACACACACACCATCTAAACTGTGTTTCGCATATAAATGAACATTTCCTCATCAGAGCCCCATCAACCCCTGACAGACACACACACACACACACACACACTTTCTCCCATTGGTGATGAATGATAAAGTGACCATCAGGATGGTGAGACAGAGAGATGGGAGCCAATACATATCAGAGAGGCGCTCATTAATCAGCAGAGGATGTGCTATTCTTCATTCTGTCCTTTTGATTCCAACCTTTGCCTTTATTACAAGGTGACCTGAGGCAGCTCATCCCTGCCCGAGATGCTCATTAATTCCTCATAGACATTCATTAATCCAGTGCCCTGTGTTCGATAATGGTGTTACTTGCAGATCACTCAAAGATTACGCCGCGGCCAGTAATGAAGTAATGCGGTTAGTCATGCTCTATTGTGTGCTCAGTGCTCCACTGATGCCCGTCTGTACTTTTGATGCCGTCAAAGCTAATTAACCCTACTGGGAAGGGGGGGGGGCTGCGGCGAGTCTGTTCTGTACACTGTGTGATATTACTCATTTGATGTGTATTAAAAGCAACAGACCCGCAGCAAAAACAAGTCACTGATTTATTTTTGTAACACCTGTGCACACAAAACACGCAAAAAAGATGCAAAGAGCGTCTCGCTCGCACACACACACACACACACACACACACACACACGTGCACACACGCGGGCGTGCTATGGGTACCTTCTGGAAAGTGGCAGTCTTGCCCTGTACAGGAGTCTTGGCCCCCATCTGCAGCTGCTGGCACAGTGCCACCAGTTTCTCCGTCTCTGTCATCACCACGGACTTCTCCTCATCAACCAGCTGGAACAGAGAGAAAGACGAAAGAGAGAGAGAGAGAGAGAGGGGAGATATCTTTCAGGACAGTGGAGGATGTTTATGATGGTATTACCGGGACGGGTTAACATGCACAGACACTGATAGATTTACTGTACTGCTCTTAGCGGAACACAAATCAAGCGTCACCGAAAAAAAAGAGAGAAAAAGGGGGAATAAAACAAATTCAAATTTAGCGTTGCTCGATGTAATCCATCAGCAACAGCCAGGTCATGATCTACTGCTTAAGTCTGTTATCCAGCTGAGTTAATCCCCAGATCTCAGTCACGGGGGCCGTCAATCTACTTCGGTTACATGCACGAGGCCACAAATGACCTAAAAAAACACTCTCGTATTCAGACTAGCGCTACTCAAGACTGACGACGGCACATAAAACCCTCTTAACCCTCAATTAAAAATGGCCAAGCTCATTTGCATAAATAGCTTCATAATTTGAGAGCAATCCAGTTGTGCTACAAGTGCCAAAGAACTATGGGAGTGGAGGACGAGGTGGAGGGACTCTATTAGCACCGGTTTGTTGGATGTAATTAATCAGAAAGCAGGAGGGAAGTTGTAGAGCCGGGCCTCCCGATTATGAATTAGTCCCGGGCGGCCGCAGTCAACTCCCCCGCCGTCTTCCCCCTCCGCACGTGTGCGCAAACATACACACCCACGGACGCAGCGGTGACAAATGGCAGTCGTTAATGGCCGTCTGAAAGTGCCATTTAATTGAACTTGGGAGGACCTGGGGAAGTTGGCGGAGGGCAAGAGGAAGAGGAAGTTAAGGCACCGGGGCTACGTTTGTTTGCCGGACCTCAACTCAGGAGGAAAAGAGGACGGTGAAAGTGGGTGACAGCCTTAATTTCCTGCTTTCGCTGGGTGATTTATAAGGCGGACCTGGCACCGTGGCACATCAGAGTGTGTGATACGTGTGTGTGTGTGTGTGAGAGAGAGAGAGGCGTAATGTGGGTGGCACACATGCCGTTGTGTGTGTGTGTCTGCATACAAATTGGGTTGTCTGTCGGCTCAGTCTGCCCAAAAGAAAATAAGCAGTTTTTCTTTTGCTTCATTTTAACCATTATTTACTTCTATGCTGTGTGCTACACATTTTTTTAATCAGTTAGCTGTTCCATAACAGATTCCAGCAGAGAAGCAAGAGCATAATGTACAAAATGACATATTTTTTAAAATTTTGTTTTGGTCTTAATATTCAAGAACAGTCATTTTATTTCCACTTATAAAAAAGGTAGCATATCTTCTTTCTCTTATATATAAACACTCAATTTATTTTTTTCTAAAATTCTTAATGTGATTATGTGTGAGCATTCTGGTTTGGTTTTCAACCTACACTGCGTGTGTGTGTGTGTGTGTGTGTGTGTGTGTGTGTGTTCCAGAGACACAGAAATTGATTTATTAGTTTATACCTGGGTGGAAAACGTGCGGAGAGATGAGCACAGCTGGAGTCCCTCTTCAGAAAGAACCTTAAGAGTGAGACACAAATGAAGACAAAAAAAAAAAAGAAAAATCAAAAACTTACATAAACACAAGCAAAAAAACTTCACGGAGGAAGCCGCTCAATAGCAAAAAAAAAAAAAGCACAGCCAGTAAACGTTATGAGGTTTTACTTTTCCTCCGCTTCTTATCAGTGCGCCTTCCCGTCTCTTTCCCCTCTCGTTCCTCTTCCTGCCTTATCTCCCTTGCTCAACCCAAATGGAATAAATCCTGACTGACGTTTTGGGCCCCGATTCTGCAAAGCGCTGCACATTATTGGCAATGATCCCAATTCAATACGATGCATCCTCCTCTTAGCAACCTTGTTATCACCCCATGTGTCTGAGGTGGCCAGTAAAAGTGCCTTTATTTCCATCATGATGATACGTCCTTGTCATGCACTATCAGATCGGCTAGAGAGGGTAGTGAATGAAGTGAGACTGGCGTTTACTAACTTATTGATCTACTGCCGCCAGTGCGTTCATGTTTAATGAAACGACGGATGCACTCATTCACAACTTCCATAAAACGGGAGGAAAACAGGAACAGAAGGTGGCGAGGTGGAGCGATAACTGGATATGGACGTAGGTACCTCAGCCTGATGAAAAAGATCCAGTGTTGTTTTCAGCAGCCCCTCTCCCCTGGGGAATCGATACGGGAAACACAGAAAAGGAGGAAGGGAAACATGGATGAGAAAGATGGATGAGGACAAAATATACATCCAGAGCAATCAACAAACACTGTAGCTGGGATGCGGCGCAACGATTTCACTGTCAGGATGAGTCACAGTCACGTCAACGTTTTTGTCAGCGCCAAACTACGCCTGGCATATATCGATAGCTGGGGACCCGAGAATCTCATTAACACGGAGCCTCTGAAGAGATTCATGCGGGTGCTTAAGAAGCTTTACAGTGTTCTCTTTGAAATGAATGAAACGCTTCAGCAAACTGCAGATAAAAATCTGACCCTGTGTGTGTGTGTGTTGGTGTTGTGCGTGGCCCCAACGGGCTACCTGGTGAACAGGTACATGTTGTAGGCCATACTGGCCAGGCTCTGGCTCTGCCGGACAATATCGTGCTCTTGTTCCTCCCACTTTTCCACCTCTGTGTCCACATCTGAGGACAGCAGACGAAGCTCCAGACCCAGCTTGGCCATGCTTGTCTGCTCCTGCACACACACACACACACACACACACACACACACACACACACACACACACACACACACAGAGTAATTCAATATGGGAAAGACTAAAGTATAATGGATGTTATTTTAGAAATTTTTATTAGCAAGCAGGGTTATTTTCATTTGTTAACACCCCCAGAAATTCTCTAATCAGCATAATCCCGCTTCCTGTGGTGGTACAGCGCGTCTAAAACTGCTGGCCAGCAAAACTGCAGCCCATTACAACACAAGCGCCATCAATTCTCGAGGCGAGCGACACAAAGTTTCCTGGAGATGAATATACCGCTGTCAGAGCAGGTTGCGAGATGTGACGTGATGTATTGTGCTGAAAGCTGGAGGAGTTTATGTTCTATGCTACCTCTGCATCCAACTTGACAGCCTTTGCGGTCTTCAGGTTCGCCGAGTGTTTCTGTGGGAAAAGAGACTGGCATTAATCACAGGATTACAAACCATTATATCAGTGCAATATAATATTCATGAGGATGGTCAGCGTGATACTCACCCCGGGTCTTGGGAGTGACAAATAAGGCCTTTTGTCTCCTAGGAATAGAGAGTGGCTGTGATTATCTGAACATAAAATCATAGGTTTTAAAATTTAAAAAAAAAAAAATCATGTCATGTTTTAATGGCAGCTTAATGATTATGACATCCACACAATTATGATGGGCAATCTGTAGTTGGTTGGTTCTGTAGTTATGGGAATTAAAATCGTTTTGCTTTTACCACCATCCATATTTGACACATGATCATCTTCCATCGTAAACGCGAACGGCGCAAATCCTTTCAAATCGACTACGTGGATGGTGAACTTTTCCGGCGCGTTCACTAGATAAGATCAGGGGAAAATAATAAAAGCAAATCTCTTTACAGTTGTCCATATAACATTTTTATAGAGCATTTTTGGCATGATGGATGTGATCCATTCACCCACTGGGCTGCACTTCAAAATATTTACTGCACTTCATGTGAGAGTCACATCCGCGAGGGCGACCCCCGTCTTCACAATATGCCATAAACAGCTTCGCCTTGCGTTTGAGATTTCTCAAACCTGGAGTGTGTGAGAGCACGGGGGTCGACAGCGCTTAAATCCGACGCGCCCTGATACAAACATCTTTGCGTACATGGACAAAAGGTATGCAAACATACACACAGAGTCACGTAGGCTTGAGAGGCTGCATGCGCTATCGGCCTGATTCTCTGTTCGAGTGGATACAAAAAGACGACATTTAAAGAGGTCCCGTCCGTGACTTGGACACTTCAGGTAACTGGCACAATAGTGAATAGACTGAATGTATAGAAGAGGAGTGAATGTAACTGGGCGTTTAATGGCATTGACGTTCTCCCTTTCAATAAATACTTCCCACGGTCCGTGATGATTAATTCTTAATGTTCATGCTGCTTGCTTTCGCCTCAACTTTCACTTTCATGAAAATATTTCAATCGTTCCGGGTAAAAATGCCACAGACAGCACAGACAGACATTTTGCCTGGATTTGCCACTGCTTCTGGCCTACCACCCAGACCATTAGCTGAAAAAAAAGAAAAAAAAAAAAAAAAAACACACCTCGCCTGCCTTCAAAGACGTCATTGATCTCTCTCAGCAGCAAGGCCATGTCGCAGAGCTGTGACTCCCAGGCCTCACAGAACACCTCCAGGTTCTCCTTAGCGATCTTACTGGAAGGGTGGAGGGCCAGCGTCTGAGCTGCCGAGATAATCTGAGCAAGAAAACAAATCATTATATGACATTTTTATATTATCAGAGATCAAAAAAATATGAAGGCAAAAGACAGAAGAATGTGGGTGGAGTAATTCTTCCACACAGCTGGGAAACTAGGAAACTGAATGTGGTGATTTTCAATTAAATCAGATGCAACTAGAGATGTAACCATCTAAAAAAAATGAAAAAAAAGACTGGAAGTTATTATGCTTCTCAAACTGATAAACAAGTCTTTTAATATGCACAAAACTAATGCGTAAACCCCAAGTCATTAATATACAGTATGTGTCTATCCGCCACGTTAAAAGCTTTAGCATTCTCTCATCTCTCTGGTTATAAATGAGCTACAGTTCTCTTGGAATAATCTTCTGTAAATCAACACCAGTGCAGCTGGACAGTAAAATACCTAACTTCACTTTCACATCAGAGCCTCATCCCCACTGTTGCACTCGTTAGTCATCACAACCATTACTGTTAAGTAGACAGTGAGGAACTAAAATGAGCTCAAGTGTGCATTATAGTGCTGTAAATTATGATTAAATGCTTCCTGATGGGAGTAATAATGAAAAACGTTAACTCTCCTGCAGCCCGAAAATAATATGTTGCAAATATTCCTTCTAATTATCATCATTTGTTGACAATTCTTGTGTTTTCCAACATAAAGGGAAAGCGGTTGATAAAAAACAGCGTGGTACAGCTCAGGTATATGACTCGCTATATGTGCTGAACGTGCATAATGTGCAACATCTGTAATCAAGTCTCTCTAGACTCAACTTAAATAAGATTTTAGACAACTGACTTTGACAAATATAATAAAAAAGAAAACTTGAATGCACATGCAAAAACTAACACTTGGAAAGCACGCACACACACACACGCTCCCCACGCCCAACACCTACAGTGTAGTATTTAATAGCCAATTACCCTCTGGGCCACCCTCTATTACTTTGGGTAGACAGAGCGATATCACCCACCGCCACCCCGCGCTGCAGCGTTATTGATTGGTTGACCTTTGAACTTAGGAGCGGAGTCATTACTGCGGAGTCATGCGGGGCCTGACATTAGCGCCGTGGGATGGGAACATTCAATATTGCTGGATAATTACTGGCATGGACGGCTTCCAAGAGCAAACATAATTAGATCTGGGATAGGTGGGACAAGGTGGACAGCATGTTCTCGGCTATCTTGAATGGGCGGCAGGTGTAGGAGAGAGACAGGGGAGGAAATTTGTGTATTTTCTCTTAATACTTTGTCCACGTTGAATACTGCCCGGGTGTGCTTCCCGAACCCCCGCTAGACCAGACTGACCTCACCGACACGCAATAAAAGTGTTGAACTGCACAAATTTGGTCTCAGGTTTAATTAAAGTTAACCTGTTTGTCCTTCCTCCCCTGTTTCCCGCCATTTGAATAATAAGCCAATTAAGTCAATGGGCCATAGTATTAAGACTTACCTGAAAACAACAGTCCGTACATAAAAGTGGTTGGAGGATTTAATGTTACCTGTGGGCCGATGACATGGAAGGTCTCCTCAGCATGTATACAGGTAATCTCCAGAGGCTCTGTCCCCGACACGTGGCACAGCAGCCGACAGGTCTGCGGTGAGACGCAGGAGGGAAAAAAGGGGCTGACTGGAGGTGCTTCTGGGATGAATAAAATACTTCAAGAACTGCTACACTAAAGCTTCAGTGGCATTCAAGCTTTTTTTTTTTAGTGTGAGCATTTAATTTTCTAAATAACGTTTTCCAAAAAATGCCTCTTTTTAAACTATGGTATACTGTATACATTCTTTTTTTAGGGCCACGAGCAAAGTCACGACAAAGCATGGGTGGTATTTTTCTGCTTGGTATTTGCATGGGAAAAAAAAAAAAAAAAAAAGCCCACATGCTGGCATTCGTTGGTCGCGGATTTGAAGTGCACACTACATTTTCATTCATCTCCCGTGCTCATGTGTTTACTTCCATAAACAAGTGCTTGTGGCCTGATGCCGGCAGCATGCTGGGAGGAATTTCAATGGGTTTTCAGTTTTCAACTCAGTGAACAAGCCTTTTCATCTGAAGCCAGCTAATTTGCCTAAGAAGACAGACTGATAAGTATAGAAAAATATATGGGGGAAAAAAAAACTCCACTGCAGATGTATACTTGTGTGTCTTTTTACCAGCTGAACACCTCTACCAGATGGAAAAACTCTGTCAGTGTCAGTCTCCCAGCCTCCCTGCTCCCTTTGCCCCTGTCCCCACCTACCTCCACCAGCTGCTCCTTCTGCTCCGTGAGCGTGCGCGAATACTCCGCCACTGCCTCCAGGTTTCCCTCGGCGCCTGCAGCCTTGAGAGCCCGCAGAGGCAACTGCTCTCCGTGAACTTTCAGCAAGTCTGAGGCGCGACCGACTGCCGCCTTATGGAGCTGGAGGAGGAGAAGAGGGATCAAAGATAAAAAAAATAAATAAAAAAACTGTAGAACAAATATAGGAGGGAGTTATAGAGGGTGGAGAAAGTGCAGGTCGAAAGGGAGATGAGTGAGCGGCATGAATGTGGGTGGATTTTGAATCGGCAGAGAAAAAAAAAAAAGAGGAGAGCAGCAGTGACACAGCGACGTAGCTGAGTTGACAGAGAGACAGACGCAGCAGTGACACAGCGACGTAGCTGAGTTGACAGAGAGACAGACGCAGCAGTTGAGCTGACGAGTTATGTGCAGAAGAAAAGCGGGGAAACCAGCTACGGGAGCGGGACACAGCAGGTGAGAGACATCCAAGTCAGGTCTGTCTGTTTCGGTGACGGAGCACATCCATTCAGACTGAGATGGCAGACGGGCCGAGACGGAGACAGAGACAGACTGCTGCTCACCTCGCGTCTGAGGTCAGCGACGCTCTGGCATGTCTTCAGGATGGCCACCTCCATGTCCTCCGGGGCTTCTTTGGCATGGACAGACTGCTGCTCCGGTGGGACGGAGAGGAGAAGGAGGAGACAATAGAGCGTGAGACACAAAATGGTTTTACAGCCACACACACAATGTACGTTGTTATCAGAAAGACTAGGACAAATCAATGGAAAAATACTGGAATGGAAAATTTAGTCAGTCTTAATAGCACGGGTTTTGACTTTCTCATTACAATTGTGACCTGTTGTGCTCTGAGAGAACGTCAGGCATTTCAACAAGCAGTTTTGCATAATTAAACAAAAAACGTTTAAACAAATGGTATCGTTTAAATTTTCCAAATCTCAGCTGAGTGGGAATAAATGTGCAGCCAAAACAAACATATATATATTCTGCTAAACTGGCCACAGTAAGAATCACGAGCGCAAATTGAAATGGCAGAACAGCCGTGATTATTTGCACAAGCAGAAGCTTTCTCTGCAATTTCTTAACGCCACAGTCTTCTGGCCTTTTCAATTCTCCCGATGACCTTCAATTGCAAAGGCTAGATGAGGCACTTCTGTACAATTATGCTGCAGCAGTCTCCCCTCGTACTCTGAACACGCTTGAAAAAAAAAAAAAAAAAAAACCCCAAAACTTTTCTGCAACATTATGACTTGTGTTTTATAAGTCCATCAGCTCTGAAGGCCAAGGAGATTCTGCTGAATGGCAACGAGACAGGGAGCGCTGCGCTGTGTTTCTCACTCCGCCGGAGGAGCCTCGGTAAAAACTGTTATTCAGGTGGTTTATTATGCTCTGTTGTTCAAGGAGGGACGTGTGAAAAGAAAAGAGAGCTGGCAAAGTGAATGAACCGAGTGAGCCGGGGAGGGAATGTTAATGTGCCTGCGTAGCGTGTGTGTGTGTGTGTGTCAAAAAACCAACCCGACCAGCGTCTCATCTTCTTTGCTTGGATTTTCCAGCTTATTATCAGACTTGCGTTTTACAAGCCCCTTACAGACGAGGTACTTAGAATTATGCTTCATATGGCAGCGCATGTTTTTATGAATATTCCCGCAGGCGTGGGTGCGCGTGCGCACGCCCCCTGCGAGCGCGCCGCTGGTGTCCACATACCGCCTCGGTCCAGACGTGCATCAGCTGCTGAGTGTCCTGGCGCACCAGCTGGCACAGACTCAGGATGGCCTGTCGCTGCTCGTGGCTGGTGTAGGCCGAATCGGTGAAGTCCTCCGTCCGCTCCACCAGCGCCTCCAGCTGGCTTCCCACGCTCTGGGGCGACGAGGTGTACAGGTTCTCCCGCAGGCACTCCACGCTGGACTGCGCGGGCGGAGGGGGGCGGGGAGGGAGGGGAGGAGGAGGAGCGTTGGGAATTACGCGGGGAATTTAAGCGGAAGGAGCATTTCATGGATGGGAGAGGAGGAACAATGGAAAAACAGAGGCGTGAAAACATACAGCTTCACTGACCAATGCGCTGAGGGGAAAAGAATAATTAAATATATTAATATCATTAAGCATTGACCTCTTTATTAAAATAACAAGTATCGTGGGGTAGGGGTGTAGCTTAAGATCTACCACGCGCCAAAGGGGGCACAGTCGATTCTTGCAAAAGCAGCATCTCAAATACACAAACATATAAGCTGATGCCTGTTTTATGCTTTTCATTTTCTTGACTCAGCAAAGATCTGTTGATTAGTGGTAGCGGTCTCTGCGCGCGCGTGCCCTCAGATGAAAGGGTTACATAAGCTCTTAGTTAAACTCTGCCGTTAAATGCGACAATTTATTAAAAGCAATGAGCGTCTTCCGTATCCCTTCATTAAAATACTTTCTTCTGTTTTCCTCTCAATGGGGAAAAAAAAGAATAAAACAAACTAAAAATATATTTTTTTTTCTCCAGAGGGGTTTGTTACTTTCATTTGCCAGTGCACAAGGCGGAGAGAGAAGATTAGCGAGAGTGGTGTAGGTTTAATGGTGATTCACACAAGCGTATTAAGAGAATTATAAAAACGAGAGGCCCGCTCCTCCGCGCTGATTTCCGGGAGTCACGTCTGAAGCTGCTGGAACCGACTACGAACGCAAGGGTGCCCGCTGCAACCGAAAATCAACACTCCCGCCGAGCTGCGGCGAGTCTATCTCTCATCTCATTAATAAGATTAACTCGCCGTGTTGCTGTCATTTCACTGAAAAAGTGGGGTTTAGAAACAGCTACGTGAGAGGACTGCAAATGAACTTCACAAGCCAACGCACGCCCAACGAGTGTCACTAATCACGTGCCTTTTTTTTTTAACCATGATACAAATCGATACCGCCAATCCTCCGTCTAATCTCCGATCCTACCTTGAAGTCCTTGATGCCGTTGTAGATGCTGGCAGGAAGGATCTTGTTCTCCCCACAGCTCCGTGCCTCAGTGACTATCTCGATGACCTGCTCCAGGGCACAGCGCATTCGGTGGAACACGGCGTCTTTGTTGATTCGCGCCGACTCGCAATCTGGGTGCCTCAGGCAAGTCTTTGGAAGGAATTCAATTTGAAATGTCAAAGCTCGTTGGCTTCCTTGACTCTATTCAACTCCTATCATTTTTCATGTTTCTCAGGCACAATTATTCACTTTCTTAGGTTTTATTTTTCATGACTGCGTGACTTGAGGCTTGCATATTAACACTGATCAGGGTGTGTGTGAGAAACGCCCGAAATGAGATGAGCTCGAGAAGGCCTTCGATCTTTTTAAGCTGGACATGAACAATCCGTCAACCCGGGCGCACCAGCAGTTTACCTTGGAGGCCGTGAGGAGCATCATGGTGCATTTCTCCAGCACCGCCCGGGCCGCCGCCATCCGCGCTTTCTTCTTCTCGTCCTTCAAGTCCTGCAAGCGCGCAAAACACACCAGATGGCAATGGGTGGCTTTACTCCAGCCACAACTTCTTAGAACTCTCGGGGTGTCCGAGGGATATGGAGCATCAAAAGTGTTC
Organism: Psettodes erumei; assembly: GCA_016785225.1. Classification (NCBI taxonomy): domain Eukaryota; kingdom Metazoa; phylum Chordata; class Actinopteri; order Pleuronectiformes; family Psettodidae; genus Psettodes; species Psettodes erumei. Next base: position 2,561,369 of record JAFBJZ010000408.1, read on the forward strand.
AACGAATCTCTTTCATGCGGGTATGAAGGGACACACAGTTAGGACACAGATTCCTCTCCAAGTCTACACACACGAAACTAGGTTTTAGTGAACCGAGGGTTGACTTTCATCTAATAAAAAAAAAAAAAAGAGATGTTACCAGAACAGGAAAGAAAGTACAGTGTGTATGACCTGCTGTACCCCTCTATTCCGAACAGAAATAGACGTCTCAAATTATGTACATACGGGATTTGGAGACGGCAGCTGAGACAACTCCTCTCCTGGCACTTCGCCACAGATTACAAAGACGACGCGATCGTCTGTCATTATTTTTTTTTTGTTGCCTCTGTGCCTGTTTGGCTTCGACCGGTTGAAAGATGGTCGATTTTTCATGAAGGGACATGTGCTCGTGCATGGCGCATGAGTGGGAGTGCAACGACACGAACGACAACAACCGAATTTAAAAAAAAAAGAAAACAGGGTGGCAAATGGGGAGGGAGAGCATTAGCTTGCAAAAATGAGGAGAGCGTTGGAGAGAGACGTGACGTGCTTGTCAAAACCCGAGCCCCGATGATATTCAGAAAGAGGGATGGTCGACCCCCCCCCATCTAGATATCGCAGTCATTGCACTTTACATCAGTTTCTGCAGGCAAAGCGCTTTAGCTGCAGAGGCTGAATGTGCGCATCAAAGTGGGATTAGCAGCCTTCGACAGTACAAAGTTAGAACCCCCAAGTATTTGTCTTTTTTTTTGGGGGGCTCTGAAGGTCTGAACAAAAGTTTTGTTTTGCAATTTGCTACAAAAACATTGCGGCGCGATTGGATCGCTGAAAGTATAGGTCAGCTCACATCGTGATGTAAACAGTCTCTGCGGAATATGAGTCATGGGGGGGGTTACACCGAGAGAAATGAGGAAACTTTGAAGGAACAAGAAGAGCTTGAGAAAACCTTGTTACTTCATTGTTTGATTTTTTTTTTCTTTTTGAGAGGTGTAAATATTTGATGCCTGAATTATTGATTTGTTCCGAGTTCGCCAGCACATTCGTAGTGTAAATTCTGGAGGGCTCGCAGTCTAATTCCGCCACCTGCTCGCGCATTCGGAATACCGTAATTTACCAGAATCGCTGCTTGTTAGGCGATTGCGTCTGCACGAATGAACAAAACGTGTTCGGCGCTGCGGAAACAAAGGGGACAAATTGCTGCATGTTTCGTAAACCACATGCATATCCGTATGCAGCTTTCGCTAAGTTGGACCGCGTACACATTTCCCTCACTGGGAGGTATTTGCAGTGAACTGATTAAAGTGACACTGAAAAGGGGAGGCGAGGCGGTTTCTTCACATGCTACTCACGTTCTGTCTGTCTCCTGTGAGGTGGGCGAACTCCACCATCTCGTTGCCAAACTGGCTGAAAATCTGTACAAACTCTTGGAAGGTGCTGACTCTTTCCAGATGGTCGAGGGTTACCAGGACCTGAGAGAGAGAGAGAGACGATCAGAGCAGTATTTTGAACACTACGGTAACATATGGTCTTCCGCGCTGCATCGACAACCTATCTGATATTGCGGAACATCAGAGGGGTAAAAACAGCCGAGAACGTCGTACACCATGTGTGTATCCCGGGAGTGAAACCTTATCATACAACAGAATAACATTTATTGAACTAATATATCAAATATACTACAATATATGTTTTTCCCCCCTTTCTATTTCTGTCTTAATTCCAGGATCTCCTGTGTGGTATTAATGGCTCTACGTGACGCAATTATATCAGTGATATCCTAAAAATAAAACCAGCAGATTAAGTAGCATTTTAGGTAATAGCAGCCCATGTAGCTGCTAATTTAGCTGCCGGGGGTAGGCTAACTGGCAGCTCCATCCCAGCAGCTTTTATCCGCGGCAGACAAAGAGGCGGAGATGTAATTGTGTTTGCCAGTAATGGAGAACAGGGGGGCTGTCGACTGCCTGTCCAAACGAGGCTAACCAGTCGATGATTAGGCCCCCTGTTTTCCATTCTTGGCTCAGTCTGCAGCTACATCCATATCGCGCTCCCCGGCTAAGAGCACGGCCAGGTATGATGGAGAGAGACAATCTCCGGCTCTGTGTTTTTATGTGGCCGCTGAATGCGCTGCTTTTCTTCAATTACCTCCAGAGCACTCCTTCAGAGGGCCGCTGCTTATCTATTAGGAAATATAGGACTCTGTGTGTGTGTGTGTGTGTGCGTCTGTGTCGGAACAACAGGCTTTCTGCAAAAAAAAAAAAGGCTGCACCATCATACATCTGCACGCCTCACCTTGTTCCGCGATGTGATTATCTGTTTAATAACGATGCGGTCAGCCAAAACCAGGACTTTGGTGACGGACGAGAGGAGCAAGCGTGCGGCTTTCACCATCCCTGTCCTGTCGCTGAACACCGTGATGCGTCCGTCTGACTGGGATGGCAGGGCCGACCCCACGTCCGTTAGCTGGGCTATGGCGTCGCCTGAAAGAAGGGGGAGAGAGTGTTGTTGCCGAGCAATGTTTTTCTTTCTTTTTTTTGTGGACTCGTATAGAAAAAAAAAAAAGAGAGATGTGATTCAGCCAGAGGAGATCAGTCGGCCCAACTGGCTTGTTTTTCAGGGCTCCTGCGTCAACAGGTCTCAGCAGCTGAGCAGGACTGCAGTTCTTTGCAGAAATGAGAGTTCAGCTTGGCGCCGCGGCGGAAAATAACTTTTGGACGGGCTCGAAGACTTTCTGGCTAACTGTCAGACGATTCAGAAAGAGTCATTTCCCAGTTGGGCGTGCGGACCCAGAACATGCTGGAGGGTTTACACATCCCATCTGGCCCGGGAGTGCCTTGGGATCCCCCAGGAAGAGCTGCTGGGCAGAGAGCCCTCCAGGCTATGTCGCTTCGCCTGCTGCCACGGAGATGTGGACCAAGATAAGAGGCAGAAAATGGTCGGGTGGATGGACAATTGAATTTTTTTTTTACCCTCTAACTTAGTCCAGACTTCAGAGGACACTGTGGCATCAAATTCTTCCAATCTGCCGTTCTTCACCCCCGGGAGAACATATTGTCCTGAACAGAGTGAAACACCGCGGCCCTGTATTCAGCGCAGCGGAGTGACTGTGATGCCAACCTGACCCGCGCGCTACTGGCATGCCGAGCGGGTGGGCGTGAGTCATTTCTAGGGGAGACAACTTAGTGCCCGCAAAGGCAGTTGGCAAACATGCCTGAGCAAACTCATGCATACACAGGATATGCAAATGTGAGAGAACATTCGCTCCGACTTTCCCTTTTTCCCGTTCCTTCCAACCTGCTCATACTCGACCCACCGGGGGGAAGAACGCGAAAGTCTTTTTTTTTTAGGCTTAGAAAATCCATCAGCAGAATAGTCCCTATCAGGAGGAAAATGTCCAGAGTTAAGAGCAAGACGGAGGAGGGAGGGGGAGAGAAATCTCAGAGAAGAGCTCAGAAGGGGCGGGGGCTGCAGGTCTCTATCAGGTCACACGGCTCGGCTGTCTATTTGGTACGGCTGGTCCTTAAAAAGAAGCGGCGCAGACGAACTGATTGCATCCGACAGGCTGCTTTACGGTGCCAGCTCTGCTAAACAGTTAAAACGTGGACACGAAGAATGTTGCGCACGCCCCACCCCCCAACCCCTTCACCCCGTGACACTAGCAGGGCGGAAGGCAGAGGCCAGACCCGGCTCGCCCCCGCTGCGATGCTCGCCTTTCGACCTCGGGATATAAATGGGATGGAGTCTGGATTCCCGGGACCTTGAGTTCAAATCCCACCGCTCCTTCAGTTATTGTCTCCGTGTAACCAGGAGCTCTGTATCCTCGAGCAAATCGTGGATCAGGCACGATGAATTCGACGATCCATTCATTATTTACAAAAGTGAAAACTAGGAGCGGTCCAACCCCTCATGTATTGCACATGGAAGGAGACTTGACCTTCGTTTTTACAAAGCTGCTTTGCGGCACCTGTAACTCACATGTAAACCACAAGCTAAAACCCTCACACACTGCGGTTGCCGTGAATTCATATGGATCCCAACCGGCGCCTCGGGCCCCGCGAGTCTTTCTGAGAGAGATGGCGAGACACGTGAACGCGGGAGAGAGAGACGCGCTGAGGGGCCGAGCGAAAGAGACAGGAGACGGAGATCCAACACAGATTGCCTTCACTGACCTGCCTCATTGGATCTGCCCACCGCTCTGATGATGGGTAGCATCTAATTAAACTAGTGCTTTCAGCCTGCCTTTATTTCATTCATTACGGCACACAAGGCTGAAGCCTGCCTGATTAAACCCTCCCTGCAGCTAGGTATTAGAGAGAATGTCAATCCTCCAACCGACGAGCCCCGTCTCTCTCCTGGAGACTTAAAGAAGGAAAAAAAAAAAAAATTTTCTTTTTCCTCCCAGAAAGATGTCTCCATCATTTAAAAAAAATATATAGACTGAGACGAGACAAGACGCACCTCTTTTCTCTTCTTATTTCAAAAATGGGGGAACAGTTTTACAGCGAGAGAAGTGCAAGGGAAAAACTGTGAAAACACCTCCCTAAGAGGAACGCGAGAACTGGAATAGATTAGCCACAGCGGGTAACACGCACACGCGCACACACGCACACACGCATAAACTTCACTTGGCCTCACCTATGCACGCGCGCATTTTCTCATCAGTCGATTCTCCTCCTCCCACCAGCGCGCTCTTTGTCTGAGTTTTAGCTGTCTTTACAAATCAGCACTGTGCGAGGATTAAACGCTTTGCTATGCAAACTGCCCCCCCCCAAACATAAACCTATTATCATGGTGTTGCGTCGAAATCCTTATCCGGCGGGATATTATTTCCGGTCTGCTCTGCAGAAGGCTAAACGAGGTCCTTGTTTTGCCTGATGAGAACTAAGTTGCCAGATTTGATGAGCGGCAACAGAACAAAGAGTTAAGTTGCCAGATTTAGACGGAAGGAGCCGTCACCCCTCCTCCTTTTCTAAGGTTCCGCAGATGGCGGGTTCCGGAAGAGTGACACGCTGGTCGCCGCTTACACTAACTCGCCCTACCTCGGCCCAGCCCGACCAGCGGATTCAAACCCTGGCGGAAATCGGGGGGGCCCCGACCTCAGGTTGAGAAACATTTCTCAGCGGAACACAAGAATAAAACATGAGGCGGTGAGCGGCGGGGGGGACGACTCCTTCGATTCCGCCGGCAGCCTGATGCATAAGGCCGCCAGGAGCCTTTCTATTAGAGTCTATTATGCGGGTGCTTTCCAACCCAGCGCATTCATTCCCTCATTCTCCACAGCACCCATGGGCGAAGAGGCACTTTTTTTTTTTTCTTTTTGCCGCCCCTACTTCCAACCTAATAACAACAATGTCTTTAGAGCCGTCTGGAGGTCCTCCGGTGTAATGCTGTTTGACAGCCGGGCTGTCCAGACTTATCAAAGTTTGCTAAAAAAATTTGATAACACTGCGAGGCGGGCCGGTGATACCTAATGCTTTATGAAGCTGTCACAGTCTGTCCGAACAAACCAGCACTGACGAGGAGACGATAGCTTAAGTTTTGATGGCCGGAACCGCCTCCGTATAAAGCCGTAGACGTGCTCAGGACGGCGAGGTACAATATCCGCTGTGCAAAAGCCTTGAGGACGAAGAACCGCATCACATAGTTTTACAAGCACAGGTTTGTGACCAGGAAAACCAGAGCCACCCCTGTCGAACACTTGACAACGTTTTTATCAATCGCGGCGATTCATTGCGGCGATTCAGTGAGATGTCAAGTGCGGCAACGAGATCCAGCCCACCTGCCCTGCGCGCCTCGAAGCAGGCCTGACCCATCTCATCCTTCAGCTCCTGGTTCTCTGCGGCGATGGCCTCCCCGACGGCGACGAAGCGTCCCACTGCCACGCTCACGGCCTGGCCCACCCTGTGTATGGCGGCCAGGGTGCGCTCCGACTTCTTGGGCTTGTCCTTGTGGTTGATCAGCGTGGTGATCTGCAGGAATGCATGGGGGAGGAAAAGGGGGAGAGAGCGGGACGTCAGGTTCCGTGGCTTGTTGTTGTGCGTTTGCGCCGCAAATGCACAAAATTAAGTCTGTGAATAAGAGAGTTTTTTAAAAAAGCATGCCCATTGCCAGAGGCCAGAGTCTGTAAATTAGCATTTTGTACGGCAATGATGTTCGGTTTACAGTAACATAAAAGCTTTATGAGGTTGGACCCTGAACTGAGTTATATTAGCGCCAATGAAATGCTAAAATCTCACAGGTGAAGTAAAAAAACAAACACGACAATCAAGCGCCTGTGGTATTCTCTGTCGTACCCGGTGCGTGGTTAAAGTAATGTCTAGTTACTTTACCACTGACTTGTCTGCGCCTGGAGGGAAGACAAATGAACGGAAAAGTTACGCGGCCGAGCTTCAATCGCGACTCTCCCACCGACGCGAAAGCCCGCCGTGATCGTGTCCATCTCCGATATGGGACGCGCGCCGAGGCTTCGGAGGGAGGGGTTTCCCGCCGCCGCAGGAGTAGAGATAACATCCTGGGGAGACGGCGAGCGGGTGACCCGTCTGCGGCCCCAAAACACCCACGCAACATCACTCCCACAGCATTTCGCAGGACGCGAAGGGAAGAGAGGCGACGGACACGGGCGATGAAGACGCAATCCTCCGTGGCCACACGTGCAGAACTCAGGTGGGCCTTTTTGGCGATAATTGAGGGCATCAATTATGCATGTGTGGAGCCAATTATCATCAATTATTTATTGATTGCTTCCACTCTCTGTCCAGCTGTTAGCTCTGTGTGCGCGCGTGCCTGATTTTGTGCGTGTGCGTGCGTGTCAAAGCGGTTTTCGGGTCAGGGAGCAGTGGGTGGTGATTTTAATTGGCCCGCAGCTGCAGGCGGTCCAAGTGGAGAATCTTTCCCGGTTAAAGTCTCCGCGGGGCTACAGAAGCCACACCGGCTCGGCGGATCATTCCTTTCATAGATATTCGTGTTTGCAAAACGCCGGACCCCGGAAAAAAAAGGCGGACCGAAAACCTCCACCTCGGCGGCAGGGCTTGAATCGGTCCCGAGCCGCTACCCTGCAAGACGCGACCCACATCAACACCGCGTATCACTTGTCAGTGTCGCTGACAGCCTTGTCGATTATTTTCCGCAAACCGGGTTTTGACGTTGCTAGACGCTGCTAAAGGACAAAGTCTCCATGCCAATAGGTGCTGTGCGCTTGGTCATTTGAGCTGGCGGATTTAAAAACGCAGAAAAACAGACGCCGCCTCGTTTGACTTGATGTCGGCAGTGAGGATTTGCTGTTTTTTATGTGATCGTAAAACTGTTTGGTCGGCGAAGCAAAGCGAACGGAAGACATCGCCATGAACTTGAAGAGACTTTTTTTCACATCGGAGACAATGAATGATTACATATTACACAATCTGCAGAATAATGGCTATTGAAAATAAATGTTATGTGCAGCTCTGCTAAAACCCCTCGCACAATGAAAGTCATTATTTCCTCCGTGTTGAAGGTCCATTGCCAGTTCGGTTCAATGACGGAAAATTCGCTTTTCCTTAGGGTCGCTTGGCATCTGCTTTACTTCGACATAACAGAGAATCTGCTTCGGTTATATAAAGCATTGAGAGAGGATACTTGAGGAAATGATGAAAAAGTTGAGCCATGCAGGAGCAAGAGAAAATAAAGAGGCAAATAAAAAGGAGGATGTTTGATTCCGCCTCGCCCGGGACGTAACAGAGAGACAGTGTTCAGCCTGAACGACCGGGCTTGGGAGAATTTATGAGATTGACAAACACAAGGCTGAGATAAATTTTCCTCCAACGTGCGCTCTTTCTCCTTTTTCTGCTCCTCCACCCCCCCTCTGTCAGCATCCATCTCGACAGCGTCTCCATTTTCCCGTGACGCGCCAAAGTAACTCGCGTTCCCCCTTCTCCGACAGGCCGCTGGTTCCGAGGCGGGAATCGCGACGACCCCGGGAACGGACCTGCCCGCTCGTCTTCGTCGTTGCCTCGGCGCCACCCTTCCTGCACCCCCCCGGACCCCTGGACTCTTTCGGCTCTTTCATGGGGCGCTCCGGTGAAAACGCCAGCGAGCGCCAGCTGGTTGGACACCGACTAGCGGAGGGAACTGGGCCGCGTCGTAAGAGGACAGTTGGTGTTGCGCAACAGGCCCCTGACCGACGTTCCTGTCCGTGCATGAAGTGTATGTTTCTGATTAACAAGGCCTGGTTGGGGGGGGGCAGGGGCACGACAGAGGAAGCTAGCCTGTAAAGTGAGTGTGCGTCTAGACAAGACAAACATCAGCACTTTTTTTTTTTAAAGGAAGAGAGGAAGAGAAAGTGACGGGGGGTTGGGGAGGGGGCAAGTGGAAACCTAATTACAGATCTTCCTGCGCAAAGAGGCTTCGTCTGCGCCGAGACGGCCGAGGAGGGCGAGGTTAGCTTAACAAGTCTAAGACGGCGCGTCTGTGAAAGACAAACACAGAGGAAGAAGAAGAAGAAGAAGAAAGAAAAAAAAAAACCCCCATGAATTACAAAGGAGAGGAGCGGGAGACCAAACGCTGCCTGGGATTTCCTCCGTGAGGGATTACTACGGGGCGGGTGCGTTTTACTGGGCTGAGCGGGCGGGGGAGACGGTAGCAGGGCGGAGAGAACGTTGCAAGAGACACAACTTGTTGTGTTTGTGTGCATCGGAGGAACTCCGCCCATCTTGCTGTGTGGAGAAAGGAACACGTTCGTTACTTGACTCTTTTTTTTTTAAAGTTGATAAATTTTTTTTTTTATGAGGAGAAAAAAAATTTCAGTGGCCGTGCCAATATGATACATGAGTTTTCCCTAAGATAATACTTTAACACTTTTATTTCTGCAAAACCCCTTAGAATTTACTCGGTGGAGTACGAGAACTTTGCCCGAATGGTTGATTAACAATTACTTAAATCGGGAAATGTCTGATCAGTTAATAAGTGATCAAGGCTACAGATATGATCAGACATTTAATACCAACTTTCAGTAATTCACTGACACTCTGCTTCGATATGGACTCATTAGAGAAGAGTACGGAGGTGCAGCACCCAGCACTTCCTGTATCGCTACTGTATATTTCTAAGCTTTATTAATTCAAAGTGCTCCTTCTCTGTTCATTCTTTATCTTTCTGCTTCACACACACACTCACGCACTTTCACACACACTCCCTCTGTGTAACAGGCCGCCGTGCTCTGCTGCGCTCCAGCAGCGCCTGAATGAATGCCAATGAGCATTACGCCACAACTAAGCAGCATCCGGCCCAAAACCACACCAAGGATTTACACGCGAGACCAAACCCGCGAAATGAGCGCAAGCATCGCTTTGGATGCGAAGCCGGAACTCCAGCGGATCCGTTTGTTGACGAGGGCCGTCTGAGCTCCCGCAACCCAAAATCAAACGCCGCTCCCTCGGCGTGGACGCGGCGGGGTGTCAGGTTCTTCCCCGCTACTTCTTTACGTTCCCATGCAAAATTGATCAGACGCTCTCTGACATCCATCGTGGGATAGAGGGGAAATTTTAAAAAACTCAGTAAACTTCCCGTCTCGGGGCTCGCGATGAAGAGCGGGAGGCGTTCTTGTACGTTTTGCGGCTCTGCGCGGGATCTCCCAATGGAGCCCCGTCGTGGCGTCACTTTCTCCCCCCCGCCGGTTCACAACCGGTCCACTCCCCCGCCGCTCGCCCCTGGTCTCTTTGTTGTCCATAATTAGGAGGACAATTACAAAGCCATGAAAACCACATCAACAGCTCAGTCCGGGCAAACACAATGCGCAACCCGAGCCCGCCCACTGGTTAGCAGGAAACCTCGACGCTAACACCTCAAGGACACGGCGGCCGTCCATAAATCAGCGGGTAACAAAAGCTGGAAACGTTTTTGCGGCTGCCTCCCACGGCGACTCGCTGAGTCTCCCTGAATGGCAGCGCTGGGAGAAAGTTTGCTATTATCTGCCTGAGTTTTGTTTCGCTTTTTTTGTTTTTCCTCCCACCCCTGCTCCGATTCTTGGATTGACCACGCGTAAGGACGCGCAGATCCAGTCGGCAAATCTGCGTCGTCCCACGGTTGTGACACATCGCAAAACAAAGGCGTCGGGATCAAAGCGCGTACGAGCTCGTCCCGGCGGGGCTCAATAACCGGGGAGTTGCAGTTTTAACTTCTCTGTTGTGTCTACTTGCCGATCAGCTGAGGTTGTCGGCATTATTGTTCATCCGTGCTGCTTTTCAAGTTTGTCCTTGTTGATGTGCAAAAGAAACTCTCTCTCGTCCGCGGCAACTTCGCCACTCGGATTGTCGCGCTCATTACACCAACTCTGCAGCATATGGATCACTTTTGGGGGAAAAAAAAGGAACACTTCCAGGTCTCATTTTGGGCCAATTACGGCACAAAGGGTTCATTGTTGCAGAGAGAAATGTACCCAAGAGAACATTCTGGGTGTTTGTCTTATCCATGTGGGTTTTCTCCCAGAGGTTTCAAGACCTTTCTTTGTTTGTTTCTTTTTTGTTTTTTTTTGTCTTCCACCAAATCTGAACTGCGGTGCCCTTGAAAGACCGGAGTTTCTCTTCAGCCTCTATTGATGTAAGGCGAGACGTGGCTGGGTGTTCGCTGGGGATCGCAAGAGGAAAAAAAAAAAAAAAAACATAAGAGGAAAAGGGATGAAAGTGGCACTGAACGTGCACTTTAACGGGCGAGCAAATTCCTTCCAAATTGGCCCCGGAGCAGATGGGAATCCGACGCTGCGCCGGTCGACAGCCGGGGCGGGAGAAGTGTGACGCGAGGTGATGAAAGGAGCAGCAAGGGAGTTTCGGACGCAGGAGGAGGGCGGATGCTGGAAAGATAAGGAGAGGTGAGAGGAGGGCGAGAGCGAGGAACATGTCATCCGCATCCCTTGCTCACTCCCTCCCCGTACGTCTAGTGTCGTCCTTCTCTCTTTCGAATCCCCCCCCAGGAGTTCTTGGCCAGTTTTCAAGTTGCTCACCGGTTGGTCGTTACCAGGCATAAACATTAGCGAAACACACCGGGCCAGGCGGCCAATTACGGGAAGACCTCGACGAGTCGCGCTGCCGCACAGCGAATGCGAGATGCACACATCTTGCGTTCTTTCGGCCGCCTACGGACACGATGGAAAGAGTTGGAGTCAGCTAATGGGAGCGGAATGCAGGTTTTCTCTCGTAGCTTGTTAAATTAGAACCACAAGGCGGCAGTTCCGTTTAGTAGAAGAGAGCGAAGCTGAACCACATCCATATGCAGTCGTGCATTCTTTGGGAATTACATTGCATACGTAGGGTTATTTTTCACTCAGCAACACACACACACACACACACACACTGATGTCATCCCTGAGGAGTACAGGGTAGATTTTTTTGAAAAAAAAAAAAAACAGCTTATGGGCACTGACGCCGGGCCGGTGCCGCTTGTGCATTCTGGGGAAGTAAGAGACAGAATGCACAGTGCGCAGAACTATGCTGCTCAAAGAAGCAAACAAGACCGAAGACAAATTCTGCTGTTATCTACGTTATATACGGTTATTTCCTTGCTTACGCAGACGGCAGCAGATGCGCATTAACACACACGTTTGTTTGCAGGGCATGTAGCGGAAGCGAGAAAGTGCGTCGCGTCGCTGGGGACGGGGCCTCTGCTTGTTGAAATGAGCTGGCGGAGGTCACGGAGAAATCACCAGCAATCCACTCCGCCTAAGACTTTTTCTTGAGACAAACTGACCTCAGATCAGTCTGATTAGGGGGGCCCAGTAAAAAAGGCTCACCAAACCGGTGATAACAGCCTCTGCTACGGACAATTTGAGGCCGCATCCAACTAGCGAAACGCATTTTTTCCCCCCCTTTCTCTCACACACGCGCACACACATATCTGGCTGAAGCATCAAATTTCCCCGAGATAAAGACAGAGAGTGCAGTGATTTAGCAGCAGCAGCGGCCGCTGTGGATGATTGAACGTAGATAGTTTTACCCAGTAAGGCAGATAATTCCAGAGAAAAGAGTCAAATCAGTGTGTGCCTATAGAGCCCCCGAGACGACGGGGGATATTACCAGCTGATTTCCAAAGAGAGAAGGAGAGTTGGGGGGGGGACGCACACAGAGGAGGTGACGGATGTGGGAAGACTACAGAGGCAGGCAGGCTGACAGCCACGCAGTGTAGCCAACAAACAGATTGGCATTCTTTTGTGCCTGAAGGGGCGAGCAGCTCCGTGTGCTCATCAGGTTTTCATTCGGGTCCTCGCCGAACTCCGGACGAAGCCGCGCGATATCGCAGACGTTTCTCTTCTTTGCCAGACTTCTGCGGCATTTACGTCGTGACAGCTTCAAAAATGACCGAGGATCTCACGGTAAGTAAACCTCGCCACAAAATCCTCCCGTTATCAGTTCCCACGACGCCCGGTCGCGTTGAACTCCTTTACACGTGGGAACCGGACGCCCCTTCATCCCGGATTAAGAGTCTAACTACACTATGATCAATAGATGAATCAATAATGATATTACTTTGTTTGCCGGAGAACTCTTCACACCACAAATAGCTAGAGGAGGCACTTGCTTTTTAGTTTCCTCAGGCCTCAGGCCACCTTCTCGTTTAACTCCCATCAAGAAAACAAATCGCCAAGCTACCGCTTCAAGCGCAGCATCTCGCAACCGCGTGACGCTCGGAGTCGGTCCTCGCTCTGTTTCGGCTCCCGCCCGCGCAGCGGACGTACGCGGCGGGCGAGAAAGAGGGCGACGCCCAACGAAGGTCGAAGGTCAAGCGGACGAGCGCGCGGCACGCGCCTCGGCGCCCCTCCCTTGAGCCGACGGCCGATGAGATAGGCGGGCGGGACGACGCTGATTGAGGGAGACGGGGGGAGGCGCGGCCGGCGCCCGGGCCAGCAGGCGCGCGCGGAGGCGAGTGGGGAGAAGGGGCCGACGGGCAGCAAAAAAACCAACCTCAGCGGCGTCCGGGGGGGAGGGGCAGCTGAAAGACTTTCAGATTCTTACCCCACTGGAGTCGTGCGAGAAAAGGGCACTGTTCGGCCTCCCAGCTCTGGCTCGGCAATCCGAGCTGACATTTGGATATGTGGACGGGCAGATTGAATCCGCGGCAAATATCAGCGAGAAAAGATTATCGCCGGTGAATAATAACTAGCCGCGTCCTGCCGCGTGTGTGACCGACGACTCAGGAGGGACAATAACCAGCAAATGGAGCATCACGTGCCTGAATGACACGCAGCGAGTCTCTTACGGATGCCTCGTGGAGGCACGCTCGGAAACGGTCGATAATCGGGCGCAGCGATTATCTGTATGCTGGTTCTGGCTTGCGCGGTGTGTGGACTTTTTTTTTTTTGATGCTGGCGCCTGTTGCGAGCCCTTTTGTAAAACAATATTTTGAGAGGCACGAACTGCGTGCTTCCTTTTTCGTTCGACAAAAGGAGCTCATTTTCTGAGAGCCAAGACGAGTGTGTTCAACACACGCAGCCACACAAGAACTTCCCTACATTAAACAGTCTAAAATTGACTTTTTGGTGGGTTTTTTTATTCTAATTTTGATAGTTTTTGATTTATTCATTTTCCAAATGAGGTTTGAGGGGCCGCAGTGCTGCTCTCAGCGTTCACATTCACAAAAAAAGCTGTTAGGTGCACCTTACAAGTGGCGTTTTCTTCCTTCCTTCCTTCCTTTTTTTTTTTTTTTTAAGGACTCGCGTCGAGGCCAGGGTGAAATGAAACTCTATTCTCACTGTAAACATCACATGTGTGCGGCACAGGAGGAGAACACACACACAGGCACGGCAATCCAATTAGCATGTTAGCGGACACGGTATCGCGGTCCCGGGCACCGTTCCAAAACATCATGCTAAACCACTATCACGCAGCTGCGCACCGCGCGGCTTTACCAGCCTGTGTTCGTCTACATTAGTCAGGGTAAGAACTTGTGAGAATAATGACTCAGCGAAAACGACTTTTTAACTGTAAATTGCACCACTGAGACGTACTCTGTTTGCGTGACATGCGAGGCCGGTACTAGGACCTGCGGAAAAACGGAGGGGAATCTTGACGCTGGTTAAAAACACGCTCCTTGCCCCTCTGACCACTGTGGACATGCCGAGGCTGCAATGTTTGCATAGTTACGTAGCGCTGGAGCAGAGAAAAGCCAGCCAGCCGCTACACACACACACACACGCACACACACACACACACACACACAGGCACGCACGCACACACGCACATAGCTCGCATTCAGCAGAGCACAATACCTCTTTTCATTCCTTCTTGCTCACGTAATTCTTTGGGTGGCGAGAGACAGAGGCAGAGAGAGAGAGAGAGAGAGAGAGAGAGAGAGAGAGAGACAAAGAGAATGTGAGGGGGGGGTCAACCAAGGAGAGCAAGAGAGAGGCCCCGAATGCAACGTGACTGCCGGGTCAAACTCCCTCTGGCGCGTCTCAACTGTTCACCTGCCCCACCTCCGTGTACCTGGGGGGGATTCAGGGCATATACTGTCGGGGTCAACGTCAGATATAGAGAGCCTGGGGGGGGGGCTCACCTGGGGCTTCACATGTTGTTTTTTAAATCTCAAACTATTAAGCACAAGCAGCCCTTAGCTGAGCAAAAATACCGATTCAAAGCAATTGTCCCGGATATCCTGATTACGCCACTCAGTAATCAAAGCCAAGGAGGAATCCAACCAGGCTCTTCATACTCGGCAGCTTTCGACACAAATTTCAAAGGCTGCTCGAAAGGTATCGAGGTTTCTAATCGAAGCCCCAGCCGTGACACCCCGGAGGACAAACTGGAAAAAAAAAAACCAACAACTTTTTAATCACCATTCTGGTCCAGGACTTCAGCAGCTCTCGCTGTGTATTTTCATGGTCGGAGGAATAACATGATTTGCCAGCGAAACTCGTGTCTGTTGTCTTTGCGGTTAAATATCCACAGGTGACCGTGACTTCACCCCCCTCCCCGTTTGAGCTGAGGTGGCATCTAACCATTGAGCAGTCAAGTGAAATGTTCGCTCCACGCTCCTCGCGGCGACAACGCAACGTGTCAAACGCTATAGTCTTTCTCTCCGGTCCCCGGCTCTTGTCGCACCACGGCACAACAGCGGGCGCTGCCGCAGTGTGTGCATCATCACTTTTTTTTTTTTTTTTTCTTCTCGCACGCCTGTGTGGAACTCAAGCTCGGCCAGATTAGCTGACTCACCAGGGAGCCCCTTGAATATAATGAAAAATGCAGATTTGTTTTACTGGAGGAAAGCACTTAAACCAATTCAACAACGGGCGCATCAATCTACGCGGTTTTTACCGTTGACTGCGGCGACTCGCTCAGACTCCAACGTCAGAAGTTGATTTCTTTGGAGGGGGTTTGGAATCATGGGACCTACAGCAAGTCAGAGGTTACAAAGTATTTTGAATCTTTTCTGAGGCCCTCGGTTACTTCTCTTGCAGCTGTTACGACTGTGATGGGCAGTTGGCTCTGTATCACAAGCAATCCAACAGTCAATCTGGTCTGTTTGCCCACATATGCAGAGACGCCAAGACAACACAACAGAGGAGATTGTAAGGCTGGCACAAAGTCGACAAACCAATAAACTCAGCTCATATTTTCCAAGGGACCGTTCGCTGTCAAATAAACGACAAATATAACCCCACTTATTGCCTGGTATTACGGCCTTGGCATCGATCCTTGGTGCTCTGCCACGGTTCAAGCCGTTCGCAGCCTCTCTGAAAAAACCTCCCCGAGACGAACTTCCAAATAAAGGGGTGGAAACGCGGCCCCAGGTTTTTTCCCCCCGATTACATTTTTTGTGATTGTTTCGCAGGAAGTTGAGCGTTCCGTCTCGGCGAGTGTTCCCACTTAGAACGCAGAAGCTAAAAGGAAAAGGCCGAGCGGGCTCGCGCGCTACCTGGTGCTCCATCACGGGCTGTCGAGAAATAATGGGAAATCTATCAAGTCTTAAGTGGGCCCACTGAGCGTGCCGAGCAGAGAGCTCTCCGGAGTCGCTCTGACCCGAAGCCCGTCGCGGTTTTCGGCGTATGACAAATTCTGACAAGGCAAATTGAATCAATTAAAACGCTCATGCGCCCGTGCCCCGGGCGCGCTTTCATTTAAATGTCCGGTTCCCCGTGCGCGCGAAAGAACCCTCTGCATCGTATTCGAGCGGAAGCGTTGCTCTTTTAAAAATTAAAGCTGCGCTGCAGGACCCCGCCGACCCGGTTTGTTAGTGCACTGGCGGTAACGCGCAATCTCTCCTGGAAGCGGAGCGTTGCTACAGTGCAATCAGTCAGGCTGATACGAGGTGCAGGAAGCCCAGAGAAACCAGCGGCAGCTGATAACGGAGATTGATAAATCTGGGAAGAAAACAGGCAGACGGCGGTGATGGGGAGATAGACGGGAGAGCGGCAGAGGGCGTACAGTAAATAGGGAAGGAGGGAGGGCAGCGAAGAGGGGAGAAAAAGCAGACGGCACGGCCGAGAGGAGGAAGTGGAGGAGGACGAGCTTCGTCAGGCTCGCTTTACTGTATCTAAAAAAGTCTGGGACAAACTGCTCTCTTTCAGTGAAGAGGGATACAAGATGAGACGGTGCAAGGGAGAGAGAGAGAGGGAGAGAGAGACCTCTGATTCAGTGGTCCTTGCTTCTGGGGGGTTGGACAAACGCAACGCGGCTGCGGATCAATTGTTGCTCCGTTAGCCGCAATCCGAGGTTAACTAAGAACGGGAAGGGGAGCGGCGGGAATCAATCGCCTCTGTTTGCAGAGTGCCGGACCATGACGCAAACTACTGTTGCGGTTCACCAACCTTGTTTCTTTCTCAAACAAAACAAAAAAACCTTTACAGTCATTGCTGGCGAGAGATTACGTGTGAACTAATATCAGTTAGGGATTAAACACAGTTCCGTGAGGTATCCCGAGGTGGATCGCGACTGAAAAGCCACTCATTACCAAGAGAGCTCCCGCGCAAATCCGCCCACCGGTGTGCACACGCGGCCAGTAGAGTTAACCATTTAAAAGCAATGCATCAGCTATTAAAGAGGACCCCTGTTTAAAAGGGACAGTTCCGCATTTTTTGGTTTGACATGATGATGTGTTTTTCTCGAGTAAATGAGAGGAAGTTAACTGCCGCCATTTAGCTTAGCTTGGCAAAAAGAGTGGAAACGTGGGGGGGGGGGTTTGTCAAAAGAAAACAAAACCACCCGCCAGCATCGCTAAAGCTCACCCATTTCATCTCGCTGGTTTAAATCCCAATGAAAAGGGAATTGTGGCAGCGTCGAAGGTGCTGGCGGGCACAGAGCCGGGCACTTCCAACTCTAAATGCTTAAGCCGCCCATGTATCGTTTATATTACATAATTATATCATATAGAAGAAAAGATTTCCCAAAAGCCGCCTCCTTGGTGGAGCTGCTTTGAGCTTGGTGGGACGCCGGTGCCTAAACGTGCGACATTATCTCGTGACATCTCCGCTGTCTCTTCCACGACGAAGTGTGGAAAGAGTTGACAAAAAAACCCCAGACAATCTGGTGATCATCCAGGACGAATTCTCTGTATTCTTTCTCACTTCAAAACACAATACAGATGAAGTTCTGCCGCCAAATAAATAATAAATCAATGGATCGAACCAGTTTCCCTCGGTGTGTCATTAGGACAGCTCCAGCCTGCGTGCTTCCCGCCACTGTGCGAGTGATGATAACAAAGACGCGCCCCGAAAGGTGGGGCACCAACATCTCGTTTCGAGCGGTGTAACAAATATTTCAGAGGCAGCCGAACGGCCAAAACGTGCTTCTTCTCGCTTATCTCGAGCAGACGGAAAAATGCCGCGCGATGCCTTAAGGGCTGCGGCGCTTCAGGCCAGCCAGCAGGCGAGTCTGGGTTCCCGGGGTTGGAGGCGAGTCACGTCGCGCTTGTAAGAGATACAAAACAGACAGGTCACCGAATTTCTACTTTTACTGGAATCTATCTGTTATGACAGTGAAACCAAGCAGGCGGCAGGCCCGACGAGACAGGATTCTTTGATCTGAGCGAGTTTTTTGTTTTTTTTCGCAAAGACGCGATATCAAAGACATCTCCGGCCCAGGCGGCGGGGGCGGTCGGGGGCAATGCGGATGAGATACCACCCATTTGGAAACATATGCCGCACGGAGTTACAAGTTTTCTCCAGGCAACACCGGGGCTCTTTGTTTTGGGGCTTTTCCACAGATAAGTCTTTTACGAGGATATGGCGGTTGTTTAATTTGGCAAGGGAGCCGAACAAAGGGAGCAAAACGCAGCAGGAAAAACACCGAGACATCACATATTACATCTGCATGTGAGGTCTCCGATCTCGCCCATCAGTCTCCGCAGCTGGCAGCGTTCGGGGGGGGGGCAAAGAAAAGAAAAGCTCTGCCAGGGTAGTGAAGTCATATATTGTTTCACTAATTGAATAAGACTTTGCAGCTCTGTAATAGAATATTCATATAATTGCATTCGCCCAGCGGTCCCGTTCCAGGAAGAGAAAGAGGGGACGAAAACAAAACAAAAACATTTCAGCCGAGGGTTTTTCCCCCCATTTTGCTGACATGGTCTGTTCTTGGTGCCCAGAATCACACCAAAGTCTGGAATTAATGAGGAACTAAAGTCCTACAATCACAAGATGCACGGCGTTCTGCACGGGAGCAGGCGAGCTCCACGAAATCAACCACCAACAACTATTTTCTCCTGCAAGTTGAATAATTTAGATCAGTCTCACCTTGTCCCCTTCAAAAGGAACTGGACAAAAAATGGTTAAAAATGTACGTGAGGCTCTGACAAATCTTTCCCTTTGGCCCAGAGCACTTTTTATACTTTGTTCTTGCTATCTGAATCCCCATTTTGATTGCCCTCCCCCCCTCCACCATTTCTTTGTGTTGTTGAAACTGGATATGAGAGCACTTGAAAAAAGGGCAGACTCCAGTTCCCGATGAGGCTCTATTGTAATTTTTTCATTGTGTTATCCCGGGGAGGATTTCCTGGGTTGCAAAGAAGAAGATTGATGAGTAGCTGCGCCGAACCCAAAGAGGCGGAACTGCGAATCGGTTGCAACCTCAGGTGCGCGGTTGCGCAGCTGGTTCTCGTCGCCAGCTTCCTCGTCAGCCTTCAGAGGTACCCCCCACCCCCTCCCCCCGCTCAGGTTGGCTTCACACCGAGCCACGTTTAACGACCGGCTAATTACATGAAGTCCTCAACAGGATAATCCTCACCACTCGCCGGCTCGGCCTCAAAAACATTCCATCAGTCATCGCGATGGGTAATTACAAGTAATGGACAAATAACAGTGTGCGGTGAGCAGCGTGTGAAAGTGGCTTAAGCAGGCTCTGTGACAGCCTCCCACAGCGATAGCATGTTCTGCTGGGGGATTGATGGTATGAATGAGTGCACTGGCTTCTGGAGGGACCCTGACCAAGGACACTGGCTTGCGTCTCAACTGGAAAGGCTTGAATGAAGAAAATGGGCCTTTTTTAAGTAATAATACAAGACGTACCCCTTATTGATCAACGAAAGGCATTCCCATGAATACCTATACAACATCCGCCACTGCCCCCCCCCCCCCACACACACACACACACAACTATGGCAAAGGGAGCGGGGGTCGTGTTGCTGCGCAGGAAGTCTACCACCAGCTCTTTGGCATTCCTGATGTTGAGTTCATGCTGCCCGGAGGGTGTCAATGGAGGTGCCAAAAGAACATAAGAGAATTTTGCCCCCCCCCTCCAGATCCTGGGCACCTTTTTCAGTCACATGGGAGGGGTCCGAAAAGAAGCTGGAGCACTCCTGCCAGCCGCTCAGCGCCGCACCTTGAGACATCCTCGGGAGAATGTTTTCACATCCCGTGGTCTTGTGGATCCGTGTCCTGGCGATGCCCCCATCTTTCCTGGTTTGGACACGATGATGGGGATTGTTGGGGATATGGTGGGAGGAGACGGGCAGTGGTTGCCATGCCGCGGTTTGCGTGGTGCCACGCTCAGGCATGCAAAGTCGGCGAGTAGCCGAGGCCTGGACGGAGACATCAGGGAAAGTGGAGGCAGGTTTGGCCGGCGCTGTCAATAAACCATCGCGTTAAGTCAGCAAGAGTAGATTCTCCGCGACGACAGCGGGAGGACGAGGCTTGCATCTCGGTTTCCTCTCCGTCTTCTTGTGCCTCACCACCACTCCCCAGCTCGAGCTCCTCGCCTCCGTGGCCTCCAACTCCTCTGGGATCTCATTTTGGATGTACAACAGGTACTGAAGGGGTGCCTCGCACGGGGGTCACGGTGACCCTTGTCATACTAGGCCTTACTAGTTAAAAGTTAGGTTTTAAAAATTTAAAACACCTTTATAATAAATCATTTTAAAAAGCAGGAAAGGGAGCTGCTGTGTCGGGCTGCCGCTCGCCGTGGGACGGAAGCGAAAACTTTCTGAGCCACCTTCTGTTCTCACGGGCTACCTCCAGGATTTTCGCCCTCCCGGTTTCCTAAGCCTCGGAAAAATTCTTTGCAGATGAAAGGAGATGGGAAGATAAGACGTCAGGTGTGGCAGAAAGTCAACATGACTATCCCCAGAATGGGACAAATCCTCGCCCAGAGGCAGAAGAAAGGCCTCTCTAAGAGCGCGATCTGGAGGGTATGACATTTGAGAAGAAAGGGATGTGAGAAGTGAACGATTGCATTAATAAATCGATAGGTGCACACGTTGAGGTCCTCGCTGCAGACAGACAGTGGCTGAGGAGGATGATTCATTGATGATACCGTCGAGCAAACGAAGCAATGGGGGCAGGGGCCTGACTTGTGCATACCAGCCAGTACAGAGTGCATAAAAGGTCTCACCCTCTGAGGCTTTGACCTTTGACCCCTAGCCCGTGATGCCCCAAGAAAGCATACATAGACACAGTTTCAGCCAGCGCTCACACCATTATACATTGTAGCAGCTCGAAACATGAACCCTCCAAGGAATGCAGCCCCCCCCCCCTCCCGACTTCAGCCTGCATAATGGCCTGTGTTGTGACACACTGACTCTCTCTCTCACACATTCATGGGGGGCTTAGAGGACTCTACACCACACACACCCCGCGTCTTTAAGCGAGGAGCTCCACCGGGGCTTTATTAAAACCGTTTGTTTGAACCGGTACCTGGAGCCTCCACGTGCTGCACAAACGGCGATCCAATCAAAACGCAGAACCAAAGCGCCGCCCGCGACAAACACTCTCATTACTCTGACCGGTGACTTCTCTCATTCACCGACAAGCAATGCTTTCATATCACCGGCGCCTCAAAAAGCCCCTTTCAGTCCTTCAGATAAGAAGAGACACTGGAACACCCAGAACAACCTGAACTTTATTTATAGAAGGTGAGTGACTTTAACTTATTTATAGGGGCTGGTGCAGTGTGGGCTGCGTTTCCCGGCCGCCTGGCCCCCAGCTCTCGCCCACTGGCTCCGGTCACCAAGAAGCAGCGACGGGGCGGGAACACCTCGCCCATACTGACAGAGGGTTAGCATCCGGTAGTTTCAGGTTATTGATCGAGGACGAGCATCGCCTGGTTTGGGCCGAAAGGGACGAATAAATCAGCGATGAATCTGCTGAGCCTTTCAGTTGACAAACCGGCCAAAATTACAGTCTTCAAATTTCTGCCTCATCAGCATGTAATACATGAAACGTAAAGCAAAACCATCTCAACAAGCAAAGCTGGGGAAGTCTTTTATATTATTTTGGACCATCTGAAAAGGACTTGCAGTTGCTGCACACACACACACATAAGTTGTCATTTGAAAAGGCAGCTTAAATAGCCTGACTTTAAACACAGCTGCAGCATTCGAACAAAAACATATTTGTCCCAGAAATGGCACACCACCTCCGCGTAATCTTATCGGTCTCAAAATGATATTGTGCTGTTCTGGGTACTAAGTCTTTTTTTTTTTTTTTTACAATGTTTTAGATCCTATCTGCTCTCGCTTTCAACACTGCACTGGCTTCCAAAAAAAACAGCCCCCCCCCCCGAAGATATGTGACAGGCCAGACAAAAAGAGAGCTGGAATAAACATCATCTTGATCACCCTCGGGTATTCTGTGTCAGAGAAAGGGACAGCCAAATCTGGCTCAGCTGGTTACGCGCCGTTCCCGTTCTTCGGAATAGGTGTGCGGGTTTGAGGATTACGTCTCAGTTAACAAGACGGAAAGAAAAAAAAAGGGGGGGGGGGAACTCCTGAGAGAAATAGTTACGGCTGAGCTTTTTCAGCTCTGCGCGCTACCTGTAGCCTCTGGCTAGGTTTTCAGCGGGCTGCATAATTAATGAGGTGATACGGGGACACCGGAGTCTCTGGAGGGGTTGAGATTAAAAGTGAGGAAAAGGGGGGGGGGAAGGGGCTGAAGACCGAGAAACGAGTGCGTGAGGGAGTGAAGTGCGTGTGTGACAGGAAAACAAAATCAGGAAATTGGTTAGACCGAACGGAGGAAGGGCGGAGGGCATACAAAGTAGGTGCTCTCGCATCTCGGATGCTGAAACCACTAACCTCTAACTGCTGACGAAAAAGATTTCTGCACAGTGTACGAACGGTACAGTCCCACGTACAGCGCGTGCTGTAAAATGATCCGACTCTGAAGGGAGCCGGAGCGACTTAGCAAACTTTAAACATTTGAAATTCTTGGACCGATTTTGAATTCGAAAAGATAAGAAAACGTCCTGCGTCCTTCGCGCTCTCTTTGTTCCGCCGTGTCAAACCTCATCTCCTTAAAAAGGACTCATTATTGGGAGGGGAGAGGTTCAAAGACGCTCGAAGAAGGCAATTAACGCGCACGAGGCGCGGAACGAAGGACTCCTCGGCCGTACAGTCGCCGATGCCGGACGGGGGATGGGGAGAGTGATGCCGCGGGGGAGTACTGGGACACGTGTCAGGTATTTCTGTTTCGTACGACCTTAAAACGATATGAGTCGGGGACACGGTTACTTGAAGGATTCATCTGAATTCATTCATTCATTACATGTCGCACTTCATATTTGGAAGAAGGGCGGCCCTTGGACCCCACCGACGTAATTCAGAGATTGTTATATGTACATGTATGGCTCCTTTATCCACCAAAACTGCTGCAGCTAATTTCACATACTTTTAATGGTGCCAATTTGCCAAAATGTAAACAAATATGGGCTAACTGTCTCCATGACAACATTATACTCCCATTCTATTACTATAGTTGTAAAACTTAATAAAACATAAAATAAACTAAGAGAAATTATGATAATAATAATAATAATAATAAAAATAATACTAGGAGTGACTATCTATCAGAATTAACTTCCGCCCTGTTCCAATGTCAATATTTGTTTTTATGTTCAAAGTGATGGGGCGTTGGGTTCGTCCGAGGGGGAAGGCTCGCACTGTCAGACTTTGGAAAAACTGCTGGCATGAAGCGAATAAGTCACAGTGGAATACGTTTTTCGGTGAGGACAAGGAGTGAAGCTAAATATATAAAGACAAACACTGAGCTTTTATTTAAAGACGACACGGTGATTACGCTGATGATGTTGACGTCCTCGCAACTGCCAAGGGTTGCTGCCTTTTGGATTTGCGGAAGTTCCCTTGGCAAGGCCCAAACCCGTGTGGCGAAAAACTGTCCTCGTCGGCGGAGGAGCTGGCGGGGAACCGGTTCTGTTTTTCCCGAAAGATTGCAGGTGAGCGGACTACGAGGTAATTCGCATCAACGAGCATCTGTCCTCGTCTGTGCTCCCGGGCGCACGTTCCTGCATCTGTTTTTAATCCACAGGGTGCCGCCGCCAGCGAGACCGGGCAACACAAAACAGCGTGCTACATTAGGCGGCCCAACTTCCCGCTGACAGAGATCTCTCCCCGTGCGCGGACGCTTCAGAGACGTCGCGCAAATACCTCATCGTCGTCGACGAAGAAAATAATACATACATAAATACAGGCTGGTAGCAGGCCCGACGGCCGCTTGACACCTGACGAGAATGCTGAGCCTATAACGGTCTTTCCAGGGTTCGGAAGGGCCTCTCAGATAGGACGCATATGCACATACAGGTCAGATGTGCGTGAGAATTATTTGAGTGGAGAGCTGTGGTGAAATTGCATTTTGTTCGCGGCGATAACAGAATCAAAATTACCACCTAGCAAAACATTAATTTAATGGCAACATCTCTTTACAGAGATTATATTCTGGCCAGTCCAGATAAGACCACAATATCGACTGCTTTTCTTAGGGACTAGTTCTTTTGCAGAAAATCATATATCGCAACGCCTGGCCAAAATGAAACCAAATCATTTCCTGACCGAAACAGGTCCCTGAAATCGCCTCCCAGTTCCTCTGAACGCATGACTCTGAGCTACGTGAGCACGGCTAATGCCAATTTGAGGCTCTCCGATAATGGGAGGGATGTTTAATCAATACTTTATCCACCTCAGAGCTATAGCAATATGTCTCGGGCGGTAGGGCAGAAGCTTTCCTTGAGACAATTAAAAGCGGTTATCGCTATTAGCTGCGGACCGTCGGATAGCGTAAATGGCAAGAGAGGGAGATGGCTTTTTTTTCTCCCGCCATTAAGTTAACGCCGCTGCTCTCTCTGGGTGACCGGTCCCTTGAGGCTGGGTTATTTGGAGGTTTCCGGTACATCACACACACACTCACACACACACCCTTTTTTTTAATCTGTAAGTATATTAGCCTGGGAGAGGTCGATGGATTGACATGCGAGGCAGACACTTTTATCGGCTCTTTACGGAGAACAGCGATCCGTGACGACTCCCCTGAGAGCAACGGTGAGAAGAGCGCAAGCGGGAAGGAGGAAACAGCGGCCATGCAGACCACGTGCTCGTGTATTCGTGCGTGTATTCGAGTGACACACCAAAAGACTGTGAAGGAGGGAGCGTGGACCGTTGGGGGAGTGAGTGTAGTCATCAGCATAGGGATTCTCTGAACTAACAAAAGTAAAATGAGGTAAGTTGAGTGAAACAACATCTCAACATCTGAATTTAATGACGCAACCCCTCAGACCCTCCAATTATTCGACAACAAAGTGAGTCAGGTTCACTGTGATTCACGTACGGTATCCGACGTTTGATCCAGGGGCCGTCCGTCGAAACAAAACAACAGTGGAACGCACGCCGTCGTCACTCTCAAACTTGCGGCAACACGATCGAGATCAACACGCCAGATGAAAGCGCGCGCGTCAGCGTACACACTGGCCGGCACTGAAACAGCGTTATCAGAACCGGTGTTGTCTCGGTTGAGGCCTCACAGGGTCGGAGGCCGATAAGGTGGCGTGTCATGGTGGCAACAAAAAAGGCAAAAAAAAAGAAAGAAAGAAATGAACTAAGATTTGTTTAATTCCTGCGGCCCACGAGCAAAACAATCACGCATACCAAAAGCGCACAAACCATGCTGGAATACCCCACCCTTGCCCCACACGCACACACACACACACAAATACACCCAATGAAGGCTTTTTTTTGTCCCATTCCCAGGAGATAAATACATTTTGGTCTGTGACCGTGTGTGTGCATGCTTGTGGCACACTGTAATCCTCGTGCGGTTTCACCTTCGTGCCAGGGACCCATTTGTCTTCATTATCATCACGTGGCCGGAGGAAGCAGATCCGTTAGGGCCTGTGGCGACCGCAATGCCTCTCTGTCTGAGGATAAAAAACAGCTTCGCTACCTGGACGTTTGTCATGTCACCCCACCACAGGGAGCCGTGAACATTAAGAGGGAAATAGTGCTCCGTACCTCAATAAAGATCCCGGTATTTCCGGAGATGGGGGGTGGGGGGTGGGGAGTGGAGATTTGACTGATGGCCGCGCTTACAGTGCCGTTCAGCGAGGGGTGCGTTTGCGTCGCACTTTCCTGTCAGCATTTTGTTCGGCGTGGAATTTATGTGACGAGATGCTAATGCTCTGAGAAAATCACATCCGCAAACCTGCCACTGAGCTTTTGTTTTGGTAATAAATATGCCATTTCACTCCAGTTTTGAGTAAAATGAACAAGGAGAAGCTTTTTTTTTTTTTTCATCCGCGGTCCTTTCTTACAAATCAGAAGGCAAAAACTGCAAGCGCCGCGGAACCCCTGGAAGGAAAAACAACGTGGACGCTAACAAACTCGGACAGAGAACGGATTTGCCGGGCCCCAATTATGGCAGTAAGTCTTTTAAGAATCTCCTGGCCTGGGCCCTGCACCAGAAATGACGGGGGAGCCGGTACGGGTTCGCAATCGCAAGGCCAGCGTGTCAGAAGTGTTTAAATGTTCACCCATCTGATCAAAGTCTCCGATATTAACCCCCCCACCACCACCACCAGCACCCCCACCCCCACCCGTGTGCGTTCCCACACATCTTTACCTCAAAACAGCAGCCTTAAACCTCCTCTGAGCTGGGGACCACCGTGTCCGCACACCCAGACGAGGAACCCGCCCCAATTTAAAACAAAAAAAAAAAAAACAAGAAACAGAACTGTTGTTTCACTAATCGCCACTTCAAAACAAGAATCAGTTCTCAAGGAAAAAAAAGCGGCCAGATTATCGTTAATTGCCTTCCCACATCACAGGTAGGACGCACGCACACAACAGACACATTCACCCAGTTTCCCTTCTCTCTGCGGGATGCCCATTACATTTTCGACCACCGCCGGAGCAATTCATTACCCCCACCGCGCCCCCCTCACAATGCAAAGCTGTTGGTATGGAGATGGCGGCGGCAGAGAGGGTGAAGTAAAGCACATTAGCGGACGCCTGGCCGAGGAAAGTGCTTCTGCTCAATTAGGGAAAAGGCCCCTTCTGTTCTGAAAAGGTTGAAATGAATAATGAGACGACGGAGGATGCGGCTGGAAAACATCCAGGTGGCTGCTTTCCGAAAAAAAAAAAAAACAGAACTCGCCACGCATTTCGACAGAATCTAAATTGCGAGAAACTCGGCAACTTGGGAGAATGGAGCCGATGTTCGGGCGCGCTGACGTAAAAACAGAAAATGCGCGTGCAAGGAAGGCGAACGCGCAAGCGTGAAAAGAGAAGAGTTTGGTGGGGAGCTGGGGACGTGTGTCTGTCTATTGTATTAGGGTGTGTGTGTGTGTGTGTGTGTGCGCGCATGTAGTGCATGGCCAGGAGTCTCTGAGGTCTATAATTACACCCTGGTGGGAGTGAAGCTGATAACCAAGGCCCGAGGATACCAACGTCATGGTGAGGAGAGGAGAGGAGAGGAGATACATAATAAAAGAAGGGGATGGTGCGCAACACGATACCTTATCAAACACTGACATTTCTCACCGACGCCGCTTTTTCATTTCCTCATCGATAGTTATCTAAAAAACACATGAGCACACACACAACATACGTTGTACCTTAGGGACAAAAGCCACACACGCTCAGCCCGCACAGCCCGCGCCTTCAGTTTAACAAGTCGAATAAAACGCGCGCGAGGCGCCGCCGATTCTCAGAGCCGCCACGTAAACCTCTTAACCGACTCATCTTACTCGCATTAAGGCAGTAATCAGAGCGCCACAGCTGGGTTTGACACCAGTCCTCCTAATGACTATCGGCACAGAGAGACCGATTCCAGTTGGGGATTTGATTTTCCTCACTAACGCGGCAAGCGATCAGACTCAAAACAATAAATACCGGCGGCGACCCCTTATATTCCCGTTTTTCTTCCCATTTCCCAGCAGCCACTATGCGGCCGCACCAACTTCTGGACATTAACTACACTGTCATACAAGGGCATCATTATCATGTAAAATCCATATAAGTCGCTGGGGAAATGAAGTTCCTATGAAACATGTAGGGCCACAACTAACAATTATTTTCGTTATCAATTCATCGACGAAATGTTCTTCGAGATTAAGAGATTACGCAGTTAATCTTTTGGTCTATATTTGTCCAACCAACGCTCTGAAAATCCAAAAATACTCGGTTTAATCTCGCAGGAGACTGAGAAAACCTGCAAATATTCCCATTTGAGCAGCTGGAAACGCACACTTTGAGGCATTTTTGCCTGAAAAATGATGAAAGGATAAATCAATCACCGTAATTGTTGCCGTATATGTCAGTCAACTGGTAAATCCACTAACCGCCTCATTATTCGTATTGGGAGCTATCTGCGGGCGTGATGAAAAGCAGTCACAGCAGGTGAAACTAATGCACCGGTCAGCCCTGACCATCCTACTGACGACACCGCAACAACTCCAACAACACAACACTATACATGGAGGTAACAGTCCTTGGAAATGTTGTTTCTTTCAGCATTGCAGAGCTCTGTTGCTATGGGGACATGCCTCACATTGAGAAAGAAAAAAAAGAAGAAAGTTAGGAAACATTGTCCTTGAGGCCCACTCTTCGACAGTGGACTGTAATATGCTGAATCCCCGTCCAGAATTCAGCGCATTCTTCTATGCTATAGACTGGAGCACAGCCAATCTTTCCCATCGGGCAGGAGTGCACCATAAGTTTGCCGCAGCCTAAATATTATCAAGATAAAGCAGAATGCAGCAGATTTACTGTAAGCTTTTGCTCAATATTTCAGCGGTGCTTTCTATAAATATTATGGCAGTAACGGCTG
The DNA here is from genome assembly GCA_016785225.1 of Psettodes erumei. Taxonomy (NCBI): domain Eukaryota; kingdom Metazoa; phylum Chordata; class Actinopteri; order Pleuronectiformes; family Psettodidae; genus Psettodes; species Psettodes erumei. The sequence continues at coordinate 2,589,846 of JAFBJZ010000408.1, forward strand.
TTTGCACCTTACCTGGATCTACCCCTGACTGCTCATACTGTAAAACCAAACTACCAAATTCTCTTTCCGGTTGTCTTTATGCATGTCTGAAAAATCATCGGAAATGGTCAGTCGACATGAAAAAGCACACTCCCTGACAGATGTTCCTTTCTGATAACAAACCCATATCCATTCAGCACACCGTGACCTTATAGCTTTGAAACGAGCCGGCACGGTGAGAGAGAGACAGAGAAGGTAGGCTTTCAGCATCCACGGGGGGGGGAGGGACAGTGTCAGGGACCTTCCATCACAGTATTGTCCAGACTCTGTTGAGCCACCATTGACGTGCCCCTCTCTATTCCACTGTCTCTCAGCGGAAACAACAGGAACATCTACAGTTCTCTGCCCCATTTAGCTTCCTGCACCACAAGAGGGTATTAGCATATATAAGACTGGCTGGTCATTCCCCCTATTCAGAGGATGCAACCCACCTCCCGCCCCCCTATGTGATCATGCAACAAGCCTCAGCGGCAAAGAGTCGTGTTAAAAGCTGGCTTTAAATGAATCATCTTTGTGCCTGACACAGCCGAATATTACAAAAAAAAAAAAACACAACCCGGGGAGTTTGCAGCCTACTTGGCTGCACTATTTGGCGAAATGATCCATTAACTCCTTGACCTAAAGTCCAGTGCTTTTAAAGCCAGGGCTGCTGTTCAGTTCGAGCTCCCCGAAAGAGTGCAGTGACTTTAAGTGGGTCTTTCATCTTCTTCTTCTTCTTCTCTTTCTTCTTCTTCTGTTTATTGAAAAACAAAACACGTGCCTCAAAGTGGCCCAATTAGAGGAACGGGACTGGCTGGCGAGACAGGGGGGGAAACCTGGCACAAAACTTACAGGGGGAAACTTTAATGCCCTTTTTTTAAAACAGCATTTCCTTAAAGTGGAGCGTGGAGACTTCAAGTGGAGTCTCTGGTGGTTTCCGGCAGAATTAGAGATTAATATCGCGATTACCTCATTGGGTTTTCTTTTTGTTTTGTGTGGTGTTTCCTGAATGGCCGGTCGTTCGTTCAATTGCTACTACACTACAGTGTGGCTTATGTAATTGTGTCGCCGACCAACTTCTGCCCAACAACACCACGGCGCGTCTGCACTCGCATGTGTGTCTCTGATGATGGACGCCTAACGTGTGAAAAGTTTTTGGGTTTTTTTTTATAATGACCCGTGTTCCCAAGACTTCGCCGAGTCCAAGCTTGTAGGAAGTCGAGCTGGAAGTCGGCTGCGACGCGTTACTATCGCTGATAACGACGACGTGACGGTAGATAGGATGTAGCAGCTCGGGGTACACAACACGAGAAGGCAACACACGCAAGGCAGGTAAACGGGAGAATCGAAGTTAGCCTCGGGAAGTCCGGGAACACGGCCGCTGCGGCGAAGCCGAAGTGCGTTTCCTTTGAAAGTACGACAAGCTCAGGAAAAAAAACACACAACACAGACGCCTCGTTTTACGTCGACGGGCCACTCACCTGCGACACCAGAGGAATAAGCGTCTGCTCCACCGAGCGAGTTTTGATTTCCAGGCCGGAATCAAAGTTACAGTTGCCGCACGGAGATGAAGCCATTCCCGCCGAGCTCTCTCCCCCTCGCCCGCCGCACGCGCACACTCGCTCGCTCGCACACAACACACGGCGCTGGCTGAGTTCACCGAGAGGCTTTCCTCCGCTGTTTCGCGGCTCCAAACTGCTCCGACGGACTTGCTATGACGCACGCACACACACACACACACACGCGCGCGCGCGCTCGGGGGGGTGGGTCACTTGGTTTACTCCACGGTGGGTTATCGAGTGGCTCTCCGCACGCGCGCGCCGCTTTAATCCACTCTGGCTCGATGGTTGCGCCGCTGCGCCCGCTAATGTTCATGTAGTTTACTCAGCTACGGCGGGGAGCGGACTGCAGCACACCACTGTGGGTAGCCACACGCGTACACACGCGCCGAAACGCGCGCGCGCGCGCACGCACGCACACACCTTGGGGTTTCAACGCAGGCTGCATGCGTGCGGCTTTCAGAGCTTTACAAAGTGCACTTCATTATTTTTTGGCACAGCGACATAGTCAGGATGATTACTTTGGTTCTTAATCTGCTTTTTCACTCACCTACGGCAGTTGAAGCAAAATTTGCTAAATCAAGTCAAACAGTATCCGTGAAAACCAAACATTAGTGGTCTACGGCGCATCTATCTCTAAAATCAGCACAAAACTGGTGTTTTATAGGCTATTAAAAAAAAAAAATGTACCATTCACTCATGCAAATTTCTGAGGATTTTATGGAATAGTTTTGGATTTTAAAAATTCATCATCCGTCCAGGTGTCAGAGGACTGTGTGTTCAGTGCTCTCAAGAGGAGAGAGCGATGCTTTCCTCACAGCACAGCGCTGGTTTGACCCCCCGAGACAAACAATCCCATATTATCCCCCGGAGTCTGTGAATCCCCCATCATCCTCTCCAAATACACACCATATATGCCAGTCAAGGCCGGCTACACTGAGTTACATGGGACAGCAATGCAGCGCTTATCCAAAAAGAAAGTTGCCAACTTTACTCTCATTGTCCGAGGAGAGGCTTAATTCTCACGAGTTTACCATCTGAGGTGATACCGTTCATTCAGGGACCAAAATTAAGGAAGGGGCCCTTAACTGGTTCCACCGTGTTCATTGGTTTTTCATACCACTGATTTCAACCACGCTTTTGCTGAAATCAGAAACAAACCAAAATCATAAAGGAGTACCTCCTTTTGTTGTGTAATCTAAAAACTGGAACAGACAGATCCAGCCAAAGTCTCTGTGCTCAGACTAATGAAAAATTATCCTCCAAAGACAGATTTTGAATAAATGACTAGTGCTGAAAATGGTTACAAAAGCTTGGCATTAAGCCATGAATAAAACTCACAATCTCACTTAGGGGTGTGTGTGTGTGTGTGTGTGTGATGTAGATGGATGGCCTTTTTTGTTTGCAACTATTATTTAAATTATAAGTCTGTCTTTATAAGCTGAAGGATTTGATGCATAAATACACAGCAGTATAAATCCCCCTTTCCTCAGCTACCTGTTAACAACAGTTAACACATCTCACCCAAATTCCCCAAACTATACTTTGTAATACAGATCTCAAGATGAGAACATGCCAAAGGGGATCAACCAAAACATCAGCAATGCAATAGATCTACCAGTCTACAGTGATCTAAGTCTCCAGATGTAGGATTAAGATATTTCAACTGGTTTATTTTTGCTGAGGAAAAAACTGTTCCTGAGAGGAATGGGAGGATATTTCCTTAAACAAACTGACAGACTTGGAAGCCGAGATGACTCACATGGATGTTATTTCTAGATGGAATAATTTTGTGTTACTGAAGATTCATCATCCTCTTGTCAGCATAAGGTCCATACGTTCCACTTGTACAGTTATTAACTATTATCTGTATGTGGTGTTGTCTTGGTCTGCAGGTTCTTTAATTCTTGTTCTCACGCTCTAAAATGAGGAACAAAAGTTTTACCCCACCAGTACATTGTACTTCTTATTTTGTGGCCCAGTGACTTGAATCCATAATACGGCTCAGTATACTTTATTGTTGTCTGGATCTGAGCCTGACCACACTATTGCCAAGTTCTTTGTATCCTCAAGCGTCTCCAGTAGCTATTTCTAACTTTACAAGTGCAGCCACTGGATGACGAAATGAAGTGTTGAGTAACACTTCATATTACAAATACAGCAGATGGCTGAGAGCAGATATGTAAGCGCTGTGGCACTGTTACTGAGGGCTTTTGCTGCCTGCTTTATCATCAACTATGGTGGCTGGCTAGCTCTCTGTGTCAGCAGTGGAGACAATGGCAGTGTGTGCATGTGTGTTGTGTGTGCATGTGCATGTGTGTCTGTTTGTGTCTGTTAAGACTGCCTGCCGCTCCCAGGCCCAGCCAGTATTTATTCAAAACCCCAAAGCTATGCTTTAGTTCAACCCTCCCTGTTTACATAGGTTTCACCCCACACATGCACACATACAGACGTGTACACACACATGCACACACGCATTTACACTGCATCATTATGAAGGCATGCAAGCAGTTTGGCTGCGAAGAGCGTAGGACAGGGTTGTGTTCCGCTTTGATGAATGGCTCTACAACTAACAAGATAATATCTGTGTGTGTTTTTGTTAATCTGCTCCAAGGCTCTTTTCCAAGCGATCAGACGATAACAAGCTCCGCTCAGGCTACTTGCAGCGTGCTGTATCAACTCGTGTTGGCTCAAACGATTCAGGTCAGCATCATCGATACAGCATCTCATTTGTTCTGGAATATTCAATATTTGCTTCTCTGCCTCTAATCTCTTTTAGGCACATTGCGTTTTGACAATTTGCTTGAAAACCCCATACAAGCAGGAAACCCCTTTTGTGTATTCTCATCTGCAAAGTCCAAGGGTATTACTCATTAAAAAAAGATGCATATGCATGGTGTGATTGTGTTGCTAACAGCTGCTACTGTGTCTCTCTCTTTCTCTGTGCTTTAGAAGTGCTGCTGCCCCCCCGATCATTCCTTCTGGCTGTGCCACTCCTGGGACAGGAACTGCTGAGCCTAAAGAGATAGTGATTTCGCACACCACAAAATGTAAAATGAGTGCACTCAGTCATATTCCCCTGTTGGATAAGTAGATTGAAAATTTGGGATTCAAAAGAAGGATTTTGGTGGAATGTTGGAAGGACTTTTCCCCCCCTGCATTTTAAAAAAGGTAGAAAATTTGAGAAAACAATTTATGTCTATGTGAAAAAGTTTGGCCCTTCCTATAAAGATTTTATACAATAATATTTGTATTTGGTAGTTGTACATTACATTTGCTTCCAGGACAACCATAATAATAAACCTGCTGGTCAAACAGAGACCTGCAGTTGAACTCACTCTCTTACCGTGATACAGGGACCATGGAGGCCTTTGTGAAGGAAAGCAGGTCAATCTGAGGTGAAGTGCCTCGATTAAATGTTTAGTCTACTGCACAATGTTTTTACTGACTGTTTCAGAATAGTGTTACGGCATTTAAAGCTTCAGGACATGTTTATGATGCTAGATGAGTTTAATCCTCAGTGGCTCACAGGTGTTAACTTCAATATGGAATCTTGTCAAGAAAAACTACACCCCTTCCAGTGTATATAACAGTAATAGAAGCCAGATACAAAGAAGACATTGTAATATGTTGAAATTTTAAAAAGCAAAACAAAGCAGAAGTGCTAATTAGGAGGGGAAGCAGGTCATCTGTCTGTCAGTTGCCGCTCTCCTTTTGCCAAGTGGCACCCTTAGGGACAAGACTAATTTAATTCCAAGTAAACACAACAAGGCAGCAGCAAAGTGCCATGCAGACACACAGCCCAGTAATCCTGGCTTTTCTGTGTCTCCATTTTTGTTGTTGCATAATCACGGACACCTTGTATGTACTCATTATCATTTTCCATCCAGCAGGTCTTTGTCTGAAGGCTGCCTCATTTGTCGGAGATGCTCTCTGCAGTTTGAAATGGCAGCATGTCAACACACATGAATGTGTAGATGTGTTAAACATAAATGGTAATGGTAAAGTTTTTTTGTTATAGCTTGATGAGGACATCAGCAAATAGTTGTCAGTTTATACAACTAATGCAATCTGTATCACTTACAAAGCAAAGCAGTGCTCAGAGAGGAGATAATCTTCCACTCCTAAACCTCCAGATTTGACATGTGCATGTCAATAAATATTTTAGAATAAATTTTAGCCTCATCTTATTTTATTTTGCATCTTAATTATTTTCATTATCAAAACTTGCATTCTTGCTCGCCACGCCAAACTGTCGCTGAGATACATCCATTCATTCTACACGTCTCAGAGAAAGTTGTACACAGGGACTGATTCAAAAATACTGTTCTCACCTGAGATCTTGAAAGTGTAATAGCATAATTATAGAGTCATTACATGCGCTGGTTTAGCCTGTCAACCACAGTGTGAAAAAGGGGCTTGTTTATAGTGAGTGAGAGAGAAAATGGCACCGAATGAGAGAGACACTGTAAAGTCCTGGAGGAATATTAAAGCATTAAAAGAAAAAACAGAGGGTCTGCCCTCAACCCCTTAAGTATTTCCATAAGTATGAAGAATATTATAGTGGTTCACTAAATTACTACCCACTCTCCCAAGAAGGCTTTAGACCACCTCAGGCACAACGAGTTATTGAGCACTTGGTGGAAACATATGGTACAATGAAATGAATGAACGAATAAAACATTTAAGGATATCTACATTGTAAAGCATTTAATTTTCTGCTGTCATAATTTCTAGATGAATAAGGTAGCGCGCTGTATTTTCTCTTGCAGGCAGCGTACTCTGGAACACTATATTAAATAAAAAAATGTATTTAATAAAGACTTGATTAGAAATAAGACATAAGTTACTATCTGTAGGGTTAAAAATAACTTTTATAAACAATAAACCCGGATATATAGTTCTTATTTTGTTTGCATGCACAAACAAATATCCACATAATATATAAATCCATTGTTAAAATCAAAACGTTGTTGCCTATAATTACCCCATTGTCAATGGGTTAAAGAAATAGATTTGCTTAGTGCTGAATGCGAATAGCAAGGGCCTTTATGCAAAACATCTCACATAAAGGCAGATCTGTTTTCTCTTTTGTCAAGGGTAAAAAGGGCAGGATCTTTCCTAAATAAATTCTGCTTTGAACTATTAAATTTGTTTGAATGAATGCTGCATGATGGAGGCAGATACAGAGATCTCACCACAAGAGCATGATAGATGAATAGTCAAAGCAGCACAAAGATAATAGTGATGTTTTTTCTCAGACACAGCTGTTTGGCTGCAACCCAGCTATCATAGATGCATGGGTATCCTCCATAGAGAGGTCGTCTCACCCTGCCAAGTCAGCCTAAGTCCCGTCTCACTGAGACTGAACGAGCAGGGACAACAATAGCAAGAAGAACACAATCTATTTTCAACCCAGGAGTTGGTGACAGTGCGTCTGTTCGGTCTTTGTCACATACATATACCACAAGTCAGCACCGTCAGAGGCAAGCCAAAAAAGATCCAGGCACCCACTCCTCCCCCTCTCCATCCCTTCTCACTTCCTCTTTGGCTCTATCCCTGTTTGTCTTTGCTACATTGTCATTTATCATATAATCTCAAGGGCTCACAGATGCCATCACATTTCCCCCCTGATCATGTCAAGTAGGTGCTTGGAAATGCCTTGTGACAAAAGTGTCGCCTCAACCTTTGAAATCCAAAAGGCCTGGGGGCTTTTTTTTTAACAAGCAAGGCTGTCTGGCAGGCAGCTAGCTCAGCTGCGACCAGTCACCCTCAGTCAACACTTGGCAAGGGGATAATGCAACCCGACATAGCTGTGAGAGTATGCTGTGGCATCTCGTTTGTTGTTGGAGCGGTTTCAAAATAATTTAAAGCTCATCTGGGATTTGGTTTATAATCACGGCAGTTTATTTTTTCTTGTTTTCCTGGTTTTGTCTTGATCACGCCAGGATGAAACTGATGTAAAACCATAAAGTTTAAAACATTTGACAGCACTGAAAGAGCCTGGATTACGTTTCCAGACCCTTCAAAGGAACATAGCCTAGTTAAGAAATAGTATTACCATTTCCTTTTTGCAGCCAGTTCAATAAATGCATGGGTTGGCTTTAGTGCCATTTATTTACTGACAGCAGACTGATGGAGCAGTGTGTCTTAATAAATGTGAGGAACAACCTTCAGCCAGATGATCAGTGTTCAGATATAAAAACATCCATCATCCTGTCTGTCTCCAAACATTGCTCTAAATATGACCTGACCTTTGACTCCCTGTAGGAGGGATAAGAAAAAATAAAATACAAGCTAATACATAATCATCCCATTGTTGGCCTTTTGGCTTTTTATGTCACAAAATGATTTCAAAGACATATTTTTTAGCACTATAATCTACTTTGCTAGGCTCAGTAAAATATTAATAAGGAAGGGATGGATGATCAATGAAGCTCTTGCGACCATTGTTAAAATAGAGTAGCATCTCTGGATTTTGTGGTTGCCTTGCGCTATCTAGTGGACACTGCTCAGCAGTGCACGCCAGTGAATTAAATCCTGAAGTATTTGCCTTAAAACATGCTAAATGCTAATAATAAAGCATATTATGGAGGATACAGTGCGTGAAAACGTTTGTGAAACAAAATTATTATCAAAGTTTGTTTAAGCCACAGCCCGCTGGATGCGGAACCACTGTTGGCTAGGAGTTTCACTACAGCCGTTTTTACAGTAACGCTGTAACTTCAGCTTCCAGCATGGCGCCGCCTGTGATCGAAACATGCCATGTCGCTTGTTGTGCCAACAGGACGCCAAATGTCGTTTCTTGGAGCCGCGGGGGAACCATTGCTTTTGGGACATGTAACTCGGTGGCTCTCTACGACCCCCAGGTATTGAAGTCTGTCCACTTCCTCCTGTAAAGTTAGCAGCCGTGGTTAGCTGCCATGGCCAATGAGAACCGAGAGCCCCGTGGTTGTAAATAAACGCATTATTTTGTCCCTGCTTAAATAATGTGCCGCTTTCTTTAGGAGAGAAGAGTGGTCACTGTGCTGAATGGACACAAGGGCAGGGTGAATGCGGTCCAGTGGGTTCACAGAGAGGACTGTGGTGAGTGTGGGAGACTGACGTGGACCTGTCAAACATGCGGCTCTCGTCTGTTCGCGTTAGTCACGGATCAAGTGTGTGTTAGCAGTCACTGACGTTAAGCAATAATCCATCCTAACAGTTCCACTTGGCGAAAAGCTATTAGCACGCTATTGCTCGATAACAGAATTGTGTGCACTGGCATTACGATTTACCATAACTCCAACTCAGTAGCCCAACCTGCCCAAAAGAACATGCGGCATATGTATTCTGTGTTTTTCTTGTCACAGCTCCAGAGAGGCATCTGGTCTCAGGAGGATCAGACAATGGGCTCATCCTCTGGGAGGCTCAAAACGGCAAGGTAAGCCACCCGCTGCACAAAATTCAAGATTTCCCACGCTTTTCTGTACAAGCACATGCTAACACGCCCTCTTTGCTGTTTGCAGTTCAGCCAGTCGGTGGAGTGTAAGGGCCACGCTGGTCCAGTTTGTGCTGTGGATGCCCTCTACGTGGAGGGCTCAGGGATCCTGGTGGCCTCCTCAGCGTCCGACTCCACAGTCCGACTGTGGCTCTGCGGTGGCAGCAAAGAAGGTACAACTTGGAGTTGTTGTGACACGGCAATGCCTTGTAATAATAATGCTGGATACATGAACACTCTTCTGTGCCCAAGTAATTACTTTGTGACCATCATAATTATATTGTGACAGCTTGTAGGGGTTCACACAGCCAAGTTAGAAACCACCTGTAAGATATTAAAAATATTTTGAAGAAAATGCTTTATTGAGAAGTCACATTTGTGAGAAAAGTATTTGGGATGCGAGACACCTTATGTATCCAAAAAGAAGAAGAGTCATAACATTACTTGTTAAATTCACTGTGTTCATTCACTGACATAAAGTGTGACAATCTGCCCCCTGGTGGCTGGGATAGGACATGGCAATGTTTGGAAACAGCATCACCACTTGTCTCCTCTGCAGTGCCGTAGAGCTGTACACACACCATCACGTCTATTACACTATACTTATATTTTTACATGCACTCACAATAGACTGCATTAACGTCAAGAAATGTTTGCTTATGGAATTTAAAACAACCTTACATGTGTGACCTTTCACACAAAGACCAAAAATCCCACATTTAAGCTTGAACTATAGTATTTTTTAACTTTGCAATTTCATTCCTTGCGTATGGGAAAGTTTAATTCCACGTGCATGTGTTGTCCCTCAGCTGAGTGCCTGCACGTCGTATCATTTGGCAGCGGTTTCATGATGGATGTCTCTCTGGCACTGTTGCCAGGCAGCAGAGGTAAGCCTAAGCTGTTCCTACATAGACATCCTTTAAGTTGTGCGCCGCTCACACTCGCACACACGCAGAAATTTTTCCACCGCTCGTGTCTTCCATCACAATTTTCGGCTGCGCCTTGGCGCCTGTGACCGGGTGTCATATTCTAAACGGAGGGCTGTGTGTGTGTGTGTGTGTGTGTGTGTGTGTGTGTGTGTGTGTGTGTGTGTGTGTGTGTGTGTGTGTGTGTGTGTGTGTGTGTGTGTGTGTGTGTGTGTGTGTGTGTGTGTGTGTGTGTGTGTGTGTGTGTGTGTGCGTGCGTGCGTGCGCGTGCGTGCGCTGCGTGTGCTTACGTGACTGAAAACCTCATCCTTGTTTTGCTCACAGTTCCCATACTGGCCTGCGGGGGCGATGACTCTCGGGTGCATTTGTATGTGCGCTCCGACGGACAGGTAACCGCGGATCAATACCCACTCAGAGAGAATCTCGTTCATGTATTCTGCACCAACTCTCTTGAAACTTCTAAAGATTCAAGGCAACATGACTTGACTTTAACTCCTTTAAATTTCTCTGTAACAGCTGCAGAAAGCTATGTCGCTACAAGGACACGAGGACTGGGTTCGCGGAGTGGCCTGGGCATCTGTAGGTGAGTGCTACTTCATTTTTAACGATCTCTCGCACATCACAAGCATCTTTTCAAGCACCATCGGACTTCCTTGAGACACCAGGGTTGAGATTTGAGCCCAGGATCTGTAAGATATGCGATGACAGTCTTGACAAAATTCTTCAGGGTTGCATTTCGGCAGGGCATACGAAGTAAGCCGGGCAAGAGATTTTGACCAAAAGAATACATCAGATTCCCAGAATTGCTGCTGTGATGTTTGCCTGATGGTTAATTAAGAGATCTGTAAGGGATCTTAATATGTTTGTAGACACTAATAGACTCTACCGTGCGTTTTTGTGCTCAAAGCTTATCTGACGTTGGCAAACAACAAAAGTTTAAGTTTAAATAAGTTACAAATAGGGTCCAGATGTTCCTTGAATTAGCTTAAGGTGTTTTCCAATTTTATGTGTGCACGGAATACTAACATTGAAATTCGTTACAATTGCTCAGTATATGGGGAGTTTAATTCTCATTACCTGAGTGTTTCTGATGTGGTGCTTGTTATCCTCTGAAGGCTTAAAAAAAAAAAATCTCGCGCTTGTGCTTTTCCATTATCTTTTGTTTATCTAAAGCGAGCCTGCTTAGCTGGCTAATGCAGTTACTGGGCTTTGAAAGACTCAAAATAACATGCAAATGGCTGAACACTGCGTGGCAGGAGGAGATTTCCATTCGCGGCCTTCAACCAATTTGATGAGAAAGGCTGAGAAACGCGCTTTGACCTTCTTGAAGAGAAAAAAAACAACTGAGCAAAGTTACTAAAAAAATCTTGCGTGTGTCTAGACTTTTACAGCAGTTATTTTCAGTCCAGCTTCCACCAGCCACCGTGTGCTGTTTGCAACATTGCGATAGCGCATAACAACGCATGGATCCAATCCAGTCCGTGCTAATGATGTAACCCTCTTCAAGGGCACTTCATTACTGCTCTGTTCTGACTGCGTAAAAAGCTATTTCATCTCCTTAACCAGCCCCTCTCCACCGGCGGCTCCTTCCCACTCACAGTCTATGACCCACTCCACGCTGCCACGCGACCAGCCAGACGAGAGAAGATTTTCTTTCTTTTATTGTAAAGAATTGAAATATTTCCATAGGAATGACGAAACCCACCTTCCACTGCAATAGTTAAAAACGTCTTTCTGTTCTTTTATGACTCGGCCAATGGAAAATTGCAGCAGTAAAGGTACAGTTTGTCACTGATTAAAACGAACGCTGCTTCATAATCAGCTAGTCATCTCTCGTAAACCTGGGGTATATGGGGAGAAAAGACTCACTTGCCCGGTTTACCACCCTGCCCTTCTTTTATTTGTTCACACAAGTCCAGTGTATTAAAAATAGTCAGACAGGAGAGTCACCAGTGCGAGTCGCTTTGGCCGAGTTTCAGGCAAGAAGCAGAGCCAATCAACGCTGTCATTACCATCAGTGTCATGACACCATGATTGACAGGCCGTAACAGCCATCAGGGGGCCTTAGGTGGTGGTACCAGAAGACTGCTTTATAATGCCTGTTTATCTTGGCCGAGGCAGAGCTGGGCCAGTGGCCACTGTGCTGAACCTCAAACACATAATGTGAGAGACAGGGGCACTCGGGGACAGTGGCATGCGCTCTGTTTACCTCCTGCTATCACACCGGCTACATCGCAGTCAGGAGCAATCTCCCCTTATGCCTTGATTATAGCTTCGATGGAGCGCTGATGGAAACAGAAATTAAAAGTCTGCGGGCATGCTATCTGAGGGTGGAATGCTCATTGCAAACCAGATGAGCATAGGCTCGGCTTCCTAGGCTGCAACTCGATTGGCTGACTAAAGATTTTATATTTACTTGCATATTTGCTTGTTGCGCTGCCCCCATGAAGCCGCGAATTGAAAAGCGCACATTACATCACGACACGCGTTTCCTCAAAAGCACCGCGGGAGAGGCAACCAGCGGTCGGGGTACATTTCGGCGATAAGGTCGTTCGGGAGCCGACGCGAAATGTCGTTTCGGGCCGGAAAGTTTCTCAGGCTCTCCCTTTGCCTCGCTCAGGTGGGGAGCTGTTATTAGCCAGCTGTTCACAGGACTGCCTCATCAGAGTGTGGAGGCTGCGTGCCAAGTCTGGGCCAGACACCCGCGCAGAGGACGATCCCGCCGTCATCAAAATGAAAGAGGACGTTTTTGAAGTGAAGGAGAGAGGTGAGCGCGGGCCAGGCTGGCTTAATTATAAAAGGGGTGCTAATTAACCGAATGAAGAGACGGGCTTTTTGATGGGTTAATGGCAGGCGGTGGTTAGCGACCTCCATAAAGAACCCTGCCTGAGTGTACGTGTGTTTACCTTTAACGGTGTGACAACCTTAATTAATTGATTTTTCATGGACCGTTTAGGAGATTTGTTTTCGTACAGCAGAAATTCACTACTCGCTCAGTTCAACAGTCTTCATCCGGCCTCTCTTGTCGTCCTGCCACAGATGTGTCCTCGGTGTTTGCTGTGTCTCTTGAGACCGTCCTGGCAGGCCATGAGACCTGGGTGTACGGCGTCCACTGGCAGCCTCCCTTCTTCAAAGGTACCCTCATTAAACCCGTGGAAGGGAGCAGTCGCTCATGGAGTCCATTTTTAGGACGATTCGACTTTTTGCAGCATTTTTTTTATTTATTTATTTTTTTTTAGAAAATTGCCAGAGGGTTGTTTGTCAAAAACAGAATTTGTTTGATTAGACGCACTTCCCTCTAAACATTTCAATCACTTATTCGGTTTCTGCAGCCTGTGGAAGCGAATGGATTGAGATGTCGTTTCTCAGCGGAAGGAAAAAAAAAAAGAAAAACAATGTGAAAAGTTATTGGCTTAATTAGCTCTCAAGGGAAGGGACGCTAGATGTGCTAAATCTTTAAACCCCGGTTGCCTTAAAAGCTCATTACAACAAGATCACTCCACACCCATTTCAGTCTCATTTGCTAAGTGAAGACCTGTTAACCACAGAGCGCTTCCCTGTGATTGGTCAATCCCTCTTACCTGGGAAAACAAAAATCGAGAAGCACGTGATATGATGCACAGGAGCAGGGACTGTACATGCAAATTGTTGGTGTATATACAGTCTGTATATATACTATAGTATAGAGTAAATGCCTTCTAGAGACGATCATGGTTACCGACTGTGTGTGAGATTCCTGTATCATTACCCTTGTGCCATTGTCTCCCCCTGAAGGTGGCGAATTGCAACAGCCCCTCAGTCTGCTCTCTGCCTCCATGGACAAAACCATGATCCTCTGGGCCCCTGAGGAGGGATCTGGAGTCTGGGTGGAGCAGGTCAGTGTTACACTCACACGTCCTAATAGACCCGCGCGCCAGTTTCCCCACTCTGGTTCTGCACGCCTCCGCTTCAGTAGCTCTTGACATGATCCAGAGCTCAAGCCCTCCCCTGGTATGCTCTCTCCCGCTGTCAGTGCCCCTCCATGGGTTTCCACTCTTCCTGACGTTGAGGTGTCAGAAATAGAAGTGATAGACAGTGATGAAGAGGCTCCGAGCCCGGGTGCACCAGTGTGAGTTTAGGCAAGCCGAGGTTGTCCTCCCTCATCTTCCCTGCTATCACTCACTCACGGTGAACCCCCTCTTTCACGGCCCCCCCTCCCCGACACATCAGACAGAGGATGGAGAGGCCGTAGCCTCTGCGCTGCCTTTCTACTTTTTTTCCCCTTTTCCTTTGTGTCATTCCTGTTTCGCTCCACACACCCGCCTTCCATCATTTTCTGCCCTCCTCCTCCTCTTTTTCTTTTTTTTCTCTGCCGCTCGTCTCCCTCTCTCACATGATCTCTCTCCCTTCCCTTCCTTTCTCTCCCCTCCACTTCGTCTCTCTGAGAGCACCCAACAGCTGCTGCTGTTTTGCCAGAATGGAGCTAAATTTAACACAAGTGTGGATGGCAAAGAAAAAGCAGTTCTCTGCCCATCTGCCCCACAGCCTTTTTTTTTTTTGTTCTTTTTTCATACAACTGGCAAATTCTCAGGTGGGCCAGTACGTACCTGACAGAATATAGAAACACTTAATCACGGGGCGGAGTTGCAAAAATCTCGCTCACACTCACACACGCACACCTACCATACAACCATCCAAATGCAGAGAAATGCCTCGCCTCGCCATCCGCAGGTGCCCCGAGCACGATCACGAGCTCCGAGGTGATGAGAAATATTTCACACTTGATCAGTTACGTTTTTGCACCTTTGATCTCATCATTCACATCCACAGCGACAGGGCCCGACAAAGGCCACAGAGAGGAGCGGCCATGAAAGCCTCTGCTCTCCTCTCCGACAAAGGGGACGGTGATTAGGGCCTGAAGGCAGCACTGATGTCGCGCGTTCTTCTCGGTGCGATTAGACAAAGGCGGTCGGTGGGAAAGAGAAGCGGCGCGTTTGAAATGAAGCCTTGAAGGAAGGGAGCAGCTCTGCCCCCACAGCTTTTTCTCGCCACGCCAAAAATTAAAATAAAAATTTTTTTAAAAAAGCTATAACCTTTTTGTTGGATGTGAAAGTGCATGGAATATGAGTCTCCTCTCCATTTCTCTTTCCCTCTATTCCTGTTCCTTTCCACCTGTTCTTTTTTTCCTTTTCATATGAGAGCCAAAGCCTTTGAACTGACAGGTTCCATGCCTACAAAGGAAGCTCAGCCTGTGAAGCTCTATCTCAGACACACACACACACACACGTGTCCAACAATGAAACGTCAGTGAATAAAACTGTATTTACATTTTGTCCCTATTTCTACACGTTAGAATTAAAGGCCTTCGGTCCTTTTCTTGAGTGTTTTCTGTAACTCGAATCGCCCTCACAAAGGCTTTTCTGTGGGACCTTAGAAGTTTTTTGGCAGAGCCGCTTCGGCAGCGCTAAGCGAGCAGCCATGTGTGTCTTAATTAGCCGATTTTTACAAAGAACCGCTCCACTTCTTCACACTGATTAGAGTAATTGGTGAGATTTAATGGAGAGTGGGGTTAGCAGTGGGGTGGCCGGGGCCCACCGCTGGGTAAAGTACATCTTACTAACGAGACACACTGGTAATTAACATCTCAGACTGACCACAGCGGGCCACCACAATGCCTGGAGGGGTTGTCAGTTTGTGTGCGTGTTTGTGTTTGCTAGATAACCTATTTCCAGACCTCAGCTTGTGCGCTCGCTTCAAGTTACACTCGGCCGCGCGGCAGATCGAGAAAGTGGACTCAAACCAAAATGAGTTTCTGAATTATGAATTTCTTTATAATGTGTGCAAGTATGAAGATAACTGTCTATAAATATTAAATGGTGTGGATGGGTTGAATATTTGATTTCCTGTTGATGCTGAAATGAGTGTTAATTGAGTTTATTAGTTACTCTAAGGACCAAAAATCCAGCTATTGTTAAAAAGCTGTGAAGAACAAGTCAATTGTTTGAGGTCAGAATATGTTGGGAGAATACATTTATTAAGTGCAATTTAAAATATTTACTCATTTATAGGTCCTAAATATGAAGATTTTGTACTTTTCTTTGTTTCATATTATTAACAATTACAAATTTGGGGGTTTTGGATTGTTGCCTGGACAAAACATGGAACCTGAAGAAGTCACATTGAGCTGT
This sequence comes from Psettodes erumei, assembly GCA_016785225.1. NCBI lineage: Eukaryota > Metazoa > Chordata > Actinopteri > Pleuronectiformes > Psettodidae > Psettodes > Psettodes erumei. The sequence goes on from JAFBJZ010000408.1 coordinate 2,605,996, forward strand.
GGGACATTTAAATTAAAAAAAAAAATCTACATTTAAATATATGGTGAACACACATCAGTAATCCCTAATAAAATATATCTAAACTTAAAATAAATGAGCCAATAATAATAATGAAGTGGTTGCCCTCATGTGATCCAGAACTCACGCAAAAAAATCACCAAGGAAGTTTACATCAAGCAGCATTCATTTCTCCTCCTCTCATTTTTGAAGTCTAAACTTTACAGAAGTAAACTTAAAAGATAATGATGGTAATCCTTGGTTGCAGCCGTTGCACAAGAGTCAGTCCCTCGTTCTATCAGTCGGTATTTCAGCCGGAGAAGTTAATTTGAAAACCTGTGCTCCACGCTATCCCGGGCTTGGATAAGCTTATCCAATGCTCTCCACCCTTTTCCACTCCTAACAAGAATGATATATGCCTTCGCTCCCTTGCTGTCCTTGTTCTATTCCTCCCCCATACCCCCGCTGGCCAGTGATAAGGCCCGCTTTGCATCCATATTGTTCCTCGTCTCGTAAACAAGACAGATGACGGCTCTTTGTCTCTGTGAGTTTTTCGCATGATTTACGGCCGGCCCTTGTGTGCAGAATTTTAAAATCAATCTGCTTAATGTTGCATCTCGTTCTTGCTCAATCTCGCCATCTAGGTTCCTACCTGACTGTCTGTCTCTCCTCTCTGTCTCTCTCTGGATGGCTGGAGGATCATGCCATTCAAAGTGAAGGCACGCCTTTATCGCTGTCATTAGTTCCGCTGTGTTCCAGCCTGCGGACGGGTGTTATTTTGAAGGTCAATGATGGCCAATGCAAGCTCCCTAAGAGGGCCTCATGATGGAGGACACCACTTTACCGCCTCATATAGTGCGCAGACGTAGCAAAGTAATGTGCACGCCTCCGCGGGTGTGTTTACGTGTACCCTTTTCAACTTGTTTGTTTAACATATAATGGATGCCCGCATGTTCTCGTGCGTTTCCCCAGCCTCAGGTCACTGCCGCAGCAAGGCGTGCTCTCGCTTCCTGCCTCAGGAAAGCTGTGCAGCTTTTGAGATTTGAATCGTTCGAGCGTGAATTTAGCCCTCTTCGTATTTCCTCACAGCTAACGTCCGCATCATTTAAGGCACAAGCTAATTAAAGATGGAGGAGATACAGTATAGCCGTGTATGGGCACAGACTGTAGTGGGTGTTGGGGGGGTGGGCAGTGTAACACTCTCCAGGGCTGGTTCTTCTGCTATCGATTTGAATGGATCTCCCCTCTGGGCCAAGTTTTACCTCAGGTGCCTCAGGGCGCAATAAAGCTTTTCATTGTTTGAGTTCTTAGTAGTAGAGAAGTCGCCCAGCTCCACAAAACACCATCAAAGTCGTTGAGTAAATAGTTTTTCTCTGACTGTCATCAACTCACACGTGTGACTACATGACAAGGTTAATGTCTGACTGGGCTTGATATAGGAAATCTACGACTGTAAACGTCTCATCATACATGGGTATAGAATTGCTCTCCTGCACTGTTATTTTTGAAGGATGAAGCTCTTTTGTTTTTTGTAGGAATAAGCACGTTGCAGGTCAGACTGTCGACAGCTCATTCATCAAAAGCGCTCTGTGGCTTTAGCAAAAAATCCTGCTTATTCTGTTTTTTTTATATTTCGATTCATTTCCGCTTTGAACCAAGTTATTTCCATCCAGCCTCGTAATCGTTATGCAAGCAAAAGGACATTAAGACTATCTTGTTTCCTGTATTTAAATACGTAATTTCTGTTCTCCATGGATATTAATTGCAATGAAATGAATGAGTCCATTAATTCCTTTTTTTTTTTTTTTTTTTTAACATTTTTAGAACTAATGAGACTTTTTATTCATCATTATGGTTGATTATTGTCATTTTTTAATTGAAATCCTCCTACACATCTGTTTGCTTGCGTGTTTCTCCAGGTTTAAAGTAACTTAATGTGAGTTAGAATGGCCTCAGACAGAGTTTAAACAAGTGCATTTTTGTTTTTCAGTGTAATTGGTAAATGCACTGAAAACAGGCTTTCTGCTCCCAGGTGTTCAGTTGAATCCACAAAATTCAATACAGATATATCTCGGTGTTCAAGACCGGACTGTCGCTCAGAATCCGAAGGGTTTTTAGGTTGTTTTTTTTTTTTTTTTTAATTTTCTGACATTGTTCTGAGCTGAGCTTAGAGGCGTTTTTAAATTGGATTGGGTTTTTCAGTGGAAGCTCGGACCCCACGGAGGGTTTACACTGTCTATATGATCTTCCCTGTGAACGTGACACGGGGGTCACAGGCTCTCACCCAAATCCAATTTATGTAAATCCTTCTGTGCTCTCAAGCTTTGCCATTTTTCATGATTATTTGTTTAATGTGATATGCCACTCTGCAAATGCATTCATTTTATATTAGACAAATGTATTTTGTTAGAAAAAACACAACGCAGTTCATTCAGCTCTAATTAGTCCTGTTTTGCATAATTTCTCATCTGACTTGTCAGCTTAATTTGCTGTTTTTTGTTCTTTTTTCTTCTATGCACCATTATGGAGGCTGTTAGAGTTAGTTGGTGGGAGACTGAGAACAGATTTGACAACCCTAACTTTTTCCCCCTCCCTCTTCTACACATCTCAGCCTGTAGCCTTCACAGAAAACCCAGGTGTTTGACTGAGCTACATACTGTGTATCTCAATGTCACATAGGATGAGGCCAGGTGCTAAAATCATAGCTTTCAGAAAAAGCTGCATTTTGAAAAAAAGGCAGAGGCAGTTGCGCCACCGATTGACCCAAAAATCAAATGTTCTTCACCCACCTGATATCACATTGATTCACGTGTTTTTGAAAAGGCAGATGAGTCCGTTGTCTAATTGGTAATGATGGCCCTTCACAACGTTTTTCTTTTTTTTTCTCTATAAATTTCGCACCAGGTGCGTGTCGGGGAGGTCGGTGGCAACACTCTGGGCTTCTACGGCTGCCAGATGAGTCCGGATGGCTCCATGATTGTGGCTCATGCTTTTCATGGCGCGCTGCATCTCTGGTGCAAGGACAGAGACAAAGAGGTGAGACTCGCGGCCTTACCTGCACCGACACGTTCAAATCAACATAATGCACAGACACGCTGAATAGCAAAAGGAACTGTATGGCTTCCTGCAGTGCGAGAATGATGGGAGTGTTTAAAATAGGCTTCGCCGTGATTGTACTGCTACGTAGCTACACAGTGCGCGAGAGACAGCGATTAGTTTAATTAGTCACACCGAGGCTCCTGTCTGACACTCGGTTTGACTTGCTAAGCGTGCGTCTTTGTTGGGTGTCCCCGAGAATGAGCGGAGGTCTCCAGTCACGACGTAAGTTCAGAGATAACTGCACTGCAATTATTGCCCGTATGGCAGGTGAATTTAAAGTGCAAGTGCAGACCCGAAGGTGTTGATGACTAATTCAGACTGACTTCTCAGACAGCAACGCCCAAATTGTAATCAGCCGCTCTCGCGCAGTTGCCAATAATAGTCTTAATAGTACCTGGGCTTAACTTCCCGTGGCAGGGGGTCGTGGTCCCCGAGGCGCGGGGGTTGGTGGTAAGTCTGTGTTTGAAAGTCGTAAGGCTGACTCTTACCATGCTCTGCGTGTGCAGGGGGAGTGGAGGCCTGGGGTTGTTATATCGGGTCATTTCAGCGCAGTCCAGGACCTCAGCTGGGATCCTGACGGCGAGTTCCTCCTCAGCGTGGGCTCGGACCAGACCACCAGACTCTTCACTCCATGGAGGAGGGAAGATGCCAAACTGGTAAGAACCGGCTCAGAATCTCACCTGTAACGTGGTGAAGTAGAGGAATGTTACGAAGCTGACACTTCAAATATTAACAGAGATATTAAAGGGAAAGATACTCTGGTATAAATAGCATAGAACATATCATCATATCATTCGGTCCTATTGGGGGATTCCAGACTTGCCTTCTGGGTTTGATTAATCACCCTGGCAGTGCTACAGGATAATCGTTGGATTTATTGCTAACATCAGAGTAAAGGGCTGCATAGCCCACTTCTAACTTCACCTCATCCGCATGCAAGGTCAGTGTGATAAGCGAAATTGCTGGAGGCAGGGTAAAGTATTCGGTTTAGGTGAAAACATAATCAAGGTTCCGGTCTTCATTGCATTATTCAACATGCCAGTTTGGATTATTGCCACCTCGTGCCAGCGCCAAAAGAAATCCAGTCATTTTAGCGGAGCCCTGCATCCTCCCTTATGAGACCGCTTTGCATCTCTAATCTGGAAATGTTTTATTTGAACGAGAGAATCAATTTTATGTTTGGCTCGTTTTCAAATGCTTGGATTTGGGCCCGAGAAGCCCAGCCCCACAACATCAGAGGATGCACTGAAAGGCTGGCACTTCCCTCAGTAACAACTGCTGCTTGAGATCTTAACTATAATCTTTCTGTTGTCTTTATCACTCCGAAGGCAACCTGGCACGAAATCTCACGGCCGCAGATCCACGGCTACGACATGCAGTGTCTGGCCATGGTGGGGAGGTTTCAGTTTGTGTCTGGTGCCGACGAGAAGGTCCTGAGAGTGTTTCAGGCGCCTCGTAATTTTGTGGAGAACTTTGCCAACATCTCCGGGACGTCGAGAGAGAAGCTGCTGACATCCAGCGTGAGTGCCAGATTAAACCGCTATCCGTGATTATGTTTTAAGTCACTTTCATTTCATGTGTGAAGTCATTAAATCCTTGATCTCAAAAGCCACGTGTGTCTCTCTGTGCTATGATTAGATCTGACCAAAACTTAACAACTTAACTGGTCTTGGTTGTCTCACTTCAGTTTCTGACTGAAAAATATACTGAATGGACTTCATACTCTCTTCAAAAGCGCCGCAGGGGAGTATTGATGTGTGTGTCTGTGTTGTGACATTTATCTGCTCATTTGCCAGGACTGTGCCAACCTTCCAGAAGGAGCCAGCACACCTGCCCTGGGTCTGTCCAACAAGGCTGTATTTCAAGGTAGAGCACTTGCTCAGCTTTGCATTCCTACGCTCAGGTCGGGGCCAAGCGTTTCTGATCGTTGATTTTCTTGAGACGAATGTTAAGTTGAGGATTTGTTCAGGATTTTCACCCCGTTCTCGTACCAGTAAAATATACTGATGGAAATGTAATTTTGATTTACAGGCGACCTTGTCCCGAAAACCGGCGGAGAAGAGGAGAGGTTCAACAGCATATCTGATCAATACCAGGAGTCTTACTTCCACCCGCTCAACATGACTGGTAGTGTACACCTGCGTAAAATACAGTATTTCTCCTGAGTGTGATTGTCCTCTTGAGCAAACCCATAATCAATTTAATACTCACTGATAAGTAATTTTAGGGCCAAAATGCATCCCCCTCTCCTTCTCCAGCCCGATCAGGCTGATTCATGTTCCTCATTGCTCAGCAGTCTCTGCACGCTTTTAAGAGTTCCTGTCCGCCTGTCGCTGGATGTTCTTGTAAGAGACAATGATATGCAGCCGGATGGACAGTTAGTTATTACTCTCGGCTCTTGCCGCGCTCCACTCCCACAGTGCCTGAGGTCTGCTGGAGGCCGACAGCAGTGATACCGGGGGTGGGGTGGGGTGGGGTGGGGGGGTGACAGGAAGCAGTGATGTGAGCAGGACCAAAACAGACTTGCAGGAACAGGACAGGAAAATTGAAGGTTTTAATTACAAGAACACTCCAAAAACAATCTGAAAAAGTATGTAAAATGCGAGACGGGTTTGGGAAGGGAAACGGCACTGAACTGATGCGCAGGGGTGACGTGGGAAAAGGAGAAAACAAGAATGAGGCGAACCAGAGGAAATAATTGCGAGAAGCAGACGGATGGGAAATGGATGAGAGCCCAATAAAGAGAACACAGCGCTGCACTTTAAAACCCCTGCGCTAGAGGGTGTGAAGGGCTGTCATCAGCGTGATTGAAGCCACCCCTTAATCTGCAATGCTAATTAGAAAGCGGGCTTATGTGATTGCAAAGTTTAAGTATTGATGACCCTGAGCTATGTAGGGAGCAGCCAAGTGCGGAGTCTGTTGTTAACAATGCATTTTCACCCGTTTGATTGGCTTCCGCGGGCAGGGTAGACAAATGAATAATTAGGCGAAAGAGTGGGGGGGTGTGTGATGACCAATGCGAAAAACACAAGAAGTGCAGCTTTCGATTACACGGCGACGCAGAGGCAGCACGGGCTCGTGCAGCGCCTGCGGTGTGTGAGAGAGGATTGGCACCTGGTTAGGTTTGATCCCCCTCAAAGCCAGCAGACTTAGGAAATGGAGATAAAGCTGCAGTTGCTTCAAAATGGATTTTTTTTTCTCCTTTTTTTGGGGGGAGGGGGGTTGTTGAGGATTTCGTGCGAGGTAAATGGTAAAAGAAGCCGTACGTGAATCTGAAGGAACATTGTCTCCAGGCGATCAATCGTGTTTTGAGTCTAGCGTGTAGCTTTTAGCTCATTCCTTCCCTCTTATTCTGCCCCCCCCTCCCAAAAAAAAACCTGTCACATACACACAAGCACACGCTCTATGTCACTCTTTGGGTTAACAGTACAGGGATTTAATAGGAGGGGGATTGTAATAGCCACTTGGGCGTAATACTCATTTAGTAAATTGGAAACCGGCCGTATTTGAATTTTTAAACAGCTCAGTTTTCAGGGCTTTGCAAATGACAGTTACGTAAGGTTTTTGAAGTCTGTGGTTAACTTTGTGCGGGTGTGTGTGTGTGTGTGTGTGTGCGCAGAGCCCCCACCAGAGGATCATCTTCTCCAGAACACGCTCTGGCCTGAGATCCAGAAACTGTGAGTACTGAAACGCTTCCGTGCAAACAGCATATCCAACCCCCTGGGGCTTGTCTTTAGTCTCAGTTACCTGCCAGTACAAACAATATCCAGAGTCCTGAGACAATTTAGAATCAGGACCGCCGCCACATGTTTCCATTTTCCTTTCCCGACAAGACATCAGTTTCCGCATTGCTCTTAATGAAGCGACACTTCCGGATGGAATTGAGTTGGGCGTTAATGCTAACAAAAAGAAATGATGATGAACTTCCCAAAGCTCTTAGTCTTCTCCATTCCTCCATTCAGCAGCCAATCAGAATCCAGCTTCCTGCCATCCCGCGAGCCTCTTCCTCCGGGCTGAATATATTGCCTCTATTTGTGGCCAATGTTAGATCCATTTACCAGTCAGTCCACCATAAAACATGACGTATGGTGGGACTGTTTATTTGAGGGGCATTGTGTTGAGTTGAAAAACATTTTCCTACCCCCCATTTGGCTTCGCCCCTTGAATCATTCGGTGCATAATAGAAACATTAAAATGAGTAATCGGCCAAATTATTTTTGTGGCATAAATAATGCTCTCACCGTTGTGGCCAAATGGCAGCAGCGTTTGAAAGCCTCCCTTGTTTGGGGAGGAATTCGCAACCCGCGGTTTCACTTTGTTGACATCTTTAAAGCGACCAGGTGGTAGCGAGCAGGGCTCAAAGTAATTAGCCTGTGAGTGATTAGCTGGTGCATCGTCGTCGTTCGTCTCTGTCAGCGGGAGAAGGAGCCTTCATCACAGATCAACATTTTCTTTTCACACTCTGCTTATTTACCCATCAGCGAGCGGTGATGGCTGAAGCCTTGTCGCTTTGGCAAAGCAGAACACTCACTTTACAGGGAGATGGAGAGCCGTTTCATTTGTCCGCCTTTCCGAACCGGTGTGTCCTCCCGCGTGTTCGGCGCCGCTAATCTCTGCCGGGGATTTTCCGCCTCTGTCCCCTCCAGGTACGGCCACGGCTTCGAGATGTTCTGCCTCGCGTCCGACAGCGCCAGGACCGTGGTGGCATCCGCATGCAAGGTCAGCGCGATAAGACAGAGGCCAGAGACCTCCTCCTCCTCCTCTTCCGCTCGACGCGACTGCCCCTGAGCAAAGGGAGATAGAGGAGATTAGAGTATCACGACACACACAACCATATTCATACTGTGCTGTCAGTCAGGTGTGGGTGTACCTACAGTACCTTACCTGACCTTTGTTGTGCATAGACACATAGATGTCCTTTTTTTATTTCCTTCCTCTACCCCTTTTGCTTTATTCCTTTGTCCACTTTACAGTCATGCTTCCTTTTATTCACTGCTACATCTGTCCTCCTCCCTCAACCAACAGCATCTCCGCAGCTTTTATTTTTTTCTATCGCATCATAGCTAGCGATAAGAAATTTCTAACAAGGAAAGTACTTTTCAGGAAGAAAAGGCAGAGTGGGAGGTGGATATTCTTAAAACGGAAGATTTAAAGCATATATAAAATCTAAATTTAAATTGATGTAAACTGTCTTTCCAGGCATCTAAAGCCGAGCATGCCTCAGTGCTGCTGTGGAGCACAGCAACATGGCGTCAGCTGCAGGCGCTGCCGTGCCACACCCTCACCGTCACCCAGATGGCCTTCTCACCGGACGCACAACTCCTGCTGGCTGTTTCACGCGATCGCTCCTGGTCTTTATGGAGACGCAACCGGCCCACACCTGAAAGTCCAGGTGAGACATCGGGAAGGGGCGGGGCTGCTAACAAGGACTGAGTTGTCAGGATTTTGTTTTCAAACACACTGCGGCTGGGGATGGGATAATAGTTCGTCACGGTGCTATGGAAATAAATGTTGTTTTAATTAAAAATGTGTTTGAATGAATTTCAAGACAAAGAGACAATATTGGAGCCTTTTTGGAGCCCTAATTCAAATTAATTAAAATAAGGTAAACCAACTGAGCAGATTTGTTCCAAATCAAATTCCAAGGCAAGCTGGCCTGATTGGAAATACTCCCCTAATTAATACTATGAAGGGCCAAACAAGTGATGCGTTGACTGAAACAAGTCCAAAAAGGAACTAATAAAAGAAAGCTTGTTTATTCATTTATTTAATATGAAATCTAACAACATCCTCTGCATCTTAACTTCATTTGGCCGCGATTTGAATTTCCGCTTTAAAAGAATAATACTTTGGGTAGTAGACGCAACTTTGAAGTGGGGTACGGGAGCTCTCAGACTAACTATGCAGAA